>JAPMOQ010044143.1:0-65477 GCA_026543055.1 Argiope trifasciata | reverse complement strand
CCCACCTTTGGCGAATAATAAGAATTTTTTGGCGAAAGGTAAGAATTCTCTTTTTTTAACCTTTTAATTCAAATACTTTTGATTTGGCAAGATTTTGAAAAATTGGCGAGATTTTAAAAAAGTCGCCAGAGGTGGGCTAAAATAGGATTTTACCCTTTCTCTCTTAATCAGTCCTTCATCAAAATATGTTTAAACTTTAATAGTCGCATATCTCATATTATTATTATAGAAGCCTTATGCTAAATTGCATTTTGTACTATATATCTCTAGTTTGCAATCAGCTGGGACCGCAGTGGCCTGGTGGTAAGGTCTCGGCTTCGGAATCAGAGGGTTCAGGTTCGAGACTCGATTCCACGGAAGATCCGTCGTGTGAGGGAGTCTCTTGCACGTTAAATCTGTCAGTCCAAACGTCCTGCCGCTGTGGTGTGGAGAGGGGGATGCCGCTTCAGGTGTCGTCCTCGTCATCTGACTGTGGTTCAAAATCATGAGGTCCGTCCCAAAAAAAGCCCTAGTGTTGCTTTAAACGGGATGTTAATATAACTAAACTAAACTAAGCTTTGCAATCAGCTGCAATGGAATTTTGTACAAAATATTACATTTCATAATCATTCCATATCATTGCGCTTAAATGGGCTAAATGTCACACTTTCCTCTGTTTAGTTTGCAATAAGAATTAATTTAATCATTCTGTTTGTTTTTTCAAGGTGATGACAATGCACCGATACACACTTAATATGCTCTTGCTAGTTAAATTTTATTTTGTGCAACATAAATTGCTGGAAAATATGATTGTAATATTTTTTTTTATTAATGAAAAATAGAAAGTTTATAAACATTGGTATCGAGAAACATTTCTTTAATTTCAAGATGATTTTGAAAAAAAAAAAAAAAAGTTTGGGACCATAATATTTTTAGAAGTTATAGTAAAATGCCAAAATTCAGATGAAATTTTAATTATTTAATTTATTTAATCTCTCTTGTATACTTTTTTATCTCTCAAAGCATATAAATGAAAAGAGAGAGGTAGCTCTAAACCAAATGATTTGGTATGTACAGCACATAGGGACACACAAACGTTCATTCATACCATTATCAGCTTTGGGGAAATCACATGCAAACACACACATATGCATTAAGCTTCTATCAAAGATAAATCGGAGAGAATAGAGTAACTATACAGTTTGATTTATATTTGAGAGATACAACAGAAATTATTGAAACATTGATTAATAAATAACTGGAAAGAAAAATTATTGAATCAACTGAATCTACGATATAGAAGTATTATTATATTCTTTTTTTTTTTTTTTTTGCAACTGTATTTATTACATTTACAAGAAATATTCTTATTTTCAAAATTGATACTAATGAGAGATTAAATTTTACCACCCATTTTTAGGCTTCATGAAGAAATTAATGACTTTTATGCAGCCATGTGTCCTAAAGAACAAGAAACTGAGCTTCGATTAAAAGTTATTGAGCACATTACAAGAGTTGTACATTCCTTGTGGCCTCAAGCCCAAGTAAGATGCCAAACACTTTCAAAATTTTGTGATAATTTTCCTAGCCAATTTGTTAAATACTTTCATTATCTATATTTTATGTAATTTCATCACTTCCTTACTTTTAATATATCATTTGATATTGTCTGTTTTTCTTAATATTTCTGTAATTAAATTTAATATATCTTCTTTTTAATTGAATATATTTTCTTCAATAATTGATAAATGCAGATTGTTAATACATTTTGATTTTTTTAAAGCATTTAAATTGATCCTATAAGGATAATTAATTTTTTGAAAGGTAACATTGATTTTGCTTTCAAATTTCTTGTTAAGAATAAATTTTAATAAATTTCCTTAATATTAAATATGTCTTTAAATTAATTTTTAATATTAATATGTCTTTTTTAATTTCAGGTTGAAATATTTGGAAGCTTTAGAACTGGTTTATATTTATCGTCAAGGTAAGCTTTTTATACCGATTATAAATATTATTTAGTTTTATACTGATAGCAGATTTCAGGAAAATGATTTAATCAATCAATTTCAAAGAAATGTAAAAAGTGTTTATTCATTTAAACAGTTCTAAATTTGACCTTTTAAAAAAATTTCTGGAATTATTTTATTTATATGAATGATTTATCTTTTTTAGTGACATTGATATGGTTATCTTTGGAGAATGGAAAAGTTTGCCTTTGAGTACACTTAGTCAAGCTTTAAAAAATAATGGAATTTTGGATAGTGACCTCAATATTATTGCTAGTGCTACAGTAAGATAGATTTATCTGTTAATTGTTATTGAATGGATTTCTTTTTTATAAATAATTATTAGTGTATATATGTATTAATTATTAACTGAGAGCAATTTCTTTAATAAAAATTTTTAAGTTTTAGAAACATTTTCAATTACATGATATATATATATAAATTCTGCTTCACACACATAAAAGATTATTATTGGCAATAAATATTTAATGTGTAAATTATTATTTTTTTTAAAGATCAATTTACATTTTAAACTTTATTCATTTCAAAACCTAAACAAATCTTATAAAAATTGCTTTAATTTTATTTCAGTTGATTTTATAAATAATTTTTTTGTTATTTGTAAATCAATTTGAACCTGAATTACAAAATAAAAATTCACTACATTCTAATGTAATTATCTACCAAATTTGAAGTTTTGTTTGCCTCTGACAAGAAATATATTGATTCTTAATTTTTCCAAAATTTTGAATTGTCATCAAAATCTTTGTTTAATTCAGATTTAGCTAATTTCATGATAAGAGCACTCTTGTTTCATCATCATTAGAGCCATAATTGTTTTTGAAAAATTCATTGAAGGAATGTAAAAATTAATTTTTATTAACAAAATTTCACGTGCTACTCTTTTCTCCTTAAAATCACTGATTTAAAAAAATATGTGTAATGATAAAAATAATATGCTGGTCCCATAGTTTTGACTTGTAGTTTGAGTATAATTTATAAATATTTCTTACAAATGATTGAAATATAAAATATATATATAACAAAAATTAGAAAAATTATTTTTCTTTCAAGGCATTATATTCCAAATTCACCTACCTATTAATAATTAAGAGGGGGTGGAATAAGAATAAATCTTTCATATTTTTATAGTGCGAGGCTTTACTAAAAAGAACCACTGCAGCAGTATTGAAATTTGTTGACTACTCATTAAATTATAATATGGAGATGTTTAATTTTTAATGAAAGTTTCTTGATTAATATAATGGTGAAAAAAAAAGTTGAAAAAATGAAAGTAAATTAAGTGCTGTATATGATTATATAAATAATGAAAGGAAAAAAGAACATATATATATTCTTTTTTGAAAACTAGAGATAAATTCCAATTTATGTGAAATTTTTGTTCAGCCCTCTCAGATTTGTAATATCCAGCTATTTTAGTTTGTGAAACATTTTGGTTGTAGACAAATAATAAGTATCTTGTTTCTTCTGTATAGCATTTCTGTGCTTAATTTTTAATTGGATTTTTCATGACCATTTAAATTGTGTTTTAATAATTTGATATCAATGATTAGAGAATACTGTTTCCCTTACATTACTGTAAATATATTAAAAAATATATAAATTATTTGATTAGTAAATAAAATACAGCTTCTGTGCATTCAGCTGTTTTACTTTATAATTTAATATTTGTAAAATCTCTTGTATCTATAGTTATTGTTTATGCATTTTTAATATTTTAAGGATTTCTCCATTATTCTTAGGTACCTATTGTAAGACTTGTCCATTCACCATCTGGTATTAGAGTTGACATAAGTTTTAACATGTCAAATGGTGTGGAAAGTGCAAAACTTGTTAAAGTAAGTATAAATTAGAATTATTTAAAAATAATGTTAAAAAATTGATAAATAAAAAAATTAATGGATGCATCAAATTAGGTAATTACCTTTTTTATTTAGGAGATCTCACCCTCTGCTCACTTATGCTTGCCAACTCCCAGGAACTGCTCTTGCAGTTCCTCTCAGAAAGCTTTGTGATCCAAGTTCACTTCACTCTCTTGTCATCTATTAAATCACATTAGTCTAGCAACAGATATATTCAGATTCAATTTATTACAAAATATGATAAAACAATGAAAAACATAAAAATATTAAGCAAAAAGTACACTTGCAACAATCACTTGCATCGAAGTTCTTTGTAATCACAAATAACCTTTCATTTAAATAATTATCTAACAAAGAAACAATTTTTTTATATAAAACTAAAGCAGAATTATATTATCTTATATGCTTCCAATGGTTTCTTCCTTCGATTGAATCACTGATCAGCACGTCTTTCAATATGTCTGGTAAATTCAACAGATGTTCCAAAACAATTTTTTTTTATTAGGACAAAATTTTGTATATTTGCTATTGAATTTACTTCTTTTTCCTAGTTATGTACCTGGCAAAAAGAACAGAATCCTTACATAGTCCCACAACTATGCTTCTTTAGTTTGGAAACTTTGCTCTGTACACATAAACATTTAACCCTATCTCGTTCAACATTAATCTGATTGTTGATGTTCCCAGGCAAGTTCAAATTGTTGCCAAGTGGCGATTAACAAATTTGGCCTGGTTCTGCATCCACTGAGTATTTTATATGTATTGATATTAATTTTTTCAAACTTTACAGTCTTTCTATATTATAAAAACTCAAAGACATTTGTTGTGCTCTTTTGACCTCTAGCCATTTTCTGTTCTAGTTAGGTATTTTTGAAATATTTATAAATAATAAAGGTGAAAAGAAATAGTAATTTGCTATAGAATGATAAATTATTATTTATTTATGTGTATATTTTCTATATTGAATTAGAAAGATAAGTGATAAAATTTCCAGATGTTAAGAAAGTTACTAGATTGTAATTCTCTACCGCAATTTATTATTCTTGTTTAATGATAAAATTGAGTGTTATTCTCCTCCTCCACTTCCTTCCTTCCTTTCTTTTTTTTCTAATAGTAGGTTATCATGTGTTTTGATTGAAATTTAATTATTAGTTTTCATGTATGCGCTCTGACCATCATGCAATTTTGATTATATGAAAAATGAATAGTTTCTGACTCCATGCAATTTTATTCATCACATAAATCTGCAAGAATTGAGTGCTGATCAAAATGAAGCATTAATGCAAATGAAAGAATTATTTAACTGAAAATAATTTGGAATTCAAAAGAACACATAGGTATTGTCAGATTCATCATAATAATATATGTAAAAGTAATTATAAATAACATATTTGGCATGAAAAAAAAAATAGTGCGATACAATCAGCTTTAACACTTTGTCACTATACCTTTTCCTCTCTCCCAGTCCCATGGATTATGGTAGGCATAGGTTAACACAATTTTGTCCATATCTGATGGTGTATGGATTTATTGGAATAGAGATAGTATTTTTATACCCTGAAATATAGGCAGTTACCCCATTAAACTGCAATCTGGTTTGAGACTATTGATAGAAATCCATGTGGATTTATCTTGGATTAACTTGGATCATATAGACATTTTATTTCTTGAGTACTTGAAAGGATCCTTCATTAGGTTACTGTAGTGAAAAGTATACAGTATCTCGGTTGAAAAATGCACGAGAAGAATTTACATATTTTATCTTAACAAACATCATAACAGAGTGATTACATCAGCACTCTGCACGTCTTGTAAGTATTATCGCAAAAGATATAGAAATTCTGATGGCACAGTTTAATACTAATTGCCTGTGGAAACAATTAGAGCTAGATCCATAAATTAGCTCAGCTGATGAAGGTCTAACATCCTTGAATGCTGTATGAATATCTAATAATGTCATTCATAACTGCTGCCAGTTGAGGCAGGGTAGCATTTTAAGCAGTTCTTAAAATGATAGTGAAAATTGTACCACATCTTTCACTTTGGAATGGTACACAGCTGTGTAAATTTTTGCAATTCCTAAACATTTACTGAGGGAAGAGAAACAATCTTTTTCAAAGTTCCTGTCTTGATCAGTAATTCGGATTTCTGGGACTCAAAGCATGAAATCAAGCCAGGTAAGAAAGTTTGCACTGAATGTGAACCAATTGTTTCATCATGGGCAAAGCTTCTGGCCAGCTAGGATTTGATTGGCTACAGTTAAATAGTGTTTGCAGTCAAACGTGTATGTCTAAATCATGCAAAAGTTCGTGGAAAATCACTTTTGAGGATTTAACATAGCAATTGATGCTGGATTTTTGCAAGGATGCACAATTTATAAAATTCTGTGCTGCCTCTTCCCAACAACATTCAGACGAAATTCTTATTTAGTTATTATTAGTTATATATATTACAGGTTAGTCTGCTCAAAACCAAATGAGCCAAAGAATAAAATTTTTTCAAAGAGAAATATCTTTTGTAGAAATATTGCTATATAAAAGAATGCCATGAGATGTTAAAAAAAATAATTTAAAGATATTAGAATTTGAGGTTTGTCGACCTAATTATTCTTCATCATTGGCTTGTGCTTATGCCATCTCTTTATAATTGGCTTCAATTGAGATTTTGATTTCATTAATGTGAGAGAATGCATCAGCTGCTATGTTTTGAGACCCAAAAAATATATATACCGGTATTAAACTAAGATATAAATTCTAAATGCCATTACTTCTGAGGAGATATCCTAAAAGTTTTTTTTATTAGAAAGTTATTTTAAGGGGTTTATGATGAGATAAATTCAAATAATGGAAATTATAGTCTCTCTGTTGTTGTATTCTTATTTAATTCTAAAGGTATGCACAGTCATTGTTTCCATGTGTCAACAGGATGATTATTCCAAGAAAATTACAAATAGAGTTAAAAAAATATATATTATAGCAAAACAATTATTCTTAGAATTATTGTTCTGCTTTAATATATATTGATATTAATATGTTTCTTTATAGCGTACAGAGATTATCATGAAATGAAGTCAGTTTCATCAAATATAGAACTATTGTTCTGGTATATTCCTGATAGCAAGTTCTTAAAACTAAATATTATTAAATTCCTTACTAGATTTTATTACCTTATGAATTAAAAATTTATTATTTTAAATTATATACGAAACCTTTTAGAAACTATTTCTTTGGGCATAATGATGTATTTCCATTGCTTTGCATACATTCTCAGTTAACATTGTCTCTGATTGCAGTTTTTTATTGTGAGGTTTTCAATACATGAGAAAATTTCAAATTAAAAAAAAAAATCTTTTTATCTTTCTAGAAAATGATGAAACAACACCCAGCCTTACCAAAATTAGTCTTGATTCTTAAACAGTTTCTGGTACATAGAGGACTAAATGAAGTATATAATGGTGGAATGAGTTCTTACTGTCTGACTTTGCTGATAGTTAGTTTTTTGCAGGTAAATAACTATGTTTTAATGCCCTCATTATAAGTGAGTTTCTCTTACTTTGGTTATCATTTTTCCTGTTTAAAAACCCTGTCTTATGAAAGAGATTGAAAACTGAGTACATCTTTTTTATTGATTGTAATGGAGATAAAGAATGAATTTAATTTGCAAATTGTTTAGAGCAAATATTTCTTTTCTTTTCAGGGCTATCACAAACCGAATTATGAACCATCTGCAAACTTTGGTGCTGCATTACTTGAATTCTTTGAACATTATGGTATTAACTTTAATTATGACAAAGTTTCTATACATTTTCAATCTGGTGGACTTTATAAACCTAGAAGAAGTGGTGGACATTTTTTAAGTGTAGAAGATCCTTTAGTGTCAGGTAAAAATGTTTGATCATATTTCCCAGCAATAATTTTTAGTAAATTCATGAAATAATTTGGTCTATAGAAGGCTTTAACTTTCTTTCAAGCACAATATTTCTAGATCAGCATGTGTAGTATCATGAAAAGTGTTTAAATTTGAAAATCACTTTTAAGTAACTTAAATTTTTTCGGGAGATGGTGGTGATTTTTGCAAGAGGTGCAAGATTTTTGTTTTGATTTACTTCACTTTTTGAATGGCATAATTCGAAATTTTGTCTCAGAAGCATATTTGCCAGATAAATGAAGAAAGGAAATCTGGAGGGAAATAGATCCAGGGGTTTCAACACATATTTAGATAAGGCCTAGTTTGCCCCTCCTCCCACTCCCTTTCTTCAACTACATGCATTGCCTTTTATTAAAATAGTTGTCCAGAAGCAGTAGGAAATACCTACTGTTTGATCTTAAAAGCATACAAATTTCCATTTTTAGGGTTTAAAATGTTGAAGAATTAATTTTAGTTATACCTTGCAAGTGAGGGAAGATTACACTGATCTTTCCATTGAACAGAAAATAAGAATACAGAAAGCTGAATTTACAACCCCAACGAAATGTATCAAATATGAGAGAAATTGCGCTAAAAACTCATTGCAATATGTTACACATTCAATAATCAGTCTCTTTAATATATTGTTTTGGAGAACTCTCTTGAAAAACCTATTAAAAGAATTTTATTGTACTATATTGGATTGTAATTCATTTTTTGAAGTACTATGAAAAAAACTCAAAATATTGGTCAATTTGTAATTAATTAAAATTCTTTAAAAAATGTTTATAAAAATCACACTACAGATCTTTTTCTTGCTCATATGCTTCATGATCCACCCATATTCACTTTATTATCAGTGTTAATTATACAAATTTTGGGAACCAAATTTCTTTTTTTAATTTAGGTGCCTTATTAAATATATTTTATATATGAATTTGATAGATTTATTTTTTATTGTATTCTTTTCATGTTTTTTTAATAGGTCATGATGTTGCTAAAGGAACATATTTAATGAATTTATTAAAGATGTCTTTTCAAAATGCATTTTATACACTTTCTAAAGCTGTAACTGAAAGTATGGTCACGAAAACGTAAGTTTTTTTCATCCTTTCTGTATAGACTCTTTAAGCATTACTTTAATTTGTATACTCTTTCACATTTATAATAAAATTTATTTTATAAAATGTTTAAATAATTATTTTAAAAATTTATTTAAAAAAAGTATTGTTGAAAGGTAATGATGTATTTAAACATTTAGTAATATATTAATAATAATACATTCTCCAAAAAAGACCATATTTCTAAAGCGTTTTAAATTACAGAATATCTGAAAATTTTATTAGAAAATTAAAGTTACCATAGTGCATTAAATCAAATATTATGGTGCAGAAAAATCATTATAAAATTACTGTAGTTTAATTGATGCTTTTATAACACAGTTTGTTCTCTTCTATAAATTTTCTATTTTGTCTAATTTGGAATGTACTAATCTTTTTAAAGCATGTACGTATCTGATAGATCTTCTAGCATTCTTTTAAGACATTTGTTTATATATATTTTTTAAATTATATTTATTATTCAGCTTTTTATAATAATTAAAATTCCAATATTCTTTTGTTCAAATTCAATGGTGCCTAAATAATATTTATAAAAAAAGTATTTTACATTAATTAGAAAATTATGCATAGTTATTGTCTTTTTAGATATTATTAGCGTGTGAAAATCAGTTCAAGTTTTTTCATCTATCTTTTGAATAATTATTTATTACCCTTACGGTTTTACATTAAAGAAATTAATTAATGCAATGAATTTCTTTTAATATAAAACTTTTTTTTTTCAGTCCTGTTAAAAGTTTCTTGCATCTCATACTTAAAGTTGATCCTGAAGTTTTGACAAATCGTGAAGTGATGCTAAATAATCATTCAAAAATTATGAAAAGATTATCTAAATTAATAGATAAATTGAAGTAAGCATACATTTCTATATTCCATATACTGTATGATTCCATATGATGTATTTATATTAATTTAAATCTGTTGAACCTTCATATAATGATGTTGAGTCAAATTTAAATTATGTCTCAAAACAAGCAGTATGTAATTTGTCTACAACTCTTTTTTTTTTTTTTTTTTTTTTTGTAATATGTATTTTTTTAATGTTGCTTATTTTGAATTAAATGTTATGGATTTTTATTGTAATTTACTGACGAAAGACACTATTTATTCAATATTCAAAAATAGGCATAAAGTATCTTTTATTATTTTAAGATTTTATTTGTTGCTATGCATTGCATCAAATGTTACAACTTTTCATTGCTTTAAAAAATTGCAGTGAGAATCTATCTGCAGAATCTGCATCTACTTCCATTGCGAGTTCAACTCCAAAAAATTTCCATAAAAAGAAAAAATTCAGATAAATTGGTAATTATTATTTAAGAAAATGTTTTTGTAATGTTATCACATAAAAAAGAAATAAGTAGAGAAATGCAAATTATTGATGTGAAAATGTTTTGTTCTTAAATGCTTGTAAATTAAACTAATGAAAATAATTTTTTAAAATTCTACCAGGTAATCATAAAAATCAGTGAATTATAGAATTGACTATAAAAGTTATTTTTTGAGTTTTCAGTACTTATTGGTTCTCAAGTTTTATTTTAATAAAAGTACTTTATGAATTTTTATTTTTTATATAGAAAATTTAAATAATCTAGAACCTGTAAAATCAATATTTTAATTTAATAAAGATTTGATAGATATGTTTTGTAAAATACTTGAAAATGTAATTTTACATTTAAAAAAATTTAACATAGCAATTGAATTTTATGTATAAAGTCTACAGTTGTTAGCTTTTTGATGAAATAGCTTTTATAAATTTTCCAATAATAAATGCAAACTTATAAGCTGCAATTAGCGAGTTAAAATATTTTGATATATGCATTTTTACTAATCCCAGGAAGATTAGAAAGAATTTTTTAAAAATTTAAATTCAAAAATTATTAGAAATAAGCTTTGATCTTTAAAGTTGTTAACCATTTATCTTTATACTAAGATCAGTTTTTCTATAAATATATATTCTTTGATTATTTCCTTTAACAAAAATGAGTGAATTCTACTAACTTGTTGGGCTGTTTTAAATGGCCATTACAGTTTTGTGAATGCATAAAAAGAAACTTATGTGAATAAGATAGAAATAATTTATAAGAAACATATATATATAATTATGGTAATATATTGTCTAACATTTCTGATTTTGATGTTTTTCTCTTTCAGGTAATTCAAGATGATATTTATTATTTTAATTTGTTGTAAATACTTAATTTAAATAAAAAATTTCTACTTTACTGAAATAAATTTATTTTTTGCCATCAAAAAAGGATCAAAGTTTTCTTTATTATTATTACAGATGTCGAAAGTACAGCAAGTAAATTTCACTGGTTAAACTAAGTTAAATTGTTAACTTCTGAAATGCCTGTGAACTAAAAATGATATTAGTTAAAAATTTAATGGGAAAATCTGAAATTAAAAAAAGAAAAGGAAGTAAGTGTAATAGTTAGATTTTTGTTGATTTTTCAAACAGTGATAGTTTTAGAAAAACATGGAAATAAAATCTTATCTATTATTTTAACTGCATTATTTATTTTAACCTTTAATAAATTGAAAGCATTGATTGATCAAATAATTTAAAAAAAAAGAATTTTCTATTTTTACATAATTTGGACAAAACAATAAAGTCTATTTAGCTCAGTTAAGTGATATATGGAAAAATGTGAATGCTCATAAATGCAAATTATGTGTGAATATGATAAAACCAGTTGTTAATTGATAATATTCCTTTTTTTCAGTAGAAATTAGCAAAATTTATTTACATTTGAGAAAAATTTAAAAAGTTTTAAGACTTTTTGAGCCTAGTAGTACAATATTTAAATTCTTTTTGTTTATTAACATGATAAATAATTATTATGCACTAATATTATATTTCCAAAATTGTTATAACAAAACATGCATTTCTAATTAGAAGAAAACAATATTAATTCTGCTGTGAAGAACTTTCATTCTCAGAACTCATCATTTTTCTTAATTTATTGTTTTGTGCGATCTTTTGAACAAATACGAAAGGGATTTTACTGTGATTTTTTTTCTGTTCTAAGTCCCTTTTTTGGTGAATTATACTGATTTTTATGCTTACAATTACATACATTTTAATGCTGTTTTATATCTTGAAAAGCTGTTTCCTTAAATCCTAATCTTTGATTAAAAAAATTTATTACGAAAAAAAAAGTGACCATAAATAAAATAAAAAAAACTGTGGTATAATTTTTCTTCATATTTGGAATAATAATTTATCAATATGTTTTGCAGCTGAATAAGTAATCTTTTTATTTAAAAAAAATATATAGTTGTTTTAGTGCATAATGTGAAAAAAGTTAAAAATTTAGTTTTACTAATCAGTTGAATCCAGATATTTAAAAAAAAAAAGTGGATAAAAATATAGTGTTTTTTTTTCAGTTCATGAACTAATTAATATATTTCTACAGCTATCTGCAAACTTAAGCAAATCATTTGATAAATTTCTAAACGATGAAATTTATTCTATAAATAACTCTTTGGGGTAGGGGAGGGAAGATTTTTAAACAAATTTTGTTATTTAAATAAATTAGCAATATAAAAGAAAACGAAACTAATTAGGAAATTCAAAAAAAAAAATCTATTTCGGATCGAACAAGACCCAAATTTTAACTTAATATTTAAAAGGCAATCATAGTATTTAGTGTGCGCGAATGCAGCTACCACCAAAATACTGATGAATCACATAAATTAGCAAAATAAGAGAAAACGAAACTAATTAAGGAAACAGAACCAAAAACTATTTCGGATTCGAACAAGACAAAATATAAATATTAGAAAGATTGAAACAATTAATAAAGAATCCGGTCTGAGGACTTTCTCAAGGGTCACCCTCAGACAGGGATTCAAACCAGGGATTTTTTCTGTGAAGAGTCTGACTTTCGTCAAGAAATTGACTCCTCGTGACCCGAAAATCCCAGAATATTGAGGTTTTGGAGATAGTATCACACAAGAAAACACATGAAATTTTAACAATGTCACAGCAACCAATAAAACATGAAACCAAAAACAAATTTGTCAATACTAGAATGTATAAAGACAAAAAAACTAAATTAAAATTTTACATATCATATATTTTAAAATAGACTTTATAAAATAAGTAAAACTGAAACCAAAAAATCACAGTAAATCTGACAGTCACAAGAATAAAATAAAATAAGAAAGTAGAAAAACACTCACCCACCCAGCCAAAAACGCTTCTTTAAACACTAGCCGAGAACGAACATAATAAAAAGTGTAATACCATATCTGCAACTGTTCGGTCATAAAAAACGTCATCAAAAAAAAAAAAAAAAACCTTAGGAGCGCCATCTTTTGAGTAAAACTAGTTATTTAGTTAGAATTTATATAATTGTTTTTTAATTAATGATTCGATATTGCAAAAGTTTTTAGGAAATTCATTAGTATTTAAGTTTTTAAGTAGATTATTAGTTGCTGCAATGTAAGAAATCTTATTGTTACAAATTTTTTTAATTCTGCTAAATTGTGAAAAGATTAGGTTTTTGAAAATTTTAGAGTTTTAAAGTTTAGTTAGTTTTTTAAATACTTGAAAATTATCTTGAATAGAATTAAAGATGAAGATAATTTTATAATTAATAGTAACAAAGATATTTTAGACTTTCTAAAGAATAACAATATTAAAAAAATTAACAACTTCGATTTTGAAAATTTATACACTAACCTTCCTCACGAAAAATTAATGGATGTTTGCAATTTAATATACGAAGAGTATTTAGATAAAGATATTATCACAAAAAATAATTGGCTAGAATTATATAAATTTAACATCAAAGAAAATTACGTTTTTAATGGTATTAACTTCTATAAACAAGTAAAAGGAATTCCAATGGGAACAGCTTTTTCTAGTGCATTAGCTAACATCTTCTTACATCACTATGAAAAAAACCTCATGAAACACAACTCAATTAAAGGCTGGAGATATATAGATGATTTACTTCTAATAAATGTAGATAATCCTAATGTAGTTATTAATTGTTACCCAAAAGATTTAGTTTTAACTAAAACAAATGAAGATCAAAATAAAGCTAACTATCTTGATTTAAATATAGAAATATCTAATGAAAAAACTTTAATAGGCATTTACGATAAAAGGGATGATTTTAACTTTAAAATAATAAAACTTAGTAATTATCATTCAAATTTAAACTCTAAAATTTTCAAAAACCTAATCTTTTCACAATTTAGCAGAATTAAAAAAAATTGTAACAATAAGATTTCTTACATTGCAGCAACTAATAATCTACTTAAAAACTTAAATACTAATGAATTTCCTAAAAACTTTTGCAATATCGAATCATTAATTAAAAAACAATTATATAAATTCTAACTAAATAACTAGTTTTACTCAAAAGATGGCGCTCCTAAGGTTTTTTTTTTTTTTTTTGATGACGTTTTTTATGACCGAACAGTTGCAGATATGGTATTACACTTTTTATTATGTTCGTTCTCGGCTAGTGTTTAAAGAAGCGTTTTTGGCTGGGTGGGTGAGTGTTTTTCTACTTTCTTATTTTATTTTATTCTTGTGACTGTCAGATTTACTGTGATTTTTTGGTTTCAGTTTTACTTATTTTATAAAGTCTATTTTAAAATATATGATATGTAAAATTTTAATTTAGTTTTTTGTCTTTATACATTCTAGTATTGACAAATTTGTTTTTGGTTTCATGTTTTATTGGTTGCTGTGACATTGTTAAAATTTCATGTGTTTTCTTGTGTGATACTATCTCCAAAACCTCAATTTTCTGGGATTTTCGGGTCACGAGGAGTCAATTTCTTGACGAAAGTCAGACTCTTCACAGAAAAAATCCCTGGTTTGAATCCCTGTCTGAGGGTGACCCTTGAGAAAGTCCTCAGACCGGATTCTTTATTAATTGTTTCAATCTTTCTAATATTTATATTTTGTCTTGTTCGAATCCGAAATAGTTTTTGGTTCTGTTTCCTTAATTAGTTTCGTTTTCTCTTATTTTGCTAATTTATTTGTTATTTAAATGGTATAATTTGGTTTTCATAGATACTTTGTTCCCTATTTTTACTATGCAACTATTCAAATTATAACTATCTTTGAAAGTTTAAAAAAAAAAAATCCGAAAATAGTCATAGATCCTAAACATTAAATAATAATTTGCTAAACTTTAGAAATTAAAAGTAACACGGCATTTTTTATAGTCTGTACATTTCTGAATGCCAATATCCTATTCTGTTAAGATAATGGATTTACAAAACTTATTTAGAATATGGTATTGCACTGCATTCAGTTTTTTTGATAGTTTTGCCAGTCTCATAATTGTAACTATTCCAGAATGCTAAGTTCTTAGCTTAATAGGACTAAAGCTAAAATTTCTTAATGAAGAGAGAGCAGGAGAAAATTTACACTTTCTATTCAATCTATGTTAAATCTTATTTGCTGCTGCATATATAAAAATCAAATACAAACTTTTGGTCATAATGTGCTTCTTCATCAATGATGGCAATTTTAGAAATGTTATATCCATCGAAATAGCTGGTCCTTTTTAAAAGAGATATTGAAAAATATCAAAGGTCTTGATTCTTAATATTATAAAATTGACTTAAATTTTCGGTGATGATAGTTTTTTCCCTTTTTATTTGTTTTTGTAAAAACCAAAAAGACATTTGTTTTACAATAGATGATGTTGAACAAATATATAGAAATATTAAAAAATGCGCATTTGAATTTAATTTTTAAAAAAATTCAATAAAAATCTTGCATTATTATAAAACAGAAAATAACCTAGGATTAGAAAATATGTAGTTTTACATATGTGTACACGTACAAACGTGTTTTAATTTTTTTTTTTTGTCTAAGGTGCTTAATTTTTGCAGTCCCCTCTTACTATGCATCCTGGAAAAAATGATTGAAATGCTTTTACAATAATTATCTTTATTTTATTAAAATCTCTTAAATATTTATTTTAACAGAGATTAAAATTCAGATGTACAACATTTACAAACAGTTCTGTCACCAATGATTAGGAGTCTGGCGTTGCAGTGTGTGCCACCAACCTTGCTTTCGGTATGTACCTGTTGCTCGTTCCATTCATGGTGATGATGGGAATCGGTGGGGCGTTGAGGCTCGCTTTCGCGGGAAATCGCTTTCCAGCAATTTCAATTTCGAAAGTGGCATCATTGGAGATATATTCGGAGGAAACCACCTGAGGTTCGCCTGTCTTTTCGTCGTAATTGTGCACGAATCCGAGGCAGATGACTCGCTGCAGCGTGAAGCCGTAACCGGAAGACGTGGTCTTCCCCACATACCGTCCGTTGCGATAGATCGGTTCTCGGCCCCAGGCCCAAATGTCGGCTTCGGGATTGTGGTTTTCTAACTGAAAGTGGACTAAGCGTCTTTTCATCCCCTGGTCCAGCTGCTGCTGCAACGCCGATTTTCCCAGAAAGTAATCCTTCTGCAAAAAATAATTAAGCTTAAACATTTTAGTTCATTTATCAAGAATTTTACTGAAAATATGATACAATATATTTTAAACTAGCTATTCATATGGTGTATATGTAGCGCTGGATGTGCGCATTTAATACAAGGAAAATTTCTTCTTTACTTTTTCTTGTTTACTTTTAACACACACATATATATATAAATATATAAAAACATGGGCGACGGAAACAATGTACAAGGAAACACAGAATATAATATTTTTAAATGCTGCTAACTAAAGAGCGAACAAGGAAAACATCGAATTATTTCATCAAATTATAATTATTTTTGAATATTTAATATGTTTGAAAAATAGAAAATGAAGCTAACCAGGAGTGCATGAGATAATACTTTTCGCCGCTCACGGAGAGCGAGTGAAGTGTCTGCTTGCACCCGTTTCACATCCACACCGGATCTGGTTGTTTGCAAAAAATATTTCAAGAGCGCTCTCCTCACATTGCAAACATACTTATGGGTTGACATTCTAAACATACTTATGGGTTGGAGCATATTGCACCATCTACGTTCAGTAATCATTTTATACACATGAATAAGTATACAAAGAATAAAAAGAAACAAAATAATTAACTAAAAACAATTAAATCATAAACATAATAAATCAAAAATAATAAAAATTTTTACTGAAAGCTTGATACAATATATTTTAGACTAGCTTTTCATATGGTTTAATTTATACTGTATTTTTGTAACTGTTAAATCGAGATAATCTTTTAGACCAAAACACAATCCTTAAGTATAATCCAAAATTCATGTTAGTACATAGTTATTAAGAGTTTATTTTATAAAAATCCGAATAAAATAACATTCCAAAATTCAAACTAAGTATATTTCAAAAATTATATTGACTGGAGATTATTAAGTACTAGCTATTGCTCGCGACTTCGTTCGCGTGGAAATGTTGATGTAAATGCATGAGAACTGACGGTCTGATCGGTAGTGGCTGTCTAAAATCGAGCGAAACACTGACAGCGAAGCCCATCAGCGTCTGGTTTCCTTGGATGTCCTACATGCTACTATTAACTTGCACTGGTACAAAAGGATCCCCCGACCGCTGTTTTTGGTGATGTTGCATGTTGAGGTACCTTCGCTTGCAAGATTAAACGACAATTTGAAACGGATCGATTAATTAACGACTGAATGCTTCACGGTGGAAGTCCGGGATCGATACCTCCGGGATTTTATTTTAAATTTCCACATAAGCAAACGTCTGCTGGTATCATATCTGGTGACCGAGGAGGCCATGGAAACCTACAACATCTGTTATGATTCTCTCTTCCTTGTATTAGGAATTCCTTGGCTGAACTAGCAATGAAAATTGAAGAGAGCCTACCACGCAAATTCTTTTCTCTCTATGGTATCTGACAGCAAAGATCAAGATCGCAAGTATTTATAATTGCCGGTAACATTTTCTTAATTCCAACTAAGCTGCTAGTACCAGCACCATTTGTTGGCTAATTTTTTACCCTTATCTTTAAAAAAACCCATGCCCTTTCAATACTAACACTGCAAACCGTTGTTTTTTTTTGGGGGGGGGGGGGGTTATTTTTTCGAGTTTTATGAATTTTTAAAAGTTTTTATGTACTGTTTGCCCACCCTGTATTATGTAACTGATGCAAAATATGCATTAAATATCCTTCTTGATATCCTTTAGCAATATTTTTAGTTGTCTCTTTTTTCCACTTACTTGCATCCTCACTTTAAAGCCTCGTCCAACCTCAAATGGAGTAGTATGGCTGTCTAACTCTTCTGCCCAAAAGGGAATAAACTTTTCAATACGAAGAAAGCGCAATGCATAATATCCGACATTTCGAATTCCATAATCTTTTCCAGCATTTAGGAGATTATGATATACATGCAGGGCATACTGAAAAAAAAAAGACATCTATCATTAAAGCAGAGTAATTTTTACAATAAGTTTATTTTATAAAAGTAATTGTACAGTAAATTTTTATTCTCACATTTTGATACATTATTTCTAGAAATATACAAAGACAGCATCACAGTTTGAGACCACTTTTTTTAATCAGTAAGGATTTACAGAAATTAATCTCACACATAACATAGCACTTTATAAAAGCAATCAATAAATCATTGGATTAAAATTTAATACTTTTTTCAATATTTATTTTTTTTGTTAAATAAACTAATTTATTAGTATAGTGCATGAAAGATATATTAATAACATTTCAAAAATTATGTATTTTTTTAATCAGTTTATATTTGTTAGTTTTAATTTTTACAATGTAGGTTTGATAAAATAATCTATATTAATTTTTTCAATAAATTTAAAAATTATTTGTTTAATGAATAATGCATCAACTCACCTCAGAAGGTATATATAGGGAATAGCCAGGTTCGCCTGTATTATTGAATCCCATGACTAGAACTTCACCTGCATATCCAACATTGGTTTTCTAAATTAGAATTAAAGTTTATATCAAAAAAAAATTCCTTATCCAATTCAACATTATTCAGGCACACAAAATTCTATACAATCTTTCTTTAGCTATGACACTATATCACTTTTGAAAGATAGTCGAACAAACACTATTACTAGTCTATACTTATAATAATGCTTAATGTGTGTGTGTGTGTTGGCGCTCTACAGGCCAGACCGTTGGACCTACAGCTACCAAATTTGGTACATGTATACCTTGGAGGTCCGGAATGTGCACCTCGGAGCCCTTTTCTCGAATTTTTAATTAGAATTTGAATTAATTAAAATTTAAGCGAAATTTTGACGTTTTTCCGCCATAACTTCCGAAAATATTATTGCACAAGCATGATTTTTATATCAAATTAAAGATAAAAAAATTAGCTTTCTAACGGTATCAGTGTTTTTAATGTATAACTTAAGCTACTATTTTTAACGAATTTTTAAAGAAATATTTTAACTATGTTTTTCATCACGTGACTGGATAAAATAAAAGTAAACAATGCTGGAAGTTCAAATAAAAAAAACCTATCATCGCAAAATAAATCTACAGAAATGCAATTGTCAGCACGTGACTGGATAAAATAAAATAAATATAAAGTGTGATATTTTCTTTAAAAAATAAATGCAAAGCAATATCTATATCATTAAGTCAATAAATCTTCTTTATTTACTGTAAACCTGATTGGATTTAGACAGGATATGCATTGAAATCCCGACTTAATGGCATATTTATGTAATCGTTTGCAATATCTGTATCATTAATTTAATACTATTTTCCCTTTCTCGCTTTCTTTAAAAAAACATATTTAATATTTTGGCAACATCATCGAAATTTTTTTTTTAATATTTTGGAAGCATACCCGATGGTTCAAACTGAATGATTTATAAAATTAAAGAATATTATTAGGAAAAGGTTCCGTCCATCATCTTAAAGAAAATATTAATTTCAGGCCAATACATGCCCGGAATTACTTCAAGGCTAATGAATATGTGATTTAATTGAAAGTTTTAGAACGAATTACTCATGGCGAACCAGCTGGTCGCCAAAGGCGGCTAGTAAATAATAAAGATGAATATGTATGTGTTGGAGCTTTACAGATCAGACTGTTTAACTACTACCAAATTTAATATAGAATCAGAATGTACACCTTGAAAGCAATTTTAAAAAATTAAGTGAATCTTAGCATTTTTCTATGATAAATTTCAAATACATTGTGGCACAAAAATGATTTTCACATCATCTCAAAACTTTTCTTTAGTTTTTCAATTATGCTTTTTTTTTTTTTGGCATATGTATACATATCTCCTTTTTAAGTTACTTAAAAAATATTTAAAACATATTTTACATCAATATATTTTTCCAATGAAGTAAAACTCAAATTGTTTTCAAGGTTGCTTTAAATATTTCATCCTAGCTTTTTTTTTTCATTCATGATGATCAAGATATAAAGATCAGTTTATTTTTACAAGAGGAGCAATTTTCAATATGTGAGTATTTTTTATTAATTCTTTGAAATTTGTCACACTAAAAAAAAATTTAATCAAGCAATGGTGAAAAATTTTATAATGTATCTACTTTTAAAGATTGCTGCTCTTTGATTGCATACTGATAGAGTTTTAGAAAAATGCATAATACAATAAACAGTATGAGACTTCCAAAATAGTATAAATTGTATATCTGTCAACAATTGAAGTTTAAGAGTTTTTGTTATCAACATTATAAAGATCAAATTATTCTACCCAAAATATTTAATTGTAATTTTTTACCAATCATCAATTCCTAAAAAACAACATGCTGCCAAAGGCAGATTTTAATATTAGCCAAGACTGCTTGTTTTATTAAATTGTTTTTACTTTACCATTGCCACTCTTTTTTAACTCTTTATTGAAACAGAAATAAACATATAGCGAATAGCACAAACATACAGCATAAACAAATAGACATAAAGCAAAAGCACAAATTTCATGATTTGATTTGTAATTCAGACCCCATGTTTTTGAATACTATTGCTTTTCCTGTGATATAATTGGATAAATAAAAATAGAGAAAGAAAATTTGGGGAATGTAAAACACAATTAATGGGAAGGTGTAAATTCTGAAATTGCACAAATCATACATCTATGAAAATTTGAATTTTTTAACAATCATCTATGCCAGTGAACTTATCAAACAAGATACTATTAAACAATCTGAAAGAATATTCCTGTGATTTTGATTTTTTATATGTATCATTTTGTATGTAGGAAGTTATGCTGTTTCATAGATTTGGAGAAACAAAACAAAAAAACTTTTGAAGTAAATGAAAATTCAAAGGGTTCATTCTAAAAAGAATATAAATAGTGATCCTGCATAGAAATATATCTCACTAATGATCAAAGACAATTTACAGATCAGAATGAAATAATACAATAATTTTTACAAAATTTCATATTTTTCTCTAAATGAATATAAAAGTTGATGCCAAACTATGACAGTTTCTGAGTTTAATAAAGATTCTATCATCAGTATTTTATTTTACTAAAGATAAAATCTTTCGCCTACTTTGCATGTGAATCCTGCAATATCCATTTCGGTTCTAGTCAATTCTGACATGAGTTCTCGAGATTTTGGACCCACAACATTTAGAACGGTATACATTGACGTGACGTCACTCATTGAAACTGAACCGTCTTTTGGCATATATCTTCTCATCCACTCGCTAATCCGTGTTTGCTGTGCAGTGGGTGACATCATAAAATAGCTGGAAAATATAAAATTATTAATGGAAATAGCAGTATGATTGTGTATAAAGAGACATTTCCCCCTTTCTTGTTATAATATATATATTTTTTATTCATTCTATTTACCTTTTCTTTTTACTGTTATAAATTATTATCATAGTTACACCTTCTAAAAATAATTTTGCTTTCTGTTTTGATTTTAAGACAATAAGAATGTATATATTATAAATATTATCACTGATCCCAGGTGAAAATCATTTATTGGAGCCTTAATAGTATCATTAAACATCGAAGCATTAACTGAGCAAATATTCCAAATTTATTTGTGATACATAGTACAAACTTCAGTAAAAATACATTACAATTGTTTGATAATGTTTTAAGACAATATTTATTTTCTGGGTTTTTATTTCATTTGTTTCAAGTTTGCAAAAATGGAATCTTATAGCAGATATTTCACATAATTATTAAAATGTTAGTATTCTGAAATTATGTATAATCTATGCTTTAGATTACAATAAATTATTTTAATATATTTACATTTTAAAAAGTGATTAACCAATTAGTTTATTTTCTTTTGCATCAATAGAAAGGAGCCATCTGTTTAAGAATTAAAGCAAAATTTGATATTTAACCTTATAAAAAGCTTTAATATTCATAGTTAATGCACAAAATGAATAATTGTAAGCATTATTAAAGATGTAATTATATCAAACTAATACCAGTTGTGAGCTCTCCTTAAAAGCAAGCAATCATTTTCGTAACAGCCCTGGTCATTCTGCATGCCAGAAGAAACAATGTTTCCAACTGGAACATTGATGTCATTGGAGCAGAGCAGTTGAAGAAAATCCACAACTTCAGTTCCACCAGACTGAAAAAAGAATCTACAAATGAAGCAATTATGATATAAATTAACTTAACTGGAAAATATAATGCATTCATAAAAAGAAAATTGTATACTAACGATGGAAAATCATCCCAATAACAATATATTTTGAAATGTTTTCACAACATTTAATATTCTTTTTTTTTAACCTATGGAGAAGTAATAAATTCATCATATCATAATGCATAATTTCATCTTAAAAGATATCCTTCATACTGAAAAGGAATGCTAAGGTATGCTAAAATGTCCCTTAAGACAAAATAATAATAGTAAAATAATTAACACTTGGTTTACGACAGCACATCATTTTGACACATTTCAATTATAAGGAAAATTACAAAGTCCACATTTTTATCTTATCTCTTGCACTTACTTTTTATCTGTTGAAAGAAGTAAATATGTATATTTTCTTCAAACATATTGAAATATTGCAATTCTCTATGCGACATACTTATCTTTGCAAATGTGTATCAATTTGATACTATCATAAAATTACTGTTAAAAGACAATGACAAACACCTTCCAGAAACAATAGCATATTAAAAATGAGACAAAGTTTAGAATCAATAAAGTATACCAAATGGCACACAAATATGCCATCAAGGCAACATCTTTTTAATGGGCTCTCTAACAATTTTTCTACATTTGAGAATTTGCAGCAATAAATATACAGATCTTATACAAGAATGCTATATCAAAACTATCCAATAAAATTTTCTATTTCAGTTATCTAATAAACTTGCAGAAGGAAAAAAAAAAAAAAAAAAAAAAAAAATACAAAAAATAAATAATAATTTCACATCATCTAGTACTTAGCAAGAATGCAAGGATTACCAAATTGGCTTTTGTTAAAGAAACAGAAGCAATAACACTTGTAGAATATGTGAAAAGATTGTTTGTGAAAAGTGTACAAATACAAGTGAATATTTGTGTAAAAAATGCATGAAATAAATGCAAAATATAAAAATAATGAATACTAAAATTTTGAAAAACTTTCTATAAATAAATATCTCATATCTTTATTTTTATTTGTGAAGTAAAATAGTATTGTCTTCTAAATGCTTGTTTTTTCTTTAAATATATGAGGTCATTCACACATCAAATTAACATGTGTTGTAGAGATAGGTAGTATATGAGATATGTCCATAAACCTAGTGTTGATTTCATAGAGTGAATCAAAATGGTGAAATTCTTTTGAGTTCATATAACATTTAAAACAATAAATATCATATCCATTCTTACTTTCAGATGGAATTTAGTAAAGGATGACATATCAATTACTCCAACACGTTCCCTACAAGCAGTATATTCTTCCCGAACATTGTCAAACCATGAAGGTTTACCAAATGTAATCTTTGGTGGCTGCATACGTTCCTCTTCTATAAGAAAATATTAAACTACCATTAATTTCTAATCAAAATATGTACAGTCATAAAAATTTCAAATTTCTAAAACTCATTTCATGTATTTAAGACAATAAGTAAGAGGTTAATTCATAATTTTGTTTAACAGAATTTATATTCAGTGAATATTTTTAAATAAACTCTTTAAGATTGCTGTCATAAATGGTTTCATTAAAAAAATCAGAGGACTTAAAGGAGTAAGACATAATTTTGAGCTATTTTTGCTTATAAAAATGAAATTCTATGCAAATTTTGACATGAAGTCAATGACTGAACTTTAGCTTTAATGTTCACTAATACAAAAACACAGCAAATTTTCAATGAAATTCAAAATTAAGAAATAAATCAAGAATTGAGAATCCATTTCCTGAAAAATGTGCTTGCTGTTATTGATCTTTGATGTCGAATGTTTTATCATCTAATTTATTTACATAGTACAAATTTTTTCAATCTTCCACTTCTTCATGAATATAAATCTATTGCTTGTGTTACAAAATAGATTTTGTGATAATATTATCAGAATTCTAGGTAAATCATTGGAGTGATTAATAATTTACAAAGCATTAAAAATATAATGACATTTTCTCACAAATGGTTTAAATAATTTTTCTTTTTATATATAGCAAATGTTTTTCAAAAAATATTCATCCCTAAAAATTCTAATTTTTTATGGAAATTTCATTTAAAAGAATTTAATAATATCAATATAAGATATTTAATTAAAAGATTGATTTTTTTCCATTAAAGTCAATAAGTTAGATAATTGCTCTGTTTGAAATAGCAAAAGCAATTTTTGGGTATGGTATCGTAATTTTAAATTATAGTTATATAATGATGGAAAAAATTGAACTTATAATCCCTTAATTAACATTCTACATTGATGAATGTTAGATTATAATGGGATTCCAATTGTGCTGCTGGTTCACAAGCAAAGTTACTGGGTGGAATTGATATTTGAAAAAACAAAACATCAACATCAGCCTAACTAAGTAATCCTTTTGTCCAATATAATACACTGTACAAGGAAAGTAAATTAAAAAAATAGAAAGCTATTAAAAATTAACATTTCCTGAAAAATGAAATGCATACAAATTATACAAGAGTTCAAACTTAATACTGCCCACCATGCAATCACATCAGGTACACCATAAAAATTAATTCAAGAAATTTTGGCTACTTTTTTAATGGAAATATTTAAATTAGAACATTAATATAACTAAGCTAAATTCAATGAAGACAACAACAAAGTAATAACTTTAAAAATCTCAAGAAATTTCAAATGTATGCTATGAAGTGGTTCCTTCTTTTGAATGTAAATAAATTAATCGAGGTTTATATATGAGAACACAAACCTTGCAAACCAAAAGAATAATAAGTCATTGATTGCAAACAAATTGATTTTACTTCACTTTTTTGAGATTTTCAAATTGCTGGATTCAAGTTGTGCAAAATGTCAATGAGTCAGAATTAAACGAGTTGTTACAATTAGATTTGAATTGTGTCTCTCTATCAAAACATAACTAAGAGAGAAACTAATTTATAAAATATGATTTAATATTTTTTTTCTCTATGAGACTGAATTTCAACAGTCAGCTAAATTTTAAAGTGTACACTAAATTGAAAGATAAAACTTAATATACGATTTCTCACTATCTTGGATGGCTATCAGAAATGGTAAAGCATGACTTTTAGGGTTGCAATAAAAACTCATCATGATTTATCTGACAAATAATTATGCAAGATTTTAAAATATATCTGTGATGATTTCCCAAAATATTAATTAAAAAAAAGGATTTTTTTTCTCAGTTAAAAAGAAAATATCCTTTTAATGATGCAAATTTAATTATAGTGCAGCTTTTCTAAATTTAAACATTTTTTAAAGATAAATTATAAATAATTATTAAAAAGCACTTAGTTATTATATAGATATTCAAATCATTTTCATTAAATACTTAAGCATGAGCTTATTTCCCCCTGTCATTTCAGGTAAAAGAAGATTATTTTATTATCTACATGAAGAATTTCAAATGGCATAATAGTAATAACTGAATAACAATGTGCAATAAGAAAATAAATTACTTGGAAAGTTAGAGTTTTAATGTCAGCATATCATGATATTTTGAATCTATTATAAAGTAAGGATATAAGGCTATTAAAATAACATTGTTTTAATGTGTACAACAATTTGATGCTTTAAAATATTGACGAGTTAAATATGAATATCAAAATTATGTATAAAAGATTGTAATGAAATTGAACACAACCAAAAAAATGAGTCACATGATCATGAAAGACAGCTCGAATGTTATAATGCAATTGATAACAGACATTTACAATTACTTAATTTTAAAATAAAAATATTTCTTTACTTAAATGTACTATCATCATATTTCAGAATTATTACTTTCAAATGAGTTTGTATTAGTAGCATTAAGTTTGTGGTAATTAAAGTTGTTTATTAAAATTTTGATTACATACATTTATCATTTATATATTATTTTATATCAGTTCATTCGAAGACATATTTATAAAGATATGTATAGTATTCCTATAAGGCATATATAGTAATTAAATTTTTATATTGTATGTATGCACACATAGAATAACCAACAATATTTGGGAAAGCACAACAAGAGGAAGATAGAAATAATCTAATATCTATTTGAATCAATTTATTAGAAAATGGGCAACATTTTCTGCATAAATAGATGCATGAAAATGTTTCATTTTTTAAATAATGAATAAAAAATTAAATATTTCACTCACTCGGCATTGAAGGATCAAAATATAAAACTCTCTCAAAACCCATTCTTTCGCCAAATACAGCTCCTGCTTGTTCTTGTATTGTATAGAGAGGTGAACATCGAGATTTTCGAGCTGTTTTGAATTCATTCAGTAAGGGATGTCGAATAGAATAGTTATGACCTAGATACAAAATAACAGTTTTATAAAGTAATGATGCATCCAATTAAAATCTTTTATAAAAGAAATTTGTAAAAAAAGTAAGCATATGTTTAAAACTTGACATAAATATTCAAACTTATGATTAAATGTACTTTTTAAGAAATCCTTTCACACATAATGAATGTTATCTAAGTCTTTGTGTCACTCAAAAAGGTGAGAATATGAAGTGTTAGCTTTATTAATGACTTTTATTTATAAAGAAATATGAGCACATTTATCAGGCAACTGATTAATCCGCTGAGCTTGCCTCATTTGACTAATGTCAACTCTGTCTTACAACTTTTAATAAATTCTGAAATAGGAAATTATAGAAAGATCAATATAAATCGTGCCCTAATAACCAAAATTACAGCAGATTCCAGAATCTGAAATTACTGATTGAATTAGAGAACTGACTACTTATAATGTGGAGCAGTGTTGCCTTAATACTTGATTTTAAGGTTCAGCTCACGACTCAATATTTCATTCACTAATCACATTCAACCCACAATCAATTCAACTAATTCCAATTCAGCCTCAAGGATTTTTATAGCTTTTTAAGCATTAGGAGTTGTCTTAGGGTTCTACAGATCATAACTGGTGAAGGACTGCAGGAATTTTTCTGAATAAATTTTATGAGAGATTACAATAGATAGTATTCATATTAAAAAGTCTTAACTTTTCAAAAATCCTTTATTTATAAGCAAATTATTTATTTTTATCAATAAAAACATTTATTCCGATTTATTATAGTAAAGAATATAGTATATATTATAGTAATTATTATAGTAAAGAAATAAAATATTAAAAAAATCAGCTATACATGCCTACAGCTTCTTGAACTCGTTCCCTTAAGAATCTGGCATTATTATGAAAGTCGAGAAATCTTCTGATGTCAAAAGGTAATAAATAAGCTTTTGGTTCACCTGTTGTAATCCAATCAGCAAGCTCTTTACCTAAACCTCCCGCACCTTGGACTGCATTTACATTCATTCCTGCTGCAACATATAAGTTGTCGATCTGTAAAATAAGTAATAATTGATGAGTAATGTATTTAAATAGTGACCAGAAACTGATGTTATGTACAATAGAATTCTTTTTATAAAATTAAAGTTATTCCACGTACATAATACATATAGAAATCAAAATAAACTCATTCAGTGATTATATAGTACTTCAATGTTTTTTTATTTGCTGACTCCAGTTGCCAATGACTATGGGCATAAATCAGATCAGAAATCATTATTAATGAAGTATGTCATAAAAAGACAATTTTTTTCAGTTTAAATGATTTAATACTTTTTTCTCAGCAAAATAAATTCAATAAGAAATTGTGTGTTCCTCCAATAATATGTTGTAAATTTTCTGCTTTTTTTAAAGGGATCATTTTTCTAAATTCCTTTTCAAAATTTGACATATCTTGCAATTTCATTAGATATAATATACTGAAAATAATTAACCTAAAACGATCACACAGAAAAAATTACAGTGTAGCAAAAGTTCTTTAACATCTATTTTCCAATTTTTTTCACCTGAGAAAAATATGGACTAACTAAAAAAAAAGCCTGGATGTTCCTTTAAAAAAAAAAAAAAGCATCTATAAAGAAGTTTTAGTTTTAAGTTCAATTCAAAAACTTTACTGAATTTTACTAGATAAATATAATGTAGTCATGCCTTGCTTAGAAAGCCTCTTTCATGAGTGATTCACATTATAAGCAAAATGAAATGGAAAAATGTAATTTGCAGAACGAATGGCGAAGAAACATCTTGTTGTCACATTTGGGAATAGTCTTGTGCTGAGAAGGACATGTAAGAAATTTTGGCCACATTGCTTTGCCAAACATGAGGTTTGAGCAAGTATTGATGGAATCAGCAAAATGTTTTTTATCTCCAGCCAAGATGATGGGGTTAGAAATGGACATATCGATACATTGATGAAAAATTTTTTATAGAAAGGCATTCTGTATCACAGTAAAAAGTTGCAAAGGATATTTGGACAGGTGAGGGACTACAGAACAGGTATAAATAATACCGAACAAAAATCCAGTAAAATAAGGGAGATGTTGGAAATATGGGAAATTATTACATATATTAAGAAGGCAGTAGGCACGTGAAGGCAGTAGCTATGTGAACTGCAAATGTGACTTACAAAATTTATTTAATGATAATGCTGTGTTTCATTTTCATCACATTTTGATGTGCAGTTAAAGAAAAATGACTTAAGACTTTTTTTCTTGTCAAAAAACATACATTAGTATAAAGTTGATTGATTTTTTATATTTTTTTTCAGAATGGGATGCACATTTTTTTTACATGAATTCCCAAGGAAAAAATTGTGCATTTAATAAATGTTTTGCATTATGAATAAAATTCTTGAGTAACTTAGTCTCATTAAGCAAGGTTCCACATTAATTTGACAGTCATTTGATTATCATTTATAAATGCTTAATATTCAAATGTATCTTTCAATTTTGTAGCCATAACGACACTTTTCAAATAAGAAAAAAAAGATTCACCAGAAAAAGAGTTAAGAATAGAAAAAAAAGCTAAGAAGACTTACTATATAAAATAATGCTTTTGTGGTTTTATGACAAATAGAATTTATATCACATTGTTTCAATATACACATTTACTCAAAATTTTTTCTTTATACATATATAGATAATTTGGGAAGTAATGTTTCTTATTTTCAGGAAAGTATGTGAGAATCTTCTTATAAATATTGCAATATATTATAACATTCTGAAATAATATTATGTTATCAATTTCATACAGCCACACTCCTTGAAGATGAAAACTTCTGTATGTTCATGACGAATTCTAAATACTGCCAGAGTTGTTTGAAATACTAAATATCATTGGATCTATTAAGCTTATACAGCATTTTTTTATATACTACTGTTTGCTATATACATAATTATAAACTGTAACACAATATTAAATTTTTAAATACATGCAAAAGTATAAATATTACTTATTATGGGGTTAAATAAAAAATGGAATTTTCTGCATACACAATATTTTATTATTATTTGTTAAGATAATAATTTGAAAAATTGCAATTCTTGACAGAGTAAAAAGCAATAAAAAAAACACTTAAATAACAGTGTGCAAGAAAATTTCCATAAAAGACAAAAGAAAAAAAAATTGTACCTCAGAAGTTTCGCCAAGAATCCAGTGGCCATCAGGAGTGAATGTGTCAGGACCAGTTGAATAACGCTGAATATCAACTTGCTTTAGAATTGGAACCCTGAAACAAGCTTCTTCATAAACTGGTTCTGATAAAAAATAAATAAAATAAAAAACATTGAAGGATTTCTTCTGAAATCTATCTTTTACTCCAATACAGTAAATTAATATGCTATACTATGTATATTTATTATATACAAAACTATTCTTAAATTTAAATTATTATGAAACATTTGTGTACATGTGAGTGTCTGTTAATTAGGCAACTTATATTTATCCTTTTGTAATCCATTAATCATAATTTTTCCATTTAATTACATAAATAAAATTCCATAAATAATGAAGGTTTTATAAAAATTTAAGTAATATCTTCCATTTTCTCAAAAAATTTCATTCAAGATGTTTTTTAAAAATATATAATGCCCTCATAACACTACAATTGCATAATTCTCAATAAAAGAATTATATCAATTCGATATTCTTCACATAATACAAAAACTTTTAAAATTTCATTTAAAATCTTAACGAAAAACAAATGTACTTATGCAAATTTTGTTCAAAACCTTCCAAATACCTATATATTTACATACAGCAATAATTACAGATAATCAAAGGCATTTCTTATATACACTAAATCTTTGACGATAGTATTTTTCACCATTAATATGCTTATATTGTTACAAGCATTAAGTTTAAAGCACATAATATTAAAAAAATTTCAAAATATATATATAAACAGATATTTAATGAAATCACAACTATTAATTAGTTAATGATGCAAATAAAGAAAATGCATCGTTTTTAATGGTTTTAGGATGGAAAATGAAAGATAAAGGTTAATATATATAGTTTTTTTAAAATTAAAAATACATTTGAAGAAATCTCTATGGCTTTTTTCGTTTATCAAGTATGTAATAATTTAGTAGATTTACTTAGTTCAATTAGATTCAAAGAACACTCAAGATATTTAAGAATTTTTCACACAGTTTTTTATTAAATTGTTTTATTATAAGAATTGTTGAATTTATAAGTTTCAAAAATGATGGCAAAAAAATCAGTCGAGTGGGTTGTAGAAACCAGAATGTACAAAGTGCATATTCCTACATATATTAAGTTCGAAGACAGAAGTCAATGTTAACAATTTTATGCAATTAAATATTGTACTTTAACCATAGTATATTGTTGAATTATATAATATTAAAAAAAAATTAACTTTTGCATTGCTGTAAGTTATTATGAAAAAGTTTGTACTGAAGATGTCATAACAAAGATGTTTCTTCAATAAATTAATTATAAATTTACATGCAGAGAGCTTTTTAATAAATACACATAAAAAATTCACATATATTCAGTCTGCATATTTATCTACTTTCATCGTTAAATGCAGTTTTAAAAATTTTATAAAGGTTTTGGTTTACTTCTGCAAAATACTTACTGAAGTACTCCCAGTTTGGAGTGAGTTCTTGAAAGGAAAAATAATCGGGCATTTTATCAGTAAACAAAGGATTTGCTTTCTCAGGGAATCCGCCCACCATAAATCCAGAATCATATGGCCGAACGTATACACAAGCATCATAATCTCTAAGCACTAAATGTTTTAAAAAAAGAAAGAAAAAGAAATGTAATAAAATAAAGAATACAAAGAATTTACATCAAGATTTTAATTAAATAGAAAAAAAACATGAAATAAAAAATTATTATATCTGCAATCGTTTTTATTAATTTTATAATATGTACCTCAGTCAAACAAATTATAAATTTTTCTCTTTGTCTCATAACATTAAAGCAAGCTTTCTCTTTAAAAATTTTTCAATATTTGTTATGACAATGAAGTCAGTTCATGCCCAAGTGATACACACCAAGCTCACTATTTCTAATTCTGGCAGAGTGTTTGAATATTAATAATATCTAGGATCATCATATTGAAAAAATAGCACAGGATGATATTGAATATAAAATGAATGGTGTGATTAGGAAAGTCATATTATTATTGCTTCGTAACAATTAAACCATAAATTGTTTCTTTATTCATGATGTTTGGAAAAATACATTGTTTTAGTCTTCAATACAAAATAATATTATAATAAGAGAAAAACATTAACATCCTAATCTTAAATATAAATATTTCTTTTTTTTTTTTTGTTAAAAGAAATTTCATGATTTAATTGCAGGACCACATCCCATTTGAAACTACATTAAGAATCATTAAGGGGGGGAGGATGAAATTTAATACTTTTTTTATAGTCAAAAAATAAAAAATCTATATTTTAATTTAGCCAGATCAGCAAACCATTTTTAAAGCTTCATGACTGTTTTGGAAAGGACATTCTAATAATGAATAATTGGATCAAGAATAATTTTTGAGTCAGAAAGTCATCTGCAAATTTCCAGTGTGTATAAATAGAAAATCATTTGATCTTAATAGATTTAATATGCTTATCTACATAAGCTATTGTCAAATTTCAGTTAAACAAAAAAAAATCCGTAATTAAAAATTATGGAAAAAAATTTAAGTAATATTAATAATAAAATTTATGCAATAATTCAGCTGCTAACATTAAAAAGACAATATATTTTTTTTAAAAAAATTTTACAATTGTATAAAAATTAGTTCTGTGCCATAATATTTTTGTAATTATCACTAGTTAACATGGATATTTTTTTAAAATTTAATTAATTAAAATTATAAAGGAATCCTTTCAAGCTACTCATTTCCACATTCCAAAATTTGGTAACCAAAGACCAAATAGTCTGTTATTTTAAGTGTCAAACCTACATATATTAGCCTATGTTATCAGCAGATATCAGAAAATTTAAAAATATATATAAATAATAATTCTGTTGATGGATCTGATTTATTCAAAAACTTTAATTGTCTCAATCAAAATATTTAATATAACTTGCACTTGAGAATTACAAGGAGTTGATGTAGATACTCCAGGTACGGGTCTGGTAATGACGTATCCGTTTTCAGCTGGCTGAGTTGGGACTCGAAATGGAGGAACACAATTTACACCTAAACTTCTAGTCCACTAGAAAAAAAATAGTTTGAACTTATAAATTGCATTCTATTTAACATAAGAAAATTTAACATTTTGCTATTAACTTTGATAGCAGCCAAATGTGCAAAATGCAATAACAATACACGGCAAAAGAAAGCAAAAACAAAATTAAGTTGCTTTACTAGGAAATATTTCCTCAACAATATAAATGACAAAATTAGGTGCAAATTTCAAAATTTTTTAGTAATTTAGATTGCTTAAATGTAATAGATAATGTTGCTTAAAAAAGATAAACTTCAAAACACTCTATTTCTGATTATTTATATACCCAGGTGTAGCTCTTATCACTAAAGGTGTAATTTACAATACAATGACATTTCATAGCAAATTTATGATAGCTGACAAGACTATGAAAATAATGGAGAGAGGGAGCTGAAATGTATATTTTCAGCTAAGATGCAACTGACCAATGTTTATTTTATGGCAAGATTAATAAAATTATATAGATGAACAGAAGTTTTTGATATTTTCTGATAATTTCTACTTTTTAATGATGAGGTATCAGGATGTAATGGTTTTGCCCTATTACTGTAGTTTTTCTTGCTTTGAAACCAAGTTCTTCAGAAATTAAATAAATTCCTATTAAATAGTTCCTGTATTCCATGTAAAAGAATTTCATTACACATCTAATTCTTTACCTATTTTAAGTATTTGAATAATAATTTCTCAAGTTTATATGCTTTTAAAATAAAATGTATTGAAGAAATTATTTTTAAAAAATTCTTACCATTCCAGCACATAATACTAAATATTCACAGTTAATGACGCCAAGGCTTGTTTTAACACCCGTTACTTTGAAACCATTCGTTAAGATTTCTAACACTTTACATCCCTCAAAATACTTGACACCTGTGAAAAGATTATTTTGAAATATTTTGCATTTAAAGTATTTTTTATAAAAATTAAGAAATAAATTGAAACTAATGATCATAAAAATGGGAAAAATTTATTTGTCCATCACAGCAACTATTGTAAACAAGAATGCTGGCAGAATATAATTTTTCTGTTAAAACAATTATTAATATGAATAGAAGTGGGAGCCTCATATCAAAAACATAGACTCAAAAACCACAAATCTAAAATACAGAATATAGTTGCTACAGTTAACACAATTAGAATACATTTTGACTCTTGGTGCCTATAAAACTAAAAGGATAATCTTTATGTTTGTAGATATCAAATGTGTGGGTTGGTATCAGACAAATATTTATAAATCCATTTAACACAGAAACTTATATCACTCTTAAAATATGAATTAATCAGAAAGTAAAAAGTGTATAATTAATATTTTATGTTAACATACAAAAACTACTTTTCCTCAACAATATAAATGACAAAATTAGGTGCAAATTTCAAAATTTTTTGGAAATTCAGATTACTTAAATGTAATAGATAATGTTGCTTAAAAAAGATAAAATTTAAAACACTCTATTTCAGATTATATTGTCTTATTTATATACCCAGTAGTAGCTCTTATCACTAAAGGTGTAATTTTTAAAAATTTGCCATTCATTTTTTAGATGACATTTCTAGATTTTATAGGCCATTAATGATTTGATAACTAAGCACGGAAGATTCACTTCTTTGCGACTACAATTTGGAAGTAAAATCAAGAATATTCTATGGAACCTCAAAACAACTGAGAAATATTGAAGCTTGCATTATACATGAAAGAAAAATGAATTATCCATAATTCAATATTATTAATAATAATAATATCCTAACTACACTTATAAATTGCTCTTTAGAAAATAAACTTAAATATTTTTTTAAAAACCTATTTAGAGAATATGCAAAATCAAAGAAGACAAAAAAAAAATCTGGATGTAAGCAATAAATTTTGTTTTTGAAGTTTATTTAAATAAAAAAAAAGTGTTTGGCACTTATGTATTAAAAATGAAGCCATAATTAATTTAAAAAAAAGAAAAGAAATATTTATAGCAACCAAAGATAAATTGCAGAAGATGTCAAGTTAAACTACAGAGAGTTTGACAATGGCATATGGTTAATCCAAAAGTTCTCTAATGGTTTACTGCTAATATACAAGTAAAAGTATATGAATAAATAGTTGCTAACAAAAAAGATGTATATATAAACTTTTATAAAGATAAAACATTTCAAAAATTTCTTTAAATTAAAATAACATAATATTTAACATATGCATGAATAAAAGCAAAGACTTATACTTAGAACTTAAAAGAAGAAATAAAATTTTCAACCTCTATCTTGAGAAATTTTCGCTAAAGCTTGGCATACACTCAGAGGATTTACAATGCCATCACTTGGAACCCATATTCCACCCTTTAACAAAATCAGAGGAAAGATACAAATTGATTGGAAGAAGGAAAATAATAATTAAATAAGAAATGTAGCGCAAGTATGAGAAAACTATAGACACAAAAGATTATATTTAAAAACATTAAAAAATTTATTCTTTTTTTTAATTGGTAAATTTGATAATTATTTTTCAATCAAAATCTGGTTATTTTTTCATATTATTCAGATAACTATTCAATTCGAACTGATCATTGTTATATTTTTAAAAATCTAATTTTTTCATTTTAAAATTAAGTAGTTGGCTTTGTGATCAGCTGTTTGCTCATAATATTGATAGCATTAATTCAGTAATAGCAGTCAATATGAAGAACAACAGCTTATCACATCAAATAAGATAATTATTTCAAGTCATGCAAGTATAATAAGTAAATGCATTATTTATTAAGCTTGCATGATAAACACAGAGCATTATGAATAGCTGAATATGCACATAAAACAGTAAAATAAATAGAGGAGGGGACTGGCAAAATATATTTAATTGTTGAGGACATAGCTGTTTAAAATTTTATTTTGCAATATCTCTAGAAAACAAACCATTAATAATGTATTTAAATGTCATCATCTTTTAAAATGTAATATAAATTAGCAAAATTAATGTAAATGAGATTGAAGACTCGAAGAAGATAAAATTGTTCATAGAATATTTTATCATACATACCACTAAATCATCACTTTTTGCAAAGGGGTGATAGTTTGAAATATCTTTAGGTTCCAAAATGTCACAATTTATCCCATGTATTCTAGATACAAAACAAAAATTCATTCAATTTCAGGTAAAAATTAATAATTACCTAAGATTAATTGGGTAAAAATATAATTTTTTTGATTCCTTGTTGCTTTTTTGAAGCAACAAAGGAATCTACAAAATATATTGTATTCAAAGATTTTAAATAGTTATTTCTAACCAAAACTTTAATAATAAAATTAGTCAAAAAGAAAGAAAATTCGACAAATCATTACATATAATAGGAAAAAAGAATGTGTTTTTTTATAGGATTTTTATTTCACTATTTTAAACTATATTTAAAAATGGATTATTTAGGAAACAAAAACCAAATGTTTTTAAAAAATTCTATAATAAACTATAATTAAATCTGAAATTAAATATTTTTTTGTAATTTTAACCAAATAAATGCATTTACATAAAAACATTTTTTGATGCAGATCCATTGAAATTTATCCCAAAATGTATTTATTGAAATGAAAACTAATATAAATGTTTGTAATAGATACAAATTATATAAATTTAATGATAATACAAACGTAGAGAAATCATCAGAAAAGTAAGAACAATTCCAGAAGAAATTTCAAGATAATGAAATTAGATTTATCAAAGAATATTTTTAAAAATTGTACAGAGTGTTTATAAAAAATATTTCAACAAAGCAAAAAAAAAAAAAAAAAAATCACCTAGCTTCAGCAGCAATCCTTCGTAGTTCTATCATTCTTTCATTAGTACGAGCAACATTCACAGATCCTGTTTCAACAAAACCTAATTCAAACATAAAATTTGTCATAATTATAAAACTTTAATATTGATATAATAATGATCAAGTTTACAACAAAATAAACTTCTCTAGAATAGAAAAGCTTTTTTAATTCTGATTTCAAACCATCAGATATATAAATTGAAAAATGTAAGTAGCAATTGTTAAGAAATTAATTACCATTTATTAACACACACACATATATATAATGACATCTCAAAATTTAATTTAAATTTTAAGAATTTTCAAATATTTCTTAAATTAGCCTATATTATTTTATACTAAAATATTCTCAGATTTCCTTACCTGAATCCCACATTATTTCTAACATATGCTCGAAAAAATTGCAGACATTTAATTTCCCCACACACCAAAATGATGGGATAAAAATCTGTAACATCTACACATTTCTTTAAGATATCACTGATTCCTTTTTTACATATTTATATATGTCAAAGAAATCCATATAAGAATGTCTTAATAAAATCCCTTGAGGAATTTGATCTTGCAATGCAATATAAATAAACATGTCTCTTAATCTTCCTTGCTGGAAAATAAATTCAATTTTATTCCAAATTTTTTTTCTTTTTAGCCCTGAATCCCCAAAACTATATTTATATATGTACACAAAACTCAATTTGAAGAAATAGAGACAATTTTCATTCCTCATTAGTTCAAGTAAATAGCTCCCTTTTTAAACTTTTCTTTATTCAAGATAAGTGCACCACAGAGAAGAGTGTAGAAAAGCAAAAAGTACAAAAGAGAAATCGTGATGAAATATTAAAAGCTTATTTAATTTTAGAAAAGAATTTGCTGGCGCAACATTGTTATGTAGAAAAAATAATAGCTCATACAACAAAGAAGTTACAGTAAAACCTGAGTTCCAAATTATTAGAAAATTATTATTAGACCACAGATTTATTAGAAATTATTATCTATATATAGTAAGAGATTATCAATCAAATTACTCAATTTACTAACTACCCATAAGCACTTGTTCACCTATCATTTGTATATCTGAAATAAAAATCCATAAAATCAGAGAATCATTCTCCCAATTGCAAACATTGCATCAGTGATGCCTGTTGAGACTGAACTGCTTTCACAATCCCTATTCATTTTTGAGAGATATTTCAAAAGCACTAATTAATTGTTCATCATCATGAGTAAAATACTGACAGAGTTTGCAATTACTACTAAAGGAAATAATATAAGAATTTTGCCAATTTTTATTCCTTAAGGAAACTTATCCCACCTAAATATGTTAACAAGAGTAGTCTACACTCTCCATCTTTATTTTCAATATATTTTTCAAAATAAAACTTGAGAGAGTCCCGCTTTCCTTCAACATCAATAATTTGCCAATTTTCTTTGAAACTAACTTCAACTCTACCAATTCTTCTAATATCTCATAGATTAACAATCAGAATTTAAAGTAATACTTTCTTTGGTTTAATAAGATGTATTTCATTAAACCTCATTGAGAAGAATACATTAATGGGGGTTCAGATAATATTTACATACTCTGTTCTTAATAAAAGCATCTTTTTTAAGAAAATGTTTAACAAAAATCAAAGAACAGCAGAAAACTAGTAATTTTGATATCTTAAAAATAATAAAGTATTGGAGAAGATGTTATCAGCTTAATCTGGGAAATGAAACACTGAGAATGAAATTTATTTAAGAAGTAGCTAATCATGAATATGAAAACAAAGCATATTCAATGTGTAAGATTTAAAAAAAATAACGCAAGTTCATTGTGCATTTCAAACTTGTTTTAACATTGTTCACTACGATCCAGGTCCTATTCTATTATTTTTCAATATAACGGTAAATAGGTGTTAGAAAATTGGTATGGTGAAATAAGTCCTCACATCACACAATACAAGAAATATTTTACTCAAATTCTATGATTATGTTACTTATGTTTTTTCACAAGAATATGCATGCTTTCCTAACCAACTATTTACATCACCATAAATGAATTTAATGTTTTAGTACTGATTTTAAATTCCTTCTTGCAAGCAGCAGTCTGTATATACTCAAGTAATTAGAATTAAAATATCCCTTTATTCAACGAATTTAATAGAAAAATAATATAGCAAATAAAATAAACATATTATAAAATGAACAAGATTATACATCTTAATAAAAATAAAACAATTATAATACAAAAAGGAAGCTTGGTGGATAATATGCAATTTAAGGCTTCTATCAATAACATTTTATAGTGATTATGATGCCTATTAATTATGAAAAGTAAAAAGTAGAAGAAAGAATAATAAGACACAAAAACTTCTATAAATATCCAAATATTAATTAAATTAATGTACTAAAGATAAAGAATTATATGGTTAATAATAACATACATTTCTTACAAATCATTATAAATAATTTGTAGCAAATGTCTTTCTCTGAATAAGGGTCCTTTAATCCTAATAATTCTCTAGCACAAAATATAAAAAATGTGTATACATACATATACTCAAAAATGAGGATACTTACCCATTTCATGACCTTCATTCTGCATTTTTTTATAGAGTTCAGAACTATAAGTTGTCATTCTTCCTTCTGACATGGAATGAAAATGTCCAACAATTCCACAACTTCTCCAGGAATCTCCACTACCAATTCTTAAAAATTTAAATAGTTGTGATAAGCAATACAGAAAAAATATCTTTCAAGAGACAACGATTAATAAATATGATTAGCTATATAAGAAACTAATGCACACATCACATTTTTCCTACTAAATGTCTTAAAGATCAATAATTTTTTTAAGCATTATTTCAATGAAACACGTATAAAGTACAAAATAAATAAATAATATAAAATTATTTGTTCTGAACATATACATAGAATTTTCCAAAGCAATAGCATAGCAGTTTTTTTTTAATGTTTTTAAAGAATGCTTACATTCTTTAAAATTTGTAAGCATTTTTTCAATGATCATTACATTTTAAAAAGAATTTCATACACCCAAATCATGACTTGAAAGATTTCTTTTTTCTGATTTTTTAAAAAATAGCCTAAAATAAGCATTAGACAAGCATATATTTAATAAAAAACCATTTCAATTATTTTTTTAATAAATGCTTGTTAAATTGGTACCAAAATAACATAAAAATATGAAGAATTTATTTAGCAGTCCCACAATCTAATAAAATGGAAAATCATTCTTACTTGCTTTGTTCTAAAACAATGATGTCTTTCCACCCATTTTCATTCATATGATAAGCCACTGAATTTCCTGTAGCTCCAGCTCCACATATTATAACCTGAGCAGATTGGGGAACATTATATGTTCCTAATCTTGCTTTCGCACAATCCTGATAATTTAGCAAGAAATTAGATGAAGTCTTGCTTAGAATATGATGATCAAGGCATCTTTTGGTTTGCCCTCCTAGTAGCAAACAGGCAATGCGTACAGATCCCATTCTATAATGTGGAGGGGGAAAATGGATAGGTAAAATATCACAATTTTACAAAGAAAAAAAAAAGGAAACAGCTTATAATGCATAATATTTCTAAGTTTTAATGTTTTTACTGGTCAAAAAAATTTCATTAAAAAGTAATATTTGTTGACTAGAATTTTATTCTGAATTTAATAAATATATGCTGTACATGAAATAGTTAAATATCTTGTAATTTGTTTGTTTTTTCATTCTTTTTTCTAATTCATCATTTCCAGTTAGACTGAAAGAGAAAGGTTAATAGGTTTGGTTTCATGCATTTATAACAGCTTACTCCGCTACTAGTAGTGCCAGAAATAAAAACAGAAACTAGCAGAAATCTCGGATAGAAAGCTTTTATTGTTTTGCAAAGTGTGAATTTACTGGAGTGGTTCAATTCTATATTTTTTGTAGAAAGTTTGTTCCATAAAATAACAACATAATTCAGTTGTAATGGTGCTCAGAGAGCACCATGAAAATTTTTTACCGATTTAATGATTTCAACTCTGAAAGTAAATAGCATGTGATTTAAAATAAGTAATAACATACTTGAATACATTTTTTACAGTTTAGAAAAACTTTTCCTAGGCACTTTTGGATCGTCAATAAACTTCAATTGTAGCCATGATTAATAGTTGTTATAAATAATTAAAAAATACTCATATATATATATGTGTGTGTGTAGGGAAAAAAAGTTAAAGTCAATCAGAAAGAATGCAAAAAGAATACAACGTGATTCAATCCAACTTCATGTGGTTATCTTCTATAGACCATTTATAACCAAACTTGTATAAAAGCTTCTAGTACCTAGTGTGTTGTCTGGCTTCTATTTAAAACTAACAAAAGTCATAGCACAGAAAAGCTGATTCAGGGATTGGATGAATTTTTTCAGATGTTAGCTGTGTTATATCTGATTTTTTTTTTTTTAAATGCATAAGTAAAAGAAACTGCAAGTTCGTTTATTCACTTTTTTTATATATCTTTATACAGAAAAATTAAAATTTAATAAGCTACTATTATTTCAAATGTATTTTAGATATAAAACTGTCATCTTTCAGCAAACTTAATAATAATAACTTCTACTGAGTTAAAATAAACTTAATAATAATAATCTTTAGCAAACTTAATAAAGATAATGTCATCTTTTAAAACTAAACTTAATACTGGTTTAAACTGATTTAATTGGAAAATAATTCAATAAAAAAACAATTGGCAAAGCAGATTATTAAAAAAAATGATATATACGATAACAAATTTCAAGTTATCCTGTGAGAACAAAATTATTATTTAAGTCATTATTTTTCTTAATTAATTTATGTCATTAACCAGTTTAAACTGGTTTGAAACAATCATAAGACTTTTCTATCCCTCTCTCTATACATATGTATATAATGATAATTTTTTAAAATTTCAATTTTCAATTTTTCTAGCTAGCAAAGTTTTGGAGCTCAACCAATTTTGAGATGAAAAAAACTCATAGTTTTTCTAAATAATGACACATGCCAAATCTGATAGTCTCGTGATTGTTACAAAAAAGTTCCAGCACTTAAATTAATTAGGACAATTTGTAAGAATTCAAAGAATAGATAATTTGGAAAATAAGTTGTTACTTTAGTTGGCAGTAAATTGCCAAATATGACAATATTCTGCATAATTTTCTAATAACCATGAAAGTGAAAAATTGATGCCTCAAAAGAAATAAATAGCCAATCTGCTGCCTATGCATTTTGGGGCTTCAAAAAACCTCAAACCAAAACACCATGTTCTCATATGATAAAAAGAAGTGATACAAAATCCTTGCACCGATAATTTTAAGTATGACATAACATGCTGACCTTTCAGCAACTTGATTTGACTAAGCTTTTCTTACAAATGAAAAAGTTTAAGAAAATAAATTAAAAGTTTACAATGCAGCAATAACAAAGTTAGCTTCATCAAAATACACCAGTTACTTTGTTCAGTCGTAATAATTTATAATTTTATGACATTTTGCACTTATACACATTATGCATTTTGAAATTATTATTCAATAGTTTATTATTCACTTCGTAGAAACTTTTTCATAATATTTTATGATGAATTTCATAAAAAGGAATTAATTTAGAAAATATTATAAATTGAAAATAATTCTTATCAGCATCCATAATGTTGAAATATTCTTCTCTTCCCATCTGCACTCTTATGTTTGAGATAATATCATTTACAACAAGGATGCACACACACAAAAAAATAACAAATGAAACTCAAATTAACGAAAAATTATGGGGAAGCTATTAAACTTTTCATTACGGTAAAAATTAAGCAAAAACCATAAATTTATAAGAATTTCAAGAAAAAGAATACCCCCCCCCCCCAAAAAAAAACGATTGTAAATGTAAAAATTTTAACAAATTTAAATTATTCCGCTTTTAGAATTAATATGAATAAAAACTTCAATAATATTTTCTGGAATAAGATAATACTAACACAAAGCAGTAAATAAATAAATAGTGAAAAATTCACAGAAAAAAATTTAATCTCCAATCAAGAAATGTTTTTTATATGTAATTATCGCCATGTTCTTTTAAAAAATAAAGCTGAAAATCAGAATAAATAATTTAGAAATATGCTATTAAAATTTAGGACGAGACATAATACAAATTTGTAATAAAATTTCAATAATGAACATTTATTACTTTTAGCATAGATATCTGAAAACTCCGTATTTATTTCTGGGTAGAATAAACTTTTTATATTAGACCATTCATTTTGTAATTTAAAAAAATTTCTAAAAATGGATCTAATTCACCCTTTACTAACATCTCCAGCGCATTGTTTCTATTTTTGACCTAGCTTTTATTATGAACAGAATAGGGACTAAATTTTGTTTACTAACGGAGAAAAATAAATAAATGAAGTTGAAGTATTTTTTCAACAATACTCACAATAAAAGTCTTGAAACGTAAAGAAATAAAATCTATGCAAAATAATTATAAGTATTCTTTTGAAAAGTTTATATTAAAATAAAAATGCAAAGAGGCAGATTGTACATTTTTTAAAATAAGTTTTAATTTAATGCTTACCATTTTGAAATTGAGGATGAGGGTGAGCCGATGCCGCCGTGGTCTCTGCTCGAAGAGCAGAAAAGCGGTGTGATATTTGTTCAAATCGATGAGATAGGAACAATGTGGTTTAATTGATTGTCAAAAATAAATTTTTATTTCAACAATTGTTTATATGTTTTATATTATACCTTTGAGATCATTACATTCGTCATGAGTAGTGACACATCTTCCATGCCAGGTAGAAAATGTTTATGTTTACATATATATAAATATATAGATATTATTTTACATTGTAATATATAATATTGATCTTTACTTCTAATTTATCGTGATAAGAGAAAAATTATAGGTGATCCATTCTAAATGCTTGTTTTTTATGCATATGTTTTCTTTAATTATGCATATGAGTTTTAATTAATCGACAATTTTTTTTTATTGTATCATTATTTTAAGCCATTTGCTTCAATTTTTATTATGTGCATATCATATCATTATTGTGAAGAAAAATAAACGTGTAAAATCAAATTAAGTTTTATATGCAGTTTATTTTCATTACATTTTTATTAATATTATAATTTTGATTTCACCTAAATGTATGTTTCTAATTGTGTCAATTTGGTGCTGCTAATTTATCCCGAGATTTCTTGTTGCTAAGTTTAAAAAATTTCATCATAATTATTTTTCCTATAAAAATGAATGATAAAACTGGAATTGTACTTAAAACTTGTTCTTTTCCCTTAGATATTGAGGAGTATATGGCATCTATCTGTGACCAAAATGGAAAAACAGATGATAATATCCCCAGTGATGATGAGTGTTCATCTGATGAAGTAGAAGTAATTAAAGAATTGAAAGTAAATCTTGATAAACATGAATGTGATTTGTGCTGTGAGGGGACATTTTTAGTGAATAAATTGTTGCAATTTGGTGGTGTCCTGAATGATGAATATAAGCATGCCTGTGACATATGCAATTTAGGCTTCAAAACAAAAGCTGATGTAAATAAACATAAGAAGCTGCACAAAGATGGTGTTCTGTCAGAAGATGAAAATTCATGCATTCAAAATTTGACTTCTCTCTTATATGTACCAAATAACTCTCATGAAATCAGTTCATCAACTCCGTCATCATCTCATAAAAAGACAAATTCCTCTGCTCCTGTGGTTTGTGATATGTGTTATAAACTTTTTAAGTCTGAGAAAACTCTTAGGGTTCACAAGAAAAATCAACATAGCAATATAATTTACACTTGTGAAGTTTGTACTTTAAAATTTCCTAACTTTCGAGGTTTTAAAAAACACTGTAGAACACACACAAATTTGGAAAAATTTATTACTTGTCCAACATGTAAAAAACAGTTTTTATATAAGAACTCTATAAAAAAGCATGTCTGTGCTTTAAAAACATAATATTTCGTGAGAAATTAATACAAAATATTTTACTTTTAAAAAATTTTAATTTTTATCAGCTGATATTAAGATATTACTGTAAATAAATTGCAGTTTGTTTACTAAATTTAGTTTTGTTTGTAATTAATTGTAAATATGAAATTCTGTATATACAAAATATTTTTCAATTCCATCAGTTTTGAACAGTCATTATATATATATATATATATATATATATATATATATATATATATATATATATCACTTTTTGAATTTGCATGAAAATTTTTTAACTAAAAGGATTTTTTTGGGTAGTTTTATAATAAAATTCCAAAATCTAAAATCAGGACTTTTGAAAGTTTTCTTATCTGCAAATTTTTCCCTAAAATTTCTTTATAGTTGAGAGCCACAGGTTAAGAAACTTTTATTTTTGTCAGTGTGGACATAGTTGTTAAAATGGATAGCTTCATTCAAATACTATTCTGTTCTATATCACTTTTATATTTTATTTTTAAGTTGAATATGACATCTATGTTTTGTAGTTAAAAAACCCTTTTCAAATTATTCAAAATAATTGTTCAAAAGAAAGAAAAATTACAATTAGAGAATTTTATATGTTAGAATTTAATTATACAGATTTATGCAAATTGCCTAATTTATAATAAAATGTATGAAAATTTATAAAATAGGCTTAAAATTTACCTTTAAATTAAAAGTAAAAATGCTTTTTTTTTAAAGTAGAATATTTCATTAACTGAGCTTTAAATGTATTTCTGTATGTGTTATATTGATTTTTTATAAATGTTAATGCATTCATGGATTATAGTATCCAGATATTTATTCTGTCCATAAATATAAGTGACAGCTATACAAATTAATGATAAAACTATAACAAAAATGTATTATTTTTTTTATCATACCACTGGAATATTATCCAATAAATGTTGCAAAAGAAAAAACACTAACACAGAAGATAAATATTTGACAATAATTCTATTTTTAAACTGTTTATGAATTTGTTAATATTTGCAGATCATTTTTTATGTGTATTCTAAATTGTATATATGACAATGATAGTTCTCTTCCTAGAAGCATGAAAGATTGTAATAATTACTGAAGAGATTGTTTTCTAGATTCTCTTTAATAAGAAAGAATAAAAAAATTAAATTTAATAGAAATCTGGAAAGAAAAAGAAAGCAAATCTGAAGTAAGAATTTCAAAAGAAAAGTAAAAGCAAGGTGAATAATTTATTGAGAGTCAACGTTCTATATTTAAATGGACATAGTATCAAGTCATGGCTGATCTATTATAATCATTAGTATGTCAGCTAATGTATGATAAAAAAAAATGTCTTTTTGAATTAAATTACGAGGAAAATTTAGATAGAAGAATTCTTTCTCCCAGCAATGGATTTGTGTTTCACTATAAAATGACCTGCTCTCTAAAATGGCTTTTTCCAACTTGTTTCCAATGCTCTGTTTTAGAAGAATTTGTTCTGTGCAATGACAGGTAGAACAGTAGAATAAACATTTATCTAAATAATGGTTAGAATCTAAAATTTTGTTTGCATTTAAAAGCTATTAAGTTAGCTTCCAGAGTTTTAAGAAACATCTAAGATTTCCAATATTCTTAATGAATAATTTTGGTAAGAAAAGCGTATACTTATTTTTCTTTCTATATTATTTTACATAATTTGAAACATAATGCATTGAATAAAAAATGAAAATCAGAGAAGATGGCAACATGATTTGAGGTATCTTTGAAAACCAAATAAAAATGAAATGAAACATATTAAATATTAATCTAGTTGTCAAAAAAAAAAAAAGAAATCTTAATCAAAACTTAATTTTAAAAAATTACTATCCACTACAAAGCTGTCCTAGATAAAATACCTTTATTTGAAATATTGTGTTGTTTGGAATGTTGAAACTGACTCTATTCATTACCTACATGTAAGAATTTTATTGATTTTCATTCAAATATTAATCCTGGGAATGCAGCATTTATTATTGCATCAGACAAGTTTATATTTTATGCTAGACTTCAAAGAAGAAGAATCTACTCTCAGCATGTTTAGAGTGAGACTTTCTTTTTGAAATATGCCCAAGAGCAAAAGGCTGGTGCTTTTTTATGGTATTTCAAGTAAGAAGCAAATTACATCATTTCCAAAAGAATTAATGGAAAGTCAGTAATAGATTATTACAAGGTTATGATGTAATACTATTGATATATATTTATTTCGTATTTTATCGGAAACTGCTATTCATACACTCATTGGTATTCAATTACTTATTTTTTTAAAAAAAATGAGCATATGAATATATTTATAAGTATATGAATATTGTTTCAGTTTGGTGTGAAACCAATCGTGTACTTTTTTTTGTCTGAGATTTTTTTAATTTGTCTCGATATGTGATATTTTTGCCTTGTTTTGTCTATCATTATTCTTATAAATACAAGGTGAAACAATTTAATATTCTTAGTAAATTCAAAGATAATTTGCTTTTTAAAGATTTTTTTTAACAGACGTGTTAAATTTTGGTTTTCAACAAGCAATATTTTAAATACTTCCTCCACTTCATCTTTCTACCCTTACTTTTAGATAATTTTATTACTAATAAGCTGAGCTTGAAAAATTACTGTTTTATTTTTGATTGTTTAAATATAATTTTTTTCTCCTCAGTATATTTGGAAAGATAAAATTTTATTCTCCTAAATGCAGGTGCACTACCCATAGAAATTACTGAATAATTTATTTTTATGCAGAAATCACCTTATATTTTGATTCTTAAAATATGTAAGTAAAAATGTGGCATATTTAATTAAGGTAATTATTAGTTGTTAAAATGTTGTCTTATTATTGTGCACATTTGTACAGAATTATCTTTGATTCATAATAAAATAGTACAAAAGGAATTTATATCTTCATTTGTGTTTCTTATTTACCTTCAAATGATACATTTAAATGATTTATATCAAAAGCCACTATATTTCTTTAATAATGCTATTGCTTGTTTAAGTAATCTGTCTCGAGTTTTAGTTGAAATACTGATATTTATTATTCTTAAGTTCGAGTTTTAGTTGAAATACTGATATTTATTATTCTTGAGTTTATTTATATACTAGCCGCCTTTGGCGACCAGCTGGTTCGCCATGAGTAATGGGTTCTAAAATTTTCAATTAAATCACATATTCATTAGCCTTGAAGTAACACCGGACATTGATTGGCCTGAAATGAATATTTTCTTTAAGATGATGGGCTGAAAGTTCCAAAAGTACTTGTTTTCTTTATAATATTCTTTAATTTTATAAATCAGTCAGTTTTAATGACTGATTTAGAAGACTTATTGATGTAGCAAATTTTATTTAAAATATTAATAAAAATATTTTGTAAAATATGGCTCGCAGAGCAAAGTGTGAAGAAATCTATAACTCATTACTCATAAATGCATTGTTTGACTCAAACTACATAAAATGTAATTATTTACTTCATTTAGATCAAATTAATAGTATTGAACAATATATATGCCTATTAATAATATTTTACAAATTGGCCATTGGAAAGGAATTTGAATGTATACATTCAATCCTGTATAAATAAAGATAATTTATTCAATTAATGTTTTAAATATGGCAAACGATCATTGAATTCCTTGCCTTGCATTTTAAAAGAAATATCACATTTTATATTTATTTTATTTCATCCAGTCACGTGCTAAAAGTTGCATTTCTTCAGATTTAATTTGCAATGATAGTTTTTTTTTTTTTATTTGAATTTCCGTCAAAATGATGGGAACACGGTGATAAAACCTAATTTTTTCCCTTTGACGTGCTCTTGGAGATTTTATAGAAACTTTAGCTTTGCATTTATTTTTTTAGAAACTATCACATTTTATAATGAAAAAAAAAATATTGAATTAATGGTACAGATATTGCAAACCATAATAAAAATATGCCATTAAGTCGGATTCCAATGCATATCCTGTCTAAATTCGATCAGGTTTACCGTAAAGAAGATTTATGGAATTAATTATTTAGATATTGCAAACGATCATAGAATCCTTTGCTTTGCATTTATTTTTTTAGAAAATATCACATTTTATATTTCTTTTATTTTATCCAGTCACTTGCTAAAAGTTGCATTTCTTTAGATTTGATTTGCAATCATAGTTTTTTTTTTATTCGAACTTCCGGCATTCTTTTATTTTATCCAGTCACGTGCTAAAAACATGGTCAAAATATTTCTTTAAAAATTCATTAAAAATAGAAGCTTACGTTATAAATTAAAAAACTGATACCGTTAGAAAGCTAATTTTTTAATCTTTAAATTGATGTTAAAATCATGTTTGTCCGATAATATTTTCGGAAGTTATAGCGGAAAAACGTCGAAATTTCGCTTAAATTTTAATTAATTCAAATTCTAATTAAAAATTCGAAAAAACGGCTCCGAGGGGCACATTCCCGACCTCCAAGGTATACATGTACCAAATTTGGTAGATGTAGGTACAACGGTCTGGCCTGTAGAGCGCCAACACACACACACATTGAGCTTTATTATAAGTATAGGTGTATACACTCACACACACAACTTATGTCCGAATGCATTTTCACAAGAAGGGAACAGTGAAAACTAATGGTAAAAGTTGTAAAACAACAAAACACTGTAAAACATTTATGGAACTTACATAATGTTTATAAATGTGGAATTTTATAATTGATATTTCTCTATTTGCTGCTGTACTAAAATTTTGAAATTTTATGTTCTTTATGCCAATGTATTTTAGTATATCTAAATATTATGCGATATTTCCAGAAATTAATCAACAGAATTGAAAATCAAATTAAACAGATTCAGTAAGTTAATGAAATTTTGATTTCATATAAATAACATCCATTGATTAAAAATTCGAAAAAAAAAAGGTTGCAAGATTTCATATTATTACTACCTGATAAACCCATAACAGTATGAATTGAAAATATTTTGTCTGATATTTTTAATGTAAAAATTATTCTTATATAAAATATAATGCTCAGAGTTTTCAAATTGTATATAAGTTCTTTAAAATTAAAACCAATAAAGAATTAATGAAATATGGGAAAGTAAGTTCGAGGTTTTGTTATTAACCCTATTTTCAGAATAAATGATTTGAATAATAATTATAGATGAGTAATAAATATTTATTTATTTGAAATTTATCTTTACAAATTTACTGAAGAAAACTTTTCATATTAAAGGAAATAAAAAAAAGAGAAGGTAAATGCTTTGTCGTCACTTTGACAAAAACTCAAACGGAATGATTAAATAAATTAACTCTTATTGCAAATTAAACCGAGGGAAGTATGATGCTCAGCATGTTTAAATGGTAGCGTAATGTTATGGAATAAATATAAGATGCGGTTTTTTCCACAACAGCTGATTGCAAATTAGAGAAATATATAGTACAATGAACACATAATCGTAAGACATCTATAATAGTACAGTTATGTGACTATCGAAGCTTGAAGTTTAAATATACTTGGCTGATAAGTTATAAAGAGAGCAAGGCATGTAAGTATTTAGTTGAAAATGTTAGAACTCATTACTCATGGTGTACCTGCTGGTCGCCAAAGGCGGCTAGTATAATAATAAAAATAGAATAAATACTATCTATGCTTCTTCTTTATATATCCTTCAATTTAATGAATGTATTCATTGCCGACAAGAAAATAAATATTCTCAAACTAGATAACTATTTCAAATTCCAAACGATATTTCCTAAATTATTTCTTCTACGGTAGTCACACACTGGATTATATATAATAATTCTAGCTAGTTGTATATAATTTTATTCACGCACAGCGCATAAATCGATGTACAAAATTCCATATAACAAGATAAAAATGATTTTAAATCAAAAATGTCATTACATCTGCACATATTTAATAACAGATTTTAATGTAGTAGTAGTAGAGAAAAATAATATATTTTTAGATAAATTTTAAAATTTAAAATGAGGAATAATAGTGCAACGAAACTTCACGTAAACCGTACATTTCACATCTGACTCATTCAAAAATTTTGGAAAGGCAAATAATTTTTTTTTAAATAAAGGGACCCTCAAAACTTTATTCACTTGCGATAAGAAAATATAGAAATAAAAAGGCAAGATCGTAAATAATTGATGGCTTTACATTCGAATTGGTGATTTTGAAATTTAATGAAGAGAAATTTCACAAATGACAAAGAAAAATTCGAATTCCTCAAATTTTACTGCATGTCTAGAGAATGGAGAGTTTTCAGCGAATTTCTCACATCTAATCTCAATTTCTATCTATAAACTACCTTAAGATCAGTGCAACGAATAAATATTTTAATGTGTCATATCTATACTCGATCGATAAACTTGAAAAATTCTAATTATTTTTATTTAAATTAAATAAAGATTGATAAACATCGATTTATATTTAAAGATATACTGACTATCTATTTATATTTAAGTTGAAACTTTAAAAAAATGGTTTTAAGTAAAGGTTATAAATTAGAAATTCATCTTAAGAATTCACATTTATAACAATTCAATATAGATGTCTTAATTTACGAATATGTTAGTCAACGAATATGTTAGCAATGCAGTTTCTAAAAAAATATTTAACTATCGATACTGACTAATATCTAAAAACAGATCAGAATATTAGGTAATTAAATGAAAAAAAAAATGAATTAGAAAAACATAAATTTTATTTACAAGCTTGATGCAAAAACAAAAATATTTACAAAATTGCTACAATATAAAAAGTAAATTATGGACACATTTAAAATAAAAATTCATAACATGCATTAAAAAAAATTGGCTTTTCTAATTTTATATAAAATGCTTATCAAGAATTTATGCAATTTTAAGTACAAAACTTTTATTTAACATAGCTGAAAACTCCTTTCTGCATTTTATTAATGAATGCTTAAATTAAAGGCCTTATCACACGGTGAAATATATCGTCACTTTCTCTGACGAAAGTGACGTCACTTGAGCATTTGCTGTCTGGTAAACCTAGAAAAGCAGGTGAATAAGTTGGCGTATTTATCGCTCTTTATTCATTACTTCCATTAAGTGAATGTTTGCAGTTTTTCATTTCATAACTCGTGGATGCTCCGGGCCAAATGGATATCAATGAGCCTGCATTATTATGCATCATCCTGGGAACAGTGCTAAGAGAAAAAGAGAAATCCCAAAGAAAATTGTGGTCGCGGAAATGGCTTCTTAGACGCAGACAGGAAGGCTGCTAGGAAAAATTAATGAGAGAATTAGCTTTGAAGGTAAGCAAAAAATTAGCTAGCATTTTTTATGTAAAATGTTTCGTAACAGCTATAAAGAATTTCTATTATTATCTTTGCTTAGGAAAAGCACTATCCTTGCTTATTTGAGTAATTTTTAAATTTATTTATATGCAATACTTAGGTAAAATCCTATTTTAGCCCACCTCTGGCGACTTTTTCATAATTTCGCCGATTTTTCAAAATTACGCCAAATTGAAAGTAATCGAAAGTACCAATAAGATTAAATAGTGTTGCTGTTTGGCGATAGGTAGGATCGAACCTGGGACCTAACGGATGGTAGCCAGATGACATGACCACAAGACTAAAAGTGATCACTCAGTCTTGAGTATGTTATCTGGCTTATAAAGCTACCACTACATTACTCCCCCTTCAGTGAGAGGTGATACGAACGATATTTTTGTTTCCGTTTTAGTAGTGGTCTTATTGGCTGTTGAATTTTTAATGCGTCTTACCCATTTTTCTTTTTTTTTTTTGGCTGATTATTTATCAGTTTTATTTTTACTCTTTATTTATTGGCTGATTGTTTATCGCCATATTTTTATTTGCTGATTATTTATCAGCTTAATTCATTTTTATTTGGCTGATTATTTATCGCCGTTTTTTTATTTTTAATTTTTTCGGGTAGAGGGCGCTACAACAGCTGAATGAAGGTTGCGTTTTTTTTTGTTTATTTTCATCGTCCTAGGTCACCAATGTTGCTATTTGGCGATAGGTAGGATCGAACCTGGGACCTAACGGATGGTAGCCAGATGACATGACCACAAGACTAAAAGTGATCACTCAGTCTTGAGTATGTTATCTGGCTTATAAAGCTACCACTACAATAGTTTTCTAACGGAGTTTAAATCAACCAATGAGGTTCCGTAGGGTTGCCGCATTTCTCTTTAGATGTTGTCAGGGTTGCCATTTTAAAATCATTATCGCTCCTAATTTGGCGAATTTTTAAATTGGCGTCAGAGGTGGGCTAAAATAGGATCGACCCCAATACTTAAGATATTCATTCCAGATTTGTCTATTGGTTATTTACTTTTAAGGAATAAAAATAATTAATTATTAATACAATTTGTATCAATGAGTAGAGTTGACATTTTTGAAATGTTCCAAACATTCAGTCATTAAGAATAATGTTGTCGTGGCTTACGTGTAGGTAAATAAAGTTCAAGCTTAAAAAAAATAATCTTCTTTATTAAACATTTCTTTCAACTCACAACTTTCAACATCAAAACTTTCCTTTTTAAATCACACACAATGCTAAACAATCACATCGCCATCTTTTTTCCTCCTCTCCATTTTTTTTCCGTTGCCAATCCACAAAAAAAAAAAAAAAAAAAAAAAAAACCCAAAGAAACTATTTTTATATTTTTGGTTGCCATACAGGAAATATATAAAAACAAATTAAAGAATGAATTTAAATAAACATAAATTTAAAATTTAGTGACCCTGACAAATGTTACATTTAATAAATCTGTGTATAGACCTTAAAGTTGTTCATTAAAAAAATATGAGTTGTATTTTTCAATTTAGGATGCTGAAGGTTATAGAAGATGGTTGAGAATGGACACAGCATCATTTGAGTATCTTCTGTCAATGGTATCTCCCTATATCTGTGGATGTATTTTATCTATATTTTTTGTAATGTGCAAATAAAAATTATTAAGATGTGATTTTGCTTCCTTGTTTTTTAATGATTACTACAAATTAAAATGAAATAATTGATATATAAATTGTATAGATTTTGAAAATGGTATCTATCTCTTTTATATAATTTGAAAAAGTTATAATTTATTCTATATATACAAATTGAAAAAACTTCAGTCACAATATTGATAATAATTACATAAGAAAAATATAATTTTATTAGTAAGCTTTAAATTGTTGACTTATTTCAGAGTAATAATTATTTAAAAGAAACTATATTCGTAAAATTCAACATTTAGCTAATATATACAAGAAAACATCTAATTTTTCATAAAACATTGCCATAGCCATTTGTCTAAATGATATAGAAAAGAATAAAACAGTATTAAACTAATTTTAAAACAATCATTACATTTAAAATACTAACTAAAGTTTTATATAAAAAGTAAAATTCAATTACTGTGAAAATTTGGAGAATGCTCTTTTGGAACTTGCAGCTAAATTATTAAGTTCGTGCGATGAAATTCAGTTGCATTTAGAAATTGCTACTTCTATTGACATTTATTTTCAGCTAAAAAGTTATTGAATTAATTGTAAGTTCTGCTTCAAATTTAATCTTTAGAGTTCTTAATATAATGAATATGAAATGGATTGTAAAATGAGACAAGTTGTACATTTATCAAATTTAAAAATGAGTTTCCTTTGAGTGTCTTTTTCATTTCTAATAGTGTCATTTATTATCCCATTCAACTGGTTGTAATGGTAATTAAAAATTCCATTATTTTTCTTTTGCTATGTTAAATATTTTTGTTGTTAATCTTTAACAAGCAAAAATATTTTATATTGTATTTGTGTTAGGATTAATTAATTGAATTTATAAAATACTATTTTATTGACATTAAATTTAAAATAAAAGCATATTGAAAAAAATTCGTGTGTGAGTTTCCTTAATTAAGTTTAACAGGGTGCATAGCATCATAAAAAGTGCTTAAATTTGAACATTTTTAAGTGCCTTAAAAGTGTTTATTATTTAGAAAAGTATAATATAAAATATATATCTATTAAGGCTGCATAATCCCAAATTAAATGGCTATTTGCTAATTTAAAAGAAAAAATATTGAAAAAGAAGCCTAAATTTTATTGTTAATCATATGAAAGGTGATTTAATTTTTTATACTATATGATCATCAGTTTTAGGTTAGAAAACAGTATTAATCCTTATTAACATTAACTAAATTTTAAAATTATATAGAAGCAGTTAATTAGCTATTAAGAAATTACAATTATCCAAAGATTCGATATGATCAAATAAATTCATAAAAAGAAAACAATTCACAGCAATGATTTTTTATTCATGAATAAATATCAGGTTGGAGTTCTCCCAATTCCATAACCAGTTCGAATATTCTTCGTATGAACTGTTCCCCATACGCTGGTGCCAGTTTTTTTAAAGTGCAGACAACATGTTGTCCCACAAAATGGGAAACAGATTCTGAAGCTTCACTTTTTTTTAAAAAAATTCCGCCGACAACATTTTCAATACCTCTTCCCCCACATTAGTCAGGTGGCGTCTTTTGGGAGGAGGACCTTGATTAGAAGTTCCTGGCATTGCAGACCTTTTCATTTGTGTGCTTCAGGAAGCCTCTAGAATGCCTTCCACATCCACACTCTCCGGCCGGAAGCTTTCATCAATCTGGAAGCTCTCCTCTTCCACAGAAGTCTATAAAGAATTATACTTTCAATATGCATTGAAGTATTAATCAAAGAACACATTTAAATAGGCATAAAAATGCCCGTACTAAGAATAAAAGTACTACCCAAATCCTTCAAGAGATTAGATGCCAGACCCTTCTCTAATAATAATTGATTGAATGAATGGTATATAGTGAATTAATGATATGATCACCAATGATGTATTTAATAAAATTCAATTACATTAGGTGTTATTTAGTTATACATTTTATTTCAACTCACCTCTTGACTAGCTTTTTTATCATTCAATTTTAAAACTTAAATGATTAAGCCTAATTATAACTAAATATACATATAAGTTATTCATAGCTAATAACACTAATATAAATATAACTGATAACATATAAGTTATAACCAACTAAATAAAAGCATGATATAAGAATTAAAAACATTTTTGTAAAATATACCATTGGTTTAAAACATCCAATTTCATTTGTGAAGGACTCATCCAAATTGGATTCGGATGAGCCAGCTTCGATGGTGTCTCACAGGAACAGGAGTCTTTGATAATGCACCCATTTTGGTGCAATATCTAGGGCCATTGAGCCTGAAGGCAACTTTGTCTTTTTTTTCCCCCTCTGAAAATATGTTCGCAGCATGCAGAATTTCTTGCAAAGTATTTCTGGAATAAAAAAGAATTTAGTATTAAAAACACATATTTCATTATATAAATATGTGAGTGCATGCATTATAATAATGTCACTTAATGTAGAAAACATCAATAATGCAAAAGAGAAAAAAATCACAAAATTTAATTTTGTATAATTTCATTTGTAAATGAATGTAGAATAAATTGTTAAAAATTTTGATTTCAGTTTCATGAATACATTGGCTGTACTGGTAAGAAAATACTGCTGCATGTTAATACACAATTAAATAAGTGAAAAACAATCACAAATAGAAATTAATAATGAATAAGAAAGTCATAAGTTAAGAGCTAACTCGCCACATTAGCCATCTTGTCTAATATAATGAATAACACAATTATATAACCTATACATGGATCAATATAGTTAATAAATTGCATCCCAACATTTAAAACAATTAATGGCCTTCTTTATGTGTTTCATATTTCAGCTGGGATTAAAAGAAATGGAAGATAAAATAATTCAGCAAGAGAGATTAATATTTATAATATGTTTTATATATACAAACACAAAAAATCATTAAGAATTTTTTGTACATACCTTAAAAAGAATTTTAAAAATTTATTAAATGCCGTCTTTCTACATATCATAAAATGAATTCACTTAAAACATTTTTTGATCACATCATACCCAGAAACAGAATATTTCACCTACCTGATGTTAAGAGGTCCTCATCCTCGGGCCATCTTCGAATTATCTCGATTCGTATTAAATCGTACAAAGTCCTTTTAAAAGTTTTTTTTCATATAATATGGATCTAATGGATCCCATAGAGCCGGCTTCTCATGAACAAGATCAATGAGAGCCGACTTTTTCTCAGCTGACCAAACACATCTTTTTGCCCTTTTTAAATTTTAAGAGCACTAAAAACACGATGTTGATTAATTGAAATCGAGGTAAAAAGTTGCAGAAATAATCAAACTACTTTTTACTCCAAAGACGGAGGAATTTGATAAAAAAAACATTGATAAGAATGGAATTTGCTAATTACTGTTTACAAAGAAGTTGGCGTCAATCGCGGCGTTCTTGGCGCACTACGTCACTATTGAAGTTCCATATGATTGGTTGAATTTCGTTAGCAGCCAAAATTTCGACAGTGATTTCGGATATGTTCGAAAAAGTTGTCGATCTTCAAAAACTTGCTTGACCAGTTCTTGAGGGTAGAAAAGGGAGCTTGCTCACGGAAAGTGTGACGGTATTTTGCCGTGTGATAAGGCCTTAAGAGACAGAAAAATTTAAATTATTGTAAAAAATTTATTTTGCACTTTTATCATTTCAATGATTTTTTTGCACTTTTATCATTTGTATAATACAACGCAGAACGAATGAAACTTAAATATTGTATTTAATATTTAAGATATTCTTAAGAAATTAATAGTTAAGAAGCAATTAATATTGGTGCAACATTCATCAGCATCCATTCACTATTTTCCCACCAAATGTTAGATTTTATTCCTAAAAATTCTATTTCCCGAATAAAGGAGACAAAATTTATCCACTTGCTGTCAGGAAGGGAAAAAAGAAAACAAATTATTAATTTTTGACTTCAAATTGGAATGCAGATGAATCTCAATTAAAGGCATTGAAATTTCTACGAAAATAACGTTAAAAAATCCCAGTGAAAAACTGTAATTCTCAAGATTCTACCATATTTTTAAAGCATGGATAGCTTTCTAATTTGTCATCAATAACTAATAAATTCTAATAAATTTTCTTTAAATTAATAAAGGTATTTTCGGCAAAGGGTATAAATAACTATACTTTTCATTAGAAAAGATTATTCCTATATTCTTCTAACGATTTGGATATATGCATACTAACAAATACTATATACTAACAAATTTGTAAACTGAATTTAGATTAACTGACAATTTACATTAACTGACATTAATTAACTGACACGATGATCAAATGCTTTTCGAGAATCAGAGGATATTTTGATTTGCTAGCCGGCCAAGTCAATCAACGCATCCTTCATTTGCGTATGTGCACATTTACATAAGATTAAGGTATCCGACTACGTTCGAAGGAAAATTTTTGAAAAATTGAAATTTTTAAAAGTATTTAAAACTATGGTTTTTAGATGTATTGTCAGTTTTACAAAATAATATAAATACAACAAAATTATTTGAAAATATAATATATTTTGAGAAATTTGTAGTAAATTCGAATGAAATTTAACCAAAACAGCAAACCATACTCTACACAAAATTGTAGTGTGGCAATCCTAATGTACTTTGTACATAAGATATTAAATAGAATATTTAATGAAATGAACCAAAATCTAAGAAAAAATTTGAGATGCAAAGAAGTTACTGGTAAACATATAAGAGTATATGCATTTTTCCCATAAATTTACAACTTAATTTTTCTAAAAACACCTATAAATGAAAAAGTATTTCACCAACAATAGAACTTTTGGTTCATTTCATTGTCCGTATTATTTAAAAGAAACGCTGACATTTTTATGTTAATACCTCTGTTAATTTTTGAGATACCATGTTAACGGTTTAGAATTTATATGAAAATTAAAGTCTTGTGAAAACTGAAATCATAGATAAGTTTTAGCTTAAAAATATGCTTTACTTAAAACTCCCTTCGATGATAGGTCAGACCTTCCTGTTCCCACAAAATATGAACTGCTTTGAAAAGAAGAAAGTCTAAACAGCTAGAAATGACAAGAAAAAAATTCGCCAATGTGGCGGATCAACGTAGTCGGATACCTAAAAGCCAAAACAGAGTGAGATTTAGCATTTTAAATTTGCAACTAATTTTACTATACTAGTATTGTAAGTTTAATATGATTAGAAAAAGATGATTAAATGATTAAAAAAGATGATTAAAAATATATTTGCAAATAGTTGCAACGGACAGAAAATTAATGTATCTACAGACTACGATAAAAAATTTGAAGTGTTAAAATTTATTTAAGTTAATAACCATTTATACTATGTCTTTAAATTTTGATTACAAAACAAAGGGATACATCAAGAAATTCACATACGATAGTTAAAAGAGAAACAAAAAAAAAAAACTATTTCATGACAACTTTAAAATATTTACAATTCCAAAAATCAAGCATAATTAAATTATCTTCCACACACAATAGAAACGTTTTTCTTAACAAAAGTGATTATCCGTATATTTTAAATTAATCGAACATACAAATATATACTAAAAAGTTACTATAGCAAATTTCATTATTAAAAATTCTAACTGAAAATTCAGAAGTCTAGGAAAAAAATAATCCTAAAACGATATACATATGAAATTAAGCAAGAAATAATTTTGAAAATTTAAAAAAGTATTTTAAAAGGCGAATGAGACTATCATCATGAAATGCAAAATTCGTTGATATATTAGAATGCAAAATACCATTAGAACACAAACTGAATTGTTGTACAACTCATTTTATAATCGCAAAATAAAGTTCAAGAAATAGACCATGAAATCATTTTTAAAAACACTGACAATCAGTACAAAAGGAAAACAAAGGACTGCCATCTTGAAAAATATGCAAGTAAATTCAAAAGCATACAGACCATTTTGCTTAGGTGAAAAAATAACAGATCAATCTACGTTAAAAAAAATTTTGCATTGTGACACGGCGGTAGGCAATGAAAAATAATCTTAACAAATGATCAAATAGCATAAAGATGCGTTTTCCATTCACAATGAGGGAATAAAGCACAATGCAAATTAAATTGGTTTTTAAATTCATAGTAATTGCAAATTCTGCCTATTCTTTTGGGTCAGTGAGAGCTCTGCTTCCTAAATTGTAGAGCTCTAGTGACAATTAGTAAGTACAAAAATTTTTAAAGTAATTTTATTCAAATTGTGAATTAAACATACAGTCTTCTCAGAAATTTAGATTACTAGTAAGTTTAAATATTCTATCAAATTTTAAGTTATCCATATACAAAACCGTTTAATAGATGTGGGTGGTTTTTAAAATCATCTCTTACTCCTTGAGAAATAAACCTCAAGTTTGATAAGAATGAATACCAATATTTTAAAGTTCGCTTAAGCAACAAAATTTCTCAAACAATTTTAAGATGAAATATTGATTGAAATGAAAAATATTTGTCATGAATGATAGATATTCTACACACGTTCCAGCTTTGGAGATTTTTTTTTTCGAATTAAAAAAAAATTTTAGAATCTTATTCTTCAAAAAGAATGAAGCATTTCAAAGACGTATTGATGTGCTCATGTAATTTTCATCACAAATATAATCACATTTCCGCTGTGTAGAGCATTTTTGTATTATATTTGGCACTAATATAAATTTAGGGGAAACTAAAGCGAATTAATCCAAAACTTAACTGCGCAAATTGTACCTTTGCAAATAGTTTACTTGAAGAGCCACAGATTTGTTACGTTGAAAGGCTCCAAAAGGGATCTTGAGCAGTGATAAATTGTGTGAAATACCGATATCTAAAAAATATTATTTTAATGGATTAAATAAAATTATCAAGAATATTATATTTCGATCAAATTTTTATAGATTTATTTCAAGGTTTCATTGCCAATTTCTCGAAAATGCGCAGATATCGTTGATAATCTTAGCATTAGGATTTAAAAAAAAATTCCCGGTGTCGCAATGACGTGTTAAGAAGAGAAAAAAGGTCGGTCTGCTTAGAAGTATGTGGCTTATTGGTCAGAGCGAGGGGCCGGTAACAACACTTTAGCCGTCCTCACTGCAAGTCTATAAAGCACAAAATAATCTAATTTATTTTTTAATTAAATTTTTATTTTTAATAATATTTGGGATAGTGATTCTATAGTACCTCTGAACTATATAACTCCTTAAACATCGAAAGTAAAATATTTGGGACAAATTTTTATAGATTTATTTCAAGTTCTCATTTCTTATTTCGCACACATGCGCAGATATCGTTGATAATCTTAGCAATAGAGTTTTAGACCATATTCATAGTGTTTGGAACTCGCATTGAGGTGAAAAGAAGAGAAGAAACGCCGGTCTGCTTAGAAGTGTGTGGCTTAGTGGTTAGAGCGAGTTGTCGGTTTCTACAATTCCTCCGTATTCAGTCCAAGTCGCGATAGAACAAAAAGAATCTAATTTAAAAAAAATTAAATTTGTATTTTTAATAATATTTGGGATAGTGACTCTATAGTACCTCTGAACTATGTAACTCCTTAAAACTCAGGACCTGCGAAACTGAAAGGATTGGTCTAACTCTCTATCCACCAAACCAAAGACCTCTACGCTGGCCAGCATGTCTTGCCTTCTTAATGCGTCCGTCCGAGTTCCAAAAACGATTAGAATCTGGTCTAAAACATAATCCTATGAATATCAAGGGCATCTGAGCATGTGCGTGAAGTTTGAATGAAAAATTGAAATAAAACTACTGAAATTCACTTCAAATATATTTTTTAAACATCTTTTTAAGTCATTAAATATTTAAGAGTAAATATAGAATCATTATACGAAATATTATTTAAATAAAAAAAATAAGAAAAATGAAGATAAATTCATTTAGAGCGATCCAGACTTGAACTCAGGAAATGCAAAAATGGAAGAATCGGTCTCCCGCTCTATCCACCAAGCCACAGACCTCTACGCTGGCGTGCATGTATTCCCTTCTAATGCGTCCTTCCAAGTTTCAAAGACTTTTTAGAATCTGGTCTAAAAGGGCATTGCTAAGAATATCAATGACATCTGCGCATGTGCGTCAAGTTTGAATGATAGTTTGAAATAAAACTACTGAAATTCAATTGAAATAAATTTTTAAACGTGTTTTTAAGGCATTAAATATTTAAGAGTACCTATAGAATCATAATTCGAAATATTATTTAAATATAAATAAAATTAAAAAGATGAAAAAAAAATTCGTTTTGCTCGTTCGATACTCGAGTTCACAACTTGCAAAAATCAAAGAATCGGTCTTCCGCTGTATCCACCAAGCCACAGACCTCTACGCTGGAGAAAATGTTTTCCCTTCTAATGCCTCCTTCCGAGATTCAAAGAAGTTAAGAATCTGGTATAAATCCCCAATGACAAGAATATCAATGACATCTTCGCATGTGCGTCAAGTTTGAATGAAAGTTTGAAATAAAACTAATGAAATTCGATTGAAATAAATTTTTAAACGTGTTTTTAGGGCATTAAATATTTAAGAGTAAGTATAGAATCATAATTCGAAATATTATTTAAATAAAAATAAAATAAGAAAGGTGAAGAAAAATTACTTTTACTCGTTCGAGACTCGAACTCAGGACCTCCAAAAGTAGAAGAAGTGGTCTCAAGCTCAATCCACCGACCTCTACGTTGGCAAGCATGTCTTCCCTTCTAATGCGTATTTCCGAGTTTCAAAGACGCTAAGAATCTGGTCTAAAACCCCAATGCTAAGAATATCAATGACATCTGCGCATGTGCGTGAAGTTTAAAATAAAACTACTGAAATTCGCTTCAAATATATTTTTAAACGTGTTTTAAAGGCATTAAATATTTAAGAGTAACTATAGAATCATTATTCGAAATATTATTTGAATAAAAATAAAATAAGAAAAATGAAGATACATTCATTTTGCTCTTTCGAGACTCGAACTCAAATCCTTCAAAAATGGAAGAATCTTAATGGAAGAAAAATGGAAGAATGTTTAATATGAAATAATATAACTTAATAATTTAATTTAATTTATAAACTTTTTAATTTATGAATCATATCTTATGTATCGAATTCATTTCAAGTCTTACTTTATTGTTGGTTGAATTGATTGTCTTAAATCTGCTGATTACTTACTTATCAGTAAATTTTGTGTAGAATTTATTTTATATATAATTAAGCTACTGAATATCTACAAAACTGAATATATATTTTTAAAAAAATACTACTCTGCAATCAGAAATTGAAATTCTCGGCAAAAAATGTTTTCAATTTAAATTTTAAGCATTGGCAATATAATTGAAAAACGCTACTAGTAATTTACATTACAAACGGTTTGAACTATATCGGGAATAAAAATTATATTCGATTACTATGGGAATAATATATTATTATAAAAAACATTTGCAGATATTTTTAATTTGCAGAGCAATAGAGAATTGTTATCCATGTAATGCCTGAAGATATGTGAATACTTAAAAAAAATATGAACAATTAGGAACTTTATATATATATAATATGCAAAAATCGTTACATTTTATTAAAATTTATGAGTTAAAATTATAAACATAAAGTAAAATTCACAATGCTGTGTTCAAGCAATGTCAGTTTAATTCGCAGCTTCAGTAAAGCTTGAGAAATGAATTAAATTTTAAATACAATTGAAATTTTTTTGTTCAATGTACTAAAGTATTCAGCATATATCGTGTTTGCAATTTGTTTACTGGCATAATATTTAATGCAATATTTTTTACAACAGAATTAATGAAATAATTTTGAGTGTGTAAAAAATAAAACTGCGATTAAAAGCCTACTCTAGAGTTCGGCAGAGAAGAAACCGCAAAAAAAGGTAACCCGCTTACTAAGGAACGGAAGGATGACCAATTAACTCTACTGTTGGTTGAAATCGAAGAGCTTATCTTCAACAATCACCATTAAAAAAAGGGGAAAGCATATTGTAGTTTCTAACACTAAACGCCGTATTCAAAGGAACTTTTCCGAGTTTGGGTAGCCGCAGCCTAAAGGTTCAACGTGTTTTTAAGGCAAAAAATATTTAAGAGTAAATATAGAATCAACATTCAAAATATTATTTGAATAAAAATAAAATAAGGAAAATGAAGAACCATTCATTTTGCTTTTTCAAGGCTCGAACTCAAAACCTTCAAAAATTAAAGAACCTGTCTCCCAATCAATCCACCATGCTAAAGACCTCTATCCTGGTAGTCATGTCTTCCATTGTAATACGACCTTCCGAGATTCAAAGACGTTAAGAATTTGGTCTAAAACCCAATTCTAAGAATATATATGACATCTGCACATGTGAGTGGAGTTTAAATGAAGGTTTCAACTAAAACTACTGAAATTCGCTTCAAATATATATTTAAACGTGTTTTTAAGGCAATAAATATTTAAGAGTAACTATAGAATCATTATTCGAAATATTATTAAAATAAAAATAAAATAAGAGAAATGAAGATTAATTCATTTTGCTTGTTCGAGACTCGAACTCACAACCTGCAAAAACGGAAGAAACGGTCTCCCGCTCTGTCCACCAAGCCACAGACCTCTACGCTGGCACACGTGTTTTCCCTTCTAATGCATATTTCCGAGTTACAAAGATGCTAAGAATCTGGTTTAAAACCCCAATGCTAAGAATATCAATGACATCTTGCGCATGTGCGTGGAGTTTGAATGAAGGTTTAAAATAAAACTATTGAAATTCGCTTCAAACACATTTTTAAACGTGTTTCTAAGGCAATATATATTTATGAGTATTTATAGAATCATTATTCGAAATATTATTTAAATAAAAATAAAATAGGAGAAATGAAGATTAATTCATTTTGCTTGTTCGAGACTCGAACTCACAACCTGAAAAAATGGAAGAATCGGTCAAAGGATCTGTCCACTAAGCCAGAGTCCTCTACGCTTTTAAGCGTGTCTTCCCTTGTAATGCGTATTTCCGAGTTACAAACATGCTAAGAATCTGGTCTAATACCCCAATGCTAATTATATCAATGACATCTGCGCATGTGCGTGGAGTTTGAATGAAGGTGTGAAATAAAACTACTGAAATTCGCTTCAAACACATTTTTAAGAGTGTTTGTAAGGCAATATATATTTAAGAGGCTTTATAGAATCATTATTCGACATATTATTTAAATAAAAATAAAATAAGTGAAATGAAGATTAATTCATTTTGCTTGTTCGAGACTCGAACTCACAACCTGCAAAAATAGAAGAATCGGTCTCCAGCTCAGTCCAACAAGCCACAGACCTCTACTCTGGCAAGCGTGTTTTCCCTTCTAATGCGTATTTCCGAGTTACAAACATGCTAAGAATCTGGTCTAATATTACAATGCTAAGAATATCAATGACATCTGCGCATGTGCGTGGAGTTTGAATGAAGGTGTGAAATAAAACTACAGAAATTCGCTTCAAATATATTTTTAAACGTTTTTTTAAGGCAAAAATTATTTAAGAGTAACTATAGAATCATTATTCGACATATTATTAAAATGAAAATAAAATAAGAGAAATGAAGATTAATTCATTTTGCTTGTTCGAGACTCGAACTCACAACCTGCAAAAATGGAAGAACCGGTCAAAGGATCTGTCCACTATGCCAGAGACTTCTACGCTATTAAGCGTGTCTTCCCTTCTAATGCGTAATTCCAAGTTTCAAAGATGCTAAGAATCTGGTCTAAAACCCCAATGCTAAGAATATCAATGACATCTGCGCATGTGCGTGGAGTT
>JAPMOQ010044133.1:32639-48295 GCA_026543055.1 Argiope trifasciata | reverse complement strand
TATTCATCAATGTATTTTATGACTCAAGTTACATAAAATGTAATTATTGTAATTATTTAGACCACGTAAAACTAAACAATATGTATGTCATCTACTAATGATTTACAAATTAGCCGTTTGGCCCGAATCTGAATGCGTACCGGGACGGCGGTGGCAAGGTCTCAGCTTCGGAACCGGAGGTTTCAGGTTCGAGACTCGATTCCACCGAAGAACCGTCGTGAGAGGGGGTCTCTTGCATATTAAATCTGTCTGGTCAAACGTCCTCCCGTTGGTGTGGTGTAATGTGGAGAGGGGGGGCCAGTTCAGGTCATCTGACAGTGGTTCAAAATGACGAGGTCCGTTCCAAATTAGCCCTAGTTTTGCTTTACAACGGGTAGTTAATTTAACTATACTAAACTTGAACGCGTATCCTGTATAAATTCAAACATGTTTACCATAAACAAAATGCTGATTTAGTGAATTAATCTTATAGATATTGCAAACGATCATAGAAACAATTGCCTAGCATTTATTTTTTTTTCAGAAAACATGACATTTAATATTTATTTAATTTCATCCAATCACGCATTGAAAGTTACAATTTTTCGATTTAATTTGCAATTATATTTGATTTATTTTTTAATTTGAACTTTTGTTAATATGATGACGACAGTTTAATAAAAATCATTTTTTCCCCTTTGCTTGTTTATTATCTTTCGTTTGTAGTAAAATTTGATTGTTTTGTCTCAAATACATTGTGGGAAAAATATGGTTAAAAACTTATTTAAAATTCATTAAAAATGAAAACTCAAGTGATATATTAAAATACTGATAAAAAATAGAAAGCTAATTTTTTTATCTTTAATTTGATGTAAAAATCATGTTTGTGCGTTAAAATTTCGGGAAGTTATAGCGGAAAAACGTCAAAATTTCGCTTCATTTTTCATGAATTCAAATTCTAATCAAAAATTCGAAAAAAGGGCTCCAAGGTGCCCATTCCTAGCATCCAAGGTACATATGTACCAAATTCGGTAGCTATAGGTCCAACAGTCTGGCCTGTATAGCGCCAATACACACACACACACACACATTGAGCTTTATTATAAGAACTAGCCGCCTTTGGCGATCAGCTGGTTCGCCCATCTTACTGCTGTTTAAAATTATTAGTTAAATACTTATGTGACTTGCCATTGTCAATTAAATACTTTATGAAACTTGCCATATAATAGCTACTACATCAAAATATTTATAAGGTTCACATTTTGACAGTCATATAATTCACTCATGCAGTTATAAAGGCCTTAAGCCCGTAATGCATTTTATGTTTCTCTAATTATCTGTCAGCTCACGCAGAATTTAAACTTTAAATTTATGCCTAAATGATTAAACTGCAAACTAATATAAAATATTTTTTACCGAAACCAAGCATTTTAAAAGATATATAAAAGAAAATCGGTATGTGAATTCCTGAATAATAACAATAATTTGTGTAAATTTCAAGAATTATTTAACAGAAATTACTAAGATTCATTACTTAAATTTAGGTTTTAGTTTCACTTTCGAAAAGATTTAAATGATACGAATAATATTTTATTTTGGTCTATAAACATTATTTAAAAAAATGTCTACATTTTATACATCGTTTAGTTATAAGGAATCATTCTACGAATTTTTCCTGGCACTTCCAACTTTCAAAAAAGTAAATGAAGGTTTCTATTTTCTGCTGTCAAATTTGATCGACTTATGAAGTTTTGAATAGAAATGTTTGGAAAATTCAACATTTTCATTCTCAGGCCAGTCAGTATTGAGAAATCCTGGACGTTGATTGGGGTATTGTGTTTGGAATGGTCGATGTAGATACTGTAGTGTTTAAAATTACCCGTTTTTATTGAATAGTGGTCTTCAAATATTCATAAATCAATCAGTTTTAGAGCCTGAGTTGATTGAAGTTTATCTCTTTTTGTTTAAAAACTAAACATTTTTCATTTTTTAAAGCATTTATTGACTCATGTTACATGCTATATAGTTGTTTACTTCATTTAGACCCTATTTATTGATGCATATCTATTATTAAAGTTTTACAAATTAGCCGTTCAACCTTGAATTGAAAATATATATATATATTAAGCCAAATTTCTCTTAATCCATTTATGCCTATTGTTCCATTTTTGGAACACCCCTCACATAAAAGTTATTTTTATTATATTTTTTTACCTAACATACAGAAATTCCATGCAAAAATTTCAATTTTTTAAACTTCCTCATAGATGGGTTAAATAAAGTTGATTTATTTAATTAATAATAATATAGAAGTCCCAAAATTATTTTTCAGTCACTTTTTAGAAAAAACATATTTCATATTCTATTTCATTTCATGCAGACACGTGCTGAAAATTACATTTTTATATGTTTAATTTGCATTATTCATTTATTTTTTTTAATTTGAGTTTTTTTCAATCTGATGGCAACATATCGATAAAAAACAATTTTTCCCTTTCAATCGTAACGTGCTCGTGCAGATTAAATTATATTTTGTTGTCCGAAATATATTGTTGAAAAATATAGTTAAAATATTTCAAAATTTTACAAAAATAGAAGCTTAAGTTATATGTTAAAATACTGATACAATTAGAAAGGTAACTTTTTAATCTTTAATTTGATGTAAAAATCATGTTTGTGCGATAATAGTTTCGGAAGTTATAGCGGAAAAACGTCAGAATTTCGCTTAATTTCCAATTCTAATTCTAATTAAAAATTAAAAAAAAGGGGGCGAGGGGGCTCCGAGGTGCACGTTTCCGACCTCCAAGGTATATATGTATGTTCCAAATTTCGTAGCTGTAGGTTCAACGGTCTGGCCTGTAGAGTGCCAACACACACACACACACACAGTTTTATTATAAGTATAGATAAAGATTCTTAAATTTTGATGGGTAAATATATTTGAGAAATATGTAGATTAAATTTCCTGGAAAATTCAAAGAAAAAAATTCGGATTCGTATTTATTTTTGGAGCAATAAATAAGTCCTTATTCGGCAAATATTTATGCATTGAATTTACTTTTCGAAGCACAAAGGGATTAAGTCGTAGATAAATAATGGAGTGAATTTTGATGTCTATAACAAGTTGCATCCTCAAAAGAGGTAGAATTTGGTAGATAAAAAATGTTAAGTATTTTGTGATTTTACGTCTACATAGCAGTATTAACGTTGATTAATTCCAATGTATAATGTTCCGCCACATTAAGTTAGACTTGTATCTTTTATACATCTGAATACTAATATAGTCATTAGTATACCAGATTTGAAGCAGACAGAATATTTGGAGCAACTATAACAAAGTGGCTCAAATGTCACAATCCTCCACAAAGGTTTTAAAATGTTCCACTCAGAATTGCTCACGTCACCCAAGTTTTACAAACTGTTCATTTGATAATTAGATTTCTAGAGTTTTAAAAAACCTAATTCATTCACTAATAGAAGGGAATTATTTAAAATTAAAAATTACTGGAAATTTCTAATTACTTTCATATATTAAAGCACTTATGTGTGGCTTATTTATACACCTAAAATAATTTTATACGGCACAAAGAATTTTTTAAAAATACAATCGCAATTTTATGAATTTATCAAAAAATTATAAAGTTAATCTTAGATCAAATGATATATTTCAAATTTCAAGATATTGTTATGACAGGAGAATACCAATTAGGGTATTAAGGTATTCGTTTACATGTGGATACAATTCTACGTTTACCGTTAAGACTATTTGATTATCAATTTTAATTTATTTTCTAGATCATTACAATTCCAAACAATGAATAATAAAATTTGAAATATTTTATGTAATTTGAAACTCAGTTAAATTTGGAAACTTGGGTAAAAAAGAGGGCAAATTCATGTAAAATGCAAAACACTTTAGCAGAGATTCTAATCAATATTTACATATTCTTTCTTTACAGAGCATATTTACAGCTTTAGTGCAGGCAATGAACTAGGATCTGAGAATTTTTTTTTTTTCATTTACAAGAAAGTTATGGCATTTTGAGCCTTTTCTAACTCAAAATTTATCAAAATTCGTACGTGTAAACAAGCACGCTCAGCAGCTCTAAATCAAAAACTATTCATGTCAGAACTATAATCCTAGTTCATTTCCTTAAGGATAATATAGATAACATGCATAAAAAATTTCATCAAAAAATATTCATAATATTTTAAGATGTTTTGTATATCAAAATGGGCCGCGGAATCTCGGCTTCGGAATTGGAGTGTTGCAGGTTCGAGGCGCGATTCCATCGAAGAACCGCCGTGTAAGCGGGTTTGATGCAAGTTAAATCCGTCGAGGCCAAACGACCTCCTGCTGGTGTGGTGTGGAAGTTTGGAGAGGGAGTGTAGACATAGGTGTCGTCCTTGTCACCTGACCGCGGTTCAAAGTGACAAAGCCCGAGTGTTTCTTCAAAACGGGATGCTAATAATAATAATAATAACTGCGTATCTAATTTTTTACAAAATAGAAACTTCTCACAAATTGCATTTAAAATTTTTGTTCATGTCTTGTGAAAAAATCTTTATAGTTTTTTTAATATGCACGACATTTGTAGCATAGACCTTCTTTGCGAATAATTTTATCAGTTAACTTCCTTTTAATAGTTCTAAATTTTTTTTCGGTCATTTTTTGTTTCACTTAACGATAACCTTTTTGATGTGACGATTCTTTTTTTTATCAAGAGAAAGGAAGTCTCTCAGTGTCTAATCCCCAGCAGTTATTTTCAGTGTATAAAAAGGTTAACAGGCCATAAAATCTTTCACTAAAAATTATTATAGATGCTGATGCTCCTAAACGTAAAGTCTAGCTCCACAAATGGGCTTTTTGGAACAATCGTTCACAAAAGATTATAATAACTTTTATTAGCATTTTGAGTCTTTGCCTGCAAGCATTTTTCTATTAAATCCTGATCGCATAGCTGCATGTATGAGAGCTTAATCATTTTGTGATGTTCTGAGAAAAACCTGTATTACCCTATGTAACCCTGTTAACATTTTCTTTTTACAGCAAGTTTTGTGTTTTGAATATGATGCACCAACATAAGTTGTAACTCTTCTACAATGTATATTTCCATGAAACTTTCGTTTCTTACTTCTGTTAATATTATTTCCACCCATTTAAAACGTTTGTTAAACGTTAAAAAATTGTATAGGCCAAATTAAGCAATATTCACTTGAAAAAATAAATATATAACACTAGACCAATAGATGTTTTCAAAACATAAACAATGCTCGAGAAACAGAAAATTGCCAATCTTTGTATGTAAAAAGTTGAACACTTGTCTAAACTTGGTGGCTTGCATATAGAATATGTTATAAATTGAATTATGATTATTATCATGAATTAATTTATTATATACTAGCCACCGTTTGGCGACCAGCTGGTTCTTCAGGAGAAATGCATTATAAAATTTTCAATTAAATACTTATGTGTCTTGCTCTCTATATAATTTCTCTGAAAGATATGCTTAAACTTCGATAGTCATGTAACTAATATTATCATAGTTACGTGATTTATCACGATTATTTGTTCATTGCACTATGTAACTCTCTGACTCGCAGCAATAAGTTGTCATGAAATTATGTGGAAAATATCACATTTTATATTTGCTCCAAAACATTACATTTCTTTTAAAACACTTGATGAACATCACACTTTTCTCGGTTTACTTTGCAATAAGAGTTAATTTAATTGTTCAGTTTCAGTTTTTGTCTAAGTGACGGCAATCACCGGTACATTCTTAACGTGCTCTTGCAGGTTAAATTCTACTTACATTTTGTAAGAAATTAATAGTTGGAAAATATGATTCTATATATTTTTTAAAAAATCATTAAAAATGGAAACTGAGTTTATATTATAGCTTTCAACATTGATATCAAAGGGATAAAAAGTCATTTTTACAAAAGGATTAAAAAAAAACAATTTTTTACCGTAATATTTTTGGAAGTTATCGCAGAAAAACTCTAAATATTAGCGTAATTTTCATTACAGTTTTTAAAAAATTCCGTCTAGGTATGCTTTTTTATCCTCCAATGTAAATATGTGCCGTAACCGTAACTTTTTTCCTCGGCCCTCTATCGGCCGTTGCCATGAACAATCAGTCTATGTCTTGGAAGCGAGTGTAAAGCCTGATGTAATCCCCGAGTATTATTTAAATTCTTATATGTTAAATGTTATTGTCCTATATAGTTTTGTACCCGGGTAAATCATGTCCTTTAATGTCAATAAATGTATGTTTAACTAAATTGGCATGATTTATTGATTTTAATAGTCTACCCTGACAAAATTAAATTTTGGTGCCCTTTCGGTCACAGTACTAAGTGATGTATCTCTAGATCATATGACCTGGTGTGTAGAGCATTAACAAACACATGCACACACATTAATTCAAATTCGCAAACACATATTCATTTGATTATCAGCCTTGGAGTAATTCTAGACGTTGATTGGCCTGAAAAGGTATATATTTTTTAAATAGTGGACGAAATTATCTAAAAGAGCACTTAATAATAATATTCCTTTTTTTAGTAAATCAGTCAATTTCAATGATTTTTTAGAAGACTTACTGATGTAACATTCTTAAAATATTCGTAACTTTGGTTAAAATATTCGCCAAAATATTTTGTTAAATATGACTCACAGAGTAAAGTATGAAAAATCTAACAGTTATTCATCAATGCATTTTTTTTGTTTCAAGTTACATAAAATGTAATTATTATTATTATTATTGTAATTACTAAGACCAAGTTTACAGTAGACAACAATATGCACGTCAATTACTAATGATTTACAAGTTAGCCATTTGGCACGAATTTGAATGCGTATCCTGTATAAATTCAAACATGTTTACCACAAACAAAATGCTGATTTACTAAATTAATGTTCTAGATATTGCAAACGATCATAGAAACCTTTGCTTCTATTTATTTTTCAGAAAACATAAAACTTAATATTTATTTAATTTCATCCAATCACGTGCTTTTCGTTTGTTTTAATAGTTAACTTTAAAATTTTATTGTTTTGTCTGAAATACATAGTTGAAAAATATGGTTAAAAATTTCTTTAAAAATTCTTTAAAAATAGAAATTTAATTTTAAAACACAGATATCATTAGAAAGCTAATTTTTTTAATCATTGACTTGATCAGGTTTGTGCAATAATATTTTCGGAAGTTATAGCAGAAAAACGTCGAAATTTTGCTTAATTTTTAACTAATTTAAATTCTAATGAAAAATTCGAAATTTCCCAATTCGAATTACTCCAAGGTATACATGTACAAAATTTGGTAGCTTTAGGTCCAACGGTCTGGCCTGTAGAGCGCCAACACACACACACACATTGAGCTTTATTATAAGTATAAAAGGAACATATTAGGAAATAAAAGGACGAAAAATATCCAACTTCGGGTTTCTTTTTCGATTACATTGAATTATATAAATCTTCACATCTCCATTCAAATGAATAGCAGAAGAAAAATAAACACAGATTTAGAAAGCTAAATAAATGTACATTAAATGGAAAGAAAAAAAAAATGTGAATTTTGAGACGTAGACAGGTAGTTCAACATATATTTTATACGTAGTGAGATAGATATCTTAATCTATCCATTCAGTTGAAATGAAAACCTTTCTCCCTTAAACGTTATTAATTTATTATTTCAAATGCATTAAAAGACATATTAAAAGCAAAGCTTAAATACCAGTGTTATTGAAATAAAAACTTTCAAGCCTGATATGGCTCACATGTCAACAATTATAAGTGCAGAATCATGCAAAGTATTAAAATGCGACTGCATCATCAAATGAATTCAATAATATAAATTATTCTTACCTCGCTGCCTGGTTTTAGGAGTTTTGAATTTCGGCATCTGAAAGGGAAAAAAAAGAGTAAAAAATTTAATTCAACCACTTAAGTTGCACTTCTAAATGTTGAAACCTAAGTTAAAATATTATTTAAGAATATTTTAATTCTGCGGAAGCATTAAGAAAACTTTCGTGATGAAAACATCCATATTTCCTTGAATTCAAGTTGAAGCTGATAAACATTTGAAGCAGTTGAACAGCAACTAATTTAACTGGTGCTTGCATCATCCTTAATTCAATATATTGGTTGCTTTTGAAGTCCACTGGTTAATTTATAAACCATTAGATATATTATCCGAAAAATACTTTAAACGATCGTCAGTCATGCCTTATTTGAGTTGATAATCATATTACAGAAAAATTTGAGAATTCAAAATTATAAAGTTTCATTGTTATATTAGTCATATTTAGGGGAAAAAATTGTTGGCATATTAAAACATTGAATAAAAAGAGTTATGACTAAAATTGACCAAATTGTAGCAATATAACCTGAATTAGGTTAATATACAGATGTATTTTAAGGAACAATGTGAAAAAGTAAAATTTTTAGATGAAATGAAAATTATTCTTTTATCGGTTCAATTACAAGCTAGGATTAATAGCTAGATACATCATACGTTCTCCAGAGGTTAATTAAGCAAAATTTGAAATACTGAAAAAAAAATTCTTCAAATCAGTTGTTTACAATAAAGTAACTTTCAACAAATAGAAAACATGTATTCTTATTAACGTTTAATAGAATCCTAAAAGAAAATGTCGTTCGTATTTTTATCTTTAAAGCTTGAAAAATTATTTTAGTGATAATTTTATAATCTGTAGATTCTCTCATATTAAAGCCTCTTGAGATATTCTTAAAAACCACAAGAAACTCATTTTTTTCGTCTGTTATGAATACTAACTAACAATAGAAATAAATGTCTGAAAATGGAATGAGAAAGCTGCCTTTTGACAGTGAATTCAAATCTTCATAGATCATTAAAACAAGGAGCTTTAAATCCACTTTTAAATAGCAACAAGGTTTTTAAGAATATTTTAAAACTTTTTCGGCGTCAAAAATGTAAAACCTTATTTTAGATGTCTTGCCATGTGTTGGCTTAAATTCCGTTTATTAAACTGATATTGGGCATTTCTGTGTTATTTTAGCTGATCATTATTAATGTTCCAGTCTTTTTCCTTTTGAAAAAATTTCATTTCATGATAGTATAGAATTATTTAACTATTCAATATTAGGGATTTCTGAATGAGAAACAAAAGAAACATAACTTTGAAATTTATTAGTTTAATATATTTTTAGAAAAAAATTAGACTTGCCTTAAAAATTAAATCTGCATATCAAAGCGATGTATATATATTTCATGACACAGCAGATATTATTCATAAGAAAATTCAAAGAAAAATTCTGTAAAGCAATCAGAAGGAAATTTTTACTCCGCCTCCAATGAATAAATTAAAAGATTATTTTCCCGCTTTGCAAGTTCGTCAACATTATTGCAAGATTTCCATATCGTCTGTGGAGCAAACGATTGATTAGCATTTATGCATCGAAAGCAGCTGAAGAGTTTTTACGAACGAAGAAATGTTTTAAGCATTCAAACATAATTTTATTGCTTTTACTCATAATGTAAATAAATACTAGTCATTTTTTTCTTGTGTCATAAGTTTTAAAGTATGAGATGCGTAGGCCAACATCACAATCAGGACAATAGAACCGAGTTTCCTTTCTGCTGACATCTAGTTTAAAATGAATGACTATCTCTAAAAACATAACAAATAGTCTAGGGCAGCCATCTGGCGTATATGTTGAGAAATAAACATGATTCTGGGCATAAGAAATATATTGTTTTAATTTTTTGGGGCATTATTTTTGAATACGCCAGCCCGGAAATATCACGGGCACGTGAAATAGGTAGAAATTTCACATCTCATTTTGACGGGAGCGAGAAGAAAGGGATAAAAGAAAAGGCTGAGAGTTATAAAAACATCCATCAGAAAATATTGCTAACTCTGGTTTTATCATGAAGCTATTTTTAGAGTCAATTGAATAAGTTATAAGTAAAGCAATATCTTCAGCATGAATAAATTCTTCTTACTATAGTTCAGCGTAATATAACAACTGGTAAAATAAATTACATCATTAGAAAAAAAATCTTTTATGAAAGGGGCACTTTGCATTTTCAGATACTTAAAAATTTTCTCACGACGTACTAATAAGGGATCTTGGAGCTAGGTTCAAGTAAAAGCAACGCTGAATCTGTTTTGCAATAAGGCCTGAAAATCAGACAGTTAAGGAGATATTTTAAGTATCAGAGAAGTAAAGAGAAGGAGGGTAGGAATGCACCTCACACGGGAAAAACTTCTATACTCTTTTGGAACATCAATTCCGAAGAAAAACTTTATTTCCTAAGTTATATAAGAACAAGAAATCACTTAATACGGTCTGAAGCTAAAGGTTATTTTACGGGCATTGAAAAATTTAATGTGAAATTTTGCTGAACAAAATTATCTGCCCACATCAATAAGAAAAACTTGAATAAAATAAAACATTTTACAATTTCTGATAAGAACAAATTAATCGATTAATTACTATTTACAAGCCATTTCTTTTAAAAATTATATTAATCTATCATACTATTAATGAAATGAAAATAGGTTTAAATTTATATTCTTATATTTGAAAATTCCGGCATTTTCTTAAGAGTTTATAAGATACTCTTCAAACTTTACTTTTAAAAAAGTCTAAGAAAAGCGACTTATTCAATATATCAGGCGCCAGAAAGCAATGTATAAGGTATCAGAAACCGTACTGAATTACGTTGATTTCGATAGAATTAATATAAGCCCCCTTACCTTTGATGGGGAATTATGAAATGATTAGAACAAATTTGAGAATGATGTAAACATGCAAAAATTCACAATTTGAGATGATATTTTTATTTTTCTAGTCTTTTACTGAATATTTTTTTTCAAACACGTTTCTTTTGTGCATAATTTTATTTGTCTTTAAGTATCCGACTACGTTAAAAACACTGGTTGTTGACCACATTGGGTTTTTTTTTAAAGTTTTTCTTGTAGTTCAGAGTTTCCTCTTAATCAAACTAGACTATCTATTCTAGGAAAAGGAAGGCCTGACCTGTTACCTAGGGTATTGTTAAGCAAAACATATTTTTCAGCTAAATTTGTCTTCAATTTTGTCAATAATTTTCATGAAAAATTTTCACCGTTAACATGATATCTCAAAAACTAATAGAGGTATTTACATAAAAATTTCAGTGTGTGTTTTAAATGATACTGACAATGAAATGAATCAAAAGTTTTATTGTTGGAGAAATAATTTTTCATTTGTAGGGGTTTTTAGAAAAATTAAGTTGTGAATTTAGGAAAAAATTTTTGTGTAGAATTTGAATAGTTTTGGTTAAAATTTGCTACAAATTTTAATATTTCTCAAAATGTATGATATTTTCAAATAACTTTTATGTATTTCTAGTCTTTTGTATTATGATTGACATTACACCTAAAAACCACAGTTTTAAATAGTATTCGAAAAATCCATTTTTTCAAAATTTTTCCTTCGAACGTAGGCGGATACCTTAAACTTAAAAAGGTTTTATAAAAGAGAGGCCGGGTAATTTATAACAGCGACAACACGATATTTCTAGAAAAAAAACCGAAGCAAAAAAAAAGGCATCGAATATATTATTCATATTCAAATATTATGTTTATTGCTTTTATCATTCTTGCATAGTTATATTTTAATTAGCCGTTAGTTTGTAAACGTTGGATTTAATAGTTACTAATTGATTAAAAAAAATAAGCAAAAAATGAATCACCTTTTTTTATGCAATAGTTCCTTCATTATTTCTATAATTTATTTAACGATAATGCAAATATTTAAATTACAAACTTAAAAATATTAATAATTTCAAAGCATTCATTTTTAATAGATTGATTTGGGAATGGAAATAAAAACTGCAACTTTACTTAGCAAAATAGTTAATAAAATGTAAATACTTTTTTAAAACATCATAACTCAAAATTTATTCATTCATTCAATAAGGGATATTTTTAGAAATTCCCATTTTTAGTACAGTGTATTCAACAAGCTTACTCTACCCATAAGATCATTTCAAAAGTACAAAATGGCTATTCACGTTATACAAAAATATTGAAAAAGTAGTAAATTAAAAGCATAACTAAAAACCTAACATCAATTTTATAATTAAACTAGCTACCTTTGACGACCAGCTGGCACGTCAAGAGTAATGCATTCTAAAATTTTCAATTAAGTTCTTGTGTGCCTTGCTCTCTTTATAACTTATCATCCAAATACATTTAAGCTTCAAACTCCGATAGTCACGTAACTCGTATTATGGAAGCCTCACGATTATTTTTTCATTGCATTATATATATCACTGATTTACAATCAACTGTTATGGAATTTCATGGAAAATATCGCATCTAATATTTATCCTATAACATTAAGCTACGATTTCAACACGTGCTGAACTTTCCTCGGTTTAATTTGCAATAAGAGTTAATTTAATCATTCCATTAAGTTTGTGTCAAAGTAATTGCAAAGCACTGGTACACTCTTAACGTGCACTAGCAGGCTAAATTCTACTTTCATTTTGTGAGAAATTAATTGTTGGAAAAGACAGTTACAGAATTGTTTTTAAAAATCATTAAAAATAGAAATAGAAACACAATGTATAGGTTAAAACATTGTTATCAATGAAAAAAAAAGTAATTTTTAAGAGGATTTAAAAAACAAATTTGTGCTGTAATATTTTCAGAAATTATTACAGAAAATTTCCAAATGTTAATTTTTAACTAATAAAAGTTAAAGCAAAAAAACTCCGTCACGGTATACTTTTTTATCCTCCAAAGTAAATATGTAAATACCGTGCGGAAGCTCTAGATCATATGGTCTGGTGTGTAGTGTCCTAACATACACACGAACACATTCATTCATATAAGCAAACACATATTCCTTTGATTATCAGCCTTGGAGTAATTCTGGAAATTGATTGGCCTGAAACTGATTCTTCTTTAAGATGTTGGACGGAAAGATTGGAAAGAACAGGATTTCATAATATTGTTTTATTTTTATAAATAATAAGTCACTTTTAATTATTGTTTTAAGTTTCATTAATGTACCAAATTTTATTTAAAATATTAGTAAAAATGTTTTGTAAAATATGGCTCACCGAGTAAAGTATGAAGAAATCTAAAACTCATTATTCATCAATGCATTGTTTGACTCAAGTTACATAGAATAGAATCTTGTGTTTCATTTGAATCAAGTTAACAGTACTAAACAATATGTATGACTATTACTAATGATTTACAAACTAGCCATTGGTCAAGAATTCGAATGCGTATCCTGTATAAATTCAATCAGGTTTACCGTAAATAAAGATTTAGTGAATTAATGATTTAGATATTGCATAGAATTTTTTGCCTTGCATCTATTTATTTATTTATTTTTGTAAAATATCACATTTTATGCTTGTTTTATTATTTACAATCATGTGCTGAAAGTTACTTTACTTTAAATTCAATTTGCAATAATAGTTGATTTTTTTTTAAAAATCGAGCTTCTGTCAATATGATGGCAATACGCTGAAAAAAACTAATTTTTCCCCCTTGACGTGCTTGTGCACATTAAATTTTATTGTTTTGTCCGAAATATATTGTTGAAAATATGTTTAAAATATTTCTTTAATAATTCATTAAAAAAAGAAACTTAAATTGCATGTTAAAATCCTGATACCATTAGAACAGTGATTCTCAACCTGTGGGGCGCGCCTCCCTAGGGGGGCGCGAGCACACTAATGGGGGGGCGCCAGCATATCCAAGAGAAAATGCTATTTAAAAAATGATTAAGTGACTGAAAGGAAAGAACACACACACACACATACAAAACAAAATAGATTTCTGCTCCACAATTCCAATTTCCTACAAAACGCATTAACTTTATCACTCGTATCCAATATATGTGTATTTGCTCCTTGCAGTTGAAGATTCAAGTTATTTAATTTCTCGAATATGTCGACCATGTAGCTCAATTTCATCACAAATAAACTATAGCGAAAATTCTCAGCTTTTGGTCTGTTCTCCTCTTCTAGGAAAACGGCGATTTCTTCTCTTAATTCATAAACACGTTGCAAAAATTTCCCTCGTGATAACCACCTTGCCTCGCAATAAAATAGTAACGCTGAATGTACTGAACCCATGTCTTTACAAAGTACGGAAAAGATTCTTGATTTCAGGGGTCTCATTTTTATATAATTTACTACGGTTACAACCGTAGTTAACGCAATATTCAAACCAGAACTCATTTCCTTGGAAGTCAAAGCTTCTCTGTGGATCATGCAATATGTCCAGATGCACTGTGGCGATTTTTGTTTCACAAGTGCTTGAATACTTTGGAATCTTCCGGACATAGAATGATCACCATCGGTGCATATTTCGACGCAATTTTTCCATTCTAAGTTTACCTCGTTCATAAAATCATTTAAGGTAGCAAATAATGCTATTGCTGTTGCTTTGAGTTCTATTGGTTTGCACAAAAGTAATTCTTCTTCTACTGACAAATCATCACAAAATCTAACATAGGTAATTAAATGAGCATCTTTATTACTATCTGTTGCCTCATCAAGTTGTATTGAAAACAATTTGTCACGTAACTTCGACAAAAGCTGACACTCAATATCTTCAGCTATATCAGCATCGGGCAACAGTATCATTTGAAAGAGGTATAGACTGCAATTGTTTTGCAAAATTATCTCCAAACATAATTTCTACAATCTCAATTGCAGCTGTCAAAATCAGCTCTTCACCAATGGTGTGAGGCTTTTTACATATGGCTATTTTATGAGGATCGGTGTTGCAAAATGTCAATAAATTTCCGTATTCTTGGTAATTTGTAAAGTTTAAAATTAAGATTGTAGTGTAGGTTTAGCGCCAAAATACCAAAAATACATTATTATAGTATACATTTTATTGTATGCGGTGGGAGGGGCGCGATGAAAATTATGATAGAAAATTGGGCCGTGAATACTAAAAGGTTGAGAAACACTGCATTAGAAGGCTAATTTTTTAATCTTTAACTTGATGTAAAATTCACCTTAGTGCAATAATATTTTCGGAATTCATAGCCGAAAAACATCGGAATTTTGCTTAATTTTTAATTATTTCAAATTCTAATAAAAAATTCGAAAAGAGGGCTCCGATGTACACATTCTCAACTTCCAAAGTATACATGTATCAAATTTGGTAGTTGGTATCCAACGGTCTGGCCTGTAGAGCGCCAAGACACACACATTGAGCTTTATTAAAGTATAGATAATGCACATATTTAAATTACAAACCTAAATTACAAATATTCATTAACTGATTTTGAAGCATTCATTTTTAATAGATTGATTTGGAAATGGAAATAAAAACTGCAACTTTAATTAGCAAAAACAGTTAATAAAATGCAAATACTTTTAAAAATTATAACACAAAATTTATTCATTCATTCAATGAGGGATATTTTCAGAGGTTCCCATTTTCACCTCCACGCTTTCAACAAGCATACTCAACCCTTAAGATCATTTCAATAATAAAGTATATAATAGGTATTCACGTTACAAAAATATATTTAAAAGTAGTGCATTAAAAATGAAAAATTAACGTCAATTTTATGTTTAAATAAAATATTTAAAACGCGATTATAAATCATTCTGAAGACTTGGAATAAAAGTTGAATATCGTCAAAATACGAAAGT
>JAPMOQ010044133.1:0-32629 GCA_026543055.1 Argiope trifasciata | reverse complement strand
TTCTGAAGACTTGGAATAAAAGTTGAATATCGTCAAAATACGAAAGTTACTTTCAATGCGATTGAAAATCTGAAATTCTTGAATATACAACTAACTAATAGCGGTAGTAAAAGTGTTAACAACGCCTTTTTTATTCGAAGAAAGAATCGCTCACATGAAAATCAATCCATATAAATGATAACTTAAAAATAACATCCTGTTGAAGGCAGCTGAAATTTTGCATCGGAGACGAATTTAAAAAATCGCCTGCTCGTGTCCGATGTATTGAGAAATTGTTTGCTTTTTAGAAACAAATATTTCCATTTCTATTTTTTATTAGTTTATCTTACTGTTGTCAAATGTTTTACAATCTGAAACGCATAGAAAACTTCGCTAAGTTTAATCATAAAACAATGCAATGAATTTCAAATTTCGTGAATTAAAAGATTATTAAATAGAGTTAAAAAATAACAAATGAAATATTTATATATCAAAAATATTTGATAGTAATAATAATGCTTCCTTGTAAAATATTAAAAAAAAAAAATTAAGCTTAATACAATAAATAATTTCAATTTGCAAACGATCACATAAGATATCGTAAGTAGCAAACAATTATGCAATTCAAATGCAGTTTCCAAACTTGAAAACTGCATTTGAGTTTCCAACATTGAAAAGTTTTAGTCTTGGAAGAATGCAATATTTTATTTAAAATGCTAATTTTTAAATAAATTATTTTAATTAGATATCATGCTATTTTATTTAATATAACAGATAAGATCGTTAAACTGCAAAAGTTTTATTTCGTAAGTTACCGAAGAATAGTTTTTGATTGAAGCTACATAAAATATAATTCTACCGGGCACTCACATATATCTCCAATTATAGAAATAGTTTATCTATACTTATAATAAAGCTAAATGTGTATGTGTTAGCGCTCTACAGACCACACCGTTGGATCTACAGCTACCAAATTTGGCACATGTGTGCCTTTGGTGTCGGGTATGTGCACCTTGGAGCGATTTTTTCGAATTTTTTAATTAGAATATGAATCTTTTAAAAATTAATTGAAATTTCGACGTTTTGCGACATTATTTTCGAAAATATTACAGCACAAAATTTATTTTTACTTTATATTAAAGGTTAAATCTTTTATCAATATGATTCCATTAGATTAACAAAAATTCAAATTTATAAAATAAACTATTATTGAAAATTAAACGTTTAAAAAAACGTATTAAACGTATGTTATTTTCAGCACGTGTCGGTATGAAATGAAATATGTTCTTTCTAAAAAGAAAACATAAAAAGTTTCGTTTGACTTTTACAGTATTATTGGTTAAATAAATCAGATTTATTTGAGACAAATATAGTTAAATAAATATTTTTTTCGGTGCAAGGCCCAACGACTAATGTGTAAAACTTTGATAATAGAAATAAAGAGGGTCTAAATGAAATAAATAATTACATTGTATGCAACATGAATCTATAAATGTTTTCATAAATAAAGGAAGTTTAGCTTTAATCTAGATCCTCCACCCTGAGTATCATATCAAGCACTAATATTTTACATAAAAAGAGATAAACTTCAACCAACTCAGTCGCTCTAAAACTGACTTATTTCTGAACATTTGAATATCACTATTCAATGAAAGAGCAGAATCTGAAATTTTTTTGTAATAAATTACTATTCTTGAGATATTATATAAATTTATGAAACTTATTCTGTTGTACACTTAAGACTCAAATGCTGATGAACTCCGTTTTCAATATTGACATTAAAAAAAGATGTAAAGTTTCAGTAAAAAATTTTTTATATTAATTGCAGCTGAATTATCTGTGGCTGATATTTAAAGCGAAATATAGTATATTACGGGTTTAAGGTCTTTGAAAATGCATGAGTGAATTATTTATCAAAATTTGAACTTTAAAAATATTTTAACTAGCTATTACAAAATAAATTGCATAGAGTTATTCAACTGACAGTGACAAGTCTCATAAAGTATTAAAGACAACGACGTTACATAAATTATTTAATTGACTATTTTTGAGACAATTTTAAGATTGGGGATCCGGCTGGTCGCCAAAGGCGGCTAGTATTATTTAAATTATACATTTATCCTGCTGAGATTATGACAAAAAAAATATTTAATTGCAAGATCGTTTTCAGTTTTGTGCAGTAATATTGTCGGTAGTTTTTAACCCGAAACGTAAAAATATTGGTTTAATTAAGATTGCATCCAAAATATTAAAAAATTGGACGATAAAAAATATTTCAGAACAAATCTGCTTTGAGCAAATCTAATCTAATCAAATCTAATTCCACAAATTTACAACTTAATTTTTCTAAAAATATCTATAAAAGAAAAAATATTTTACCAACAACAAAACTTTTGGTACGTTTAATTGCCCATTTCATTTAAAATACCCGCTGAAATTTTTATGTCAATATCTCCATTAGTTTTTGTGATATCATGTTAAAGGTGTAGAATTTTCAGTTTTAGTTTTTCAGTAGAATTTTTATTTTTACACAAGTTTTAACTGAAAAATATGTGATCCTGTATGATAGGTCAGGCCTACCTTTTCTGAGAAAAGTGGAAAGTCAAAAAATACAAGATGAACTACAAGAATTAGCAATAAAATAATTCGCCAGTGTGGTCGAAATCCAGAGTTTTTAACGTAGTCGGATACATAAATAACGGTAGAGTCGGTTACTCTCATCAAAGGGGAACTACTTTGATATACACCCCCAAATTGGAAATTTGGCGACTTTTTTTTCTCGCCAAGCAAAATACCTGCTTTTGGCACCTTTTTTTTTTCTTGCCAAGATGGATTTTCGCGAAACACAAATAATTAATCCTACCTAAAAAGCAACCCTAAAAAGTCCGTAGGGAGTGCCAGATTTGGCGCGTAATTTTTGGGGGTGTATATCAAAGTTGTACCATCAAAGGTTACCAGTAACCAAAATCGATGCCTATTTGAGCTGTTCCCAGCCGAATGGAAATACACATACAGCCCTCCAATGAAGACGTTACACTCCAACTCGGGAAAAATGTCGCACCTCGATTCATTCCTGGAGCATGGAATCACAGATAAGCACTGATTGGTATCATAAAATATTTAAAAAGCTTTGGTCCAAAACGATTTCATTGTCGAGTGAGAAAATATTAGATTTACAAATATCTTTAGAAATTCAAGTCTGAAATCCAGCTTTGTGGCCGGTGAGATTTTTTGTGAGCTCTGAATGCATGGGGAGGACGACAGTTTCGGCCGAATAGCGAGTGTGCGATCATTTAAAATAGAGTTCAAAGAATGTCAACGATTCCAACACAAATACGTAAACTATTTGTAAGTTATCTCGCATTTCGTTATACAGTCACGAATTTGTGTCTCAGTTTTCAGTGAATACAACTAAATTAGGAATACGCATGAAATTGAATATGCGTGAATGTACCTAATAAAAATAATCTTACTTGTATGAAAAATACTTTCTATGGAAATCTTAAAATAAAAAATACTTAATATGGAAATCTTAAAAGAAAAAAGTATTTTATATCAAAATCTTAAAATAAAAATTACTTTATATGGAAATCTTAAAATAAAAAAAAATTACTTTACATGGAAATCTTAAAATATAAAATACTTTATATGGAAATCTTAAAATAAAAAATACCTTATATGGAAATCTTTAAATAAAAAAAAATTACTTTATATGGAAATCTTAAAATAAAAAATACTTTATATGGAAAAGTCTTAAAAAAAAAATTACTTTATATAGGAAACACCTTAAATACATATGGAAAAGGATACGTGAATATCCTAATATATGAATACACAAATTGAAAGTCAATACTACACACAAAATGAATAGTAAAATATCAAAAAAATTATACGTCAAAGAAATTTTTAAAAAATCTAAATTTGGTTTGGTCATTTTGAAATGCAAACGAATCTCACCAAAAGTTAAAAAAAACATTTTTCAGAGTTTTTTGCAAAAGTTAAGAAATGTCTTATTTTAAATCACAGTCTGAGCACTGATGGAGTGCAGTTAAAATTTGTTAATCTGATAACTTTTCTTATTTGCGTTTATCTTCCATCATAATTAAAAGTTAAATTGCTTGAATATTTTCTAATCAAATTTCACAATTAAACAATGAAAACATTGTGCAGATCAAGATTTGCAACATTATTTTCAACATCATCTTTTCTTTTGAGTTTTTTTACATTTTAATTTCTTAAGGAAACTATTCAATTCTCTCGCAAGATTTTTCTTTTTTTGCTTTTTTAGCATACACATTTAAACAATTCAATCTTAAATCCTTCAGCGAGTTTATTTAAAATTTTGATGCCAGGATCTTGCATTGAAATTTGTCTATTTAACTGATTGCATTCCTCGATAATCATGTCTACATACGTATAAAAATGAATGGCCAGATTGTTAATTACTAAGTTAATTACAAAAGTTAAAATAGAATTAATATTTACGCATCTCCTTTATATATCATTCAATTTCAGTTAATGTATTCATTTCCGATACGAAAATAAATGCTATTCTTTCTATCATTCTTAATTAAACGAGACATTTATTTCAAATTCCAAACGGTATTTCCAAAATTATTTCTTCTGCGGCAGCAACGTGCTGGGTACCAGCTAATGGATTATACTTGAGAGATGCATATTGATTAAAAATGCGGTATTAACCTTTTGCACTCGGAAAACTAATTCGAAACTAAGTTATTCACCTAATACAAAGGCTGGTTTATTGTTCCGATATACATATATATAATTGCTTCCAGTTGAATTTCCCCGAAAAATTAATTTTAATCTTTTTACCATTATATAGGTATTTTTAACACAAAAAATTGTGCTAGGCACCATCCGAGTGCATAGAGTTTCGGATTTTTAGCGTACGTGCTGTTCTAACACAGAAGAGAAAAAAAAGGATTTAAACGATTCGATTATAAACTTCAAGTGCCATAAAATATATAATTTCTTGGAGCCTGAAGGAGCGACTTAATTTACACTCAATAGAATACAATATATACTCAATAGAATATAATATACACTCAATAGAATACAATATATACGCAAGAGAATACAATAACACTCAATAGAATACAATATACACTCATATAATATATCAGATTTTGATGAAATTGTGCATAGTGACAACCTAATATGAATAGAATGAAAAACTGAAAGACACTAAATCAACTACTCGACATAATACAAATTTATACATTTCATGAAATTATATTTTAAGTATATATTAATTTCAATATATTAATTCAATATTTATTAATTAATTCAATATTTTTTAATTAATTCAATATTTATTATTTCAATACATATTTTTTTTTCAAATCACACTCTACATATTATTTTCAAATACGATAGGACTATGTCGAATATTATTTAAATGAACGCAATTCAACTCGCCCTCGAGCGATGTAACATTGAGTTTTTGATGAATAATGTGAAAGCTTCCGTTTTTTTAAAAAAATCAAATATATTAAATTTACAAAAAAATTCTGCCTACTTAAATAATTACTCTTTAATATCGGTCATAAACACAATAAAAGAAATGATTTATATTAAATCAAGTGAAACTTACCTTTTTATTTTCAAGAAGTTTTTTAAACTAATAGAAAATTCAAGATGCCGAATTCTAAACAATCAATAATTTAAGAAATAATATTCTTAAATAAAAAAAGTATGTTTTTTTTTCAAAAAATAACCAGAAATCTGGCTTCACATAAAATTCAAGACGAATGAATTTGAGCAATAATCATTTTTGTAACACAAAAATAAAACGCATTCTCGGTATAATAACAGCGAGAAAAGTGAGCTACCCCCCTTTAATTAACTCTTTTATAACCCATTCAAAATTTGTATATTCGCCCTCCGATTGGCCGGAATGTATCGTTTGCACAATAAGCTTCTCTCCAATCGTCAGCAACATTTCTAAAAACAAGGAGAACCGAGATGGCAATGTGTGTTTAAGAATTGAAACACGTGCGGCAAGTCGGTTTGGGTTTGGAAAATTGATGCATATAATGATGCGTCTGCGATTTGAATGTTTGGACTTTGGAGAGCAATTTCTGGCGCCAACTTCATAAGCTGATTATGATTTTTTTAAATTAATATAATTATACTACTTGAATCCGGTATTTTTAGAAGGCAATGGCGAATGTACACCAATTTACCAACAGAAAGGCATGTCAATAAATTTTCCTGAATTTATTTTGCCAAGTTTATTACCAAAAAGATTTAAAATTAAAAAAAAAATGTACTGGGGAATAGAGTTTCGAAATTTCTATTTGTGATAGGTCGTGCCGTTATAAAACTTCATAAGTTCATCATAGGCGTCATCTTCATTAGCTGATCATGATTTAAAAAAATTAATATAATTATACTACTCGAATCTTGTTTTTCTAGAAGATAATGGCGAATGTACACCAGTTTACCCACAGAACGGCATGTCAAAAAATTATCCTGAATTTATTATAAAAAGTTTATTTACAAAAAAAAATTAAAATAGATTATTAATATTAATTAATAGAAAAATCGTACTTTTAAATAGAGCTCCGATGGTTTGGTTTGTTTGTTTGGGGTTTTATGGCACAAGAACCAAATCTTGTTATATTGCGCCAAGAAAATGGTAAAATAAAACAGAATATAAAAAATTATTGGATATAAAATCTATGATATCAGCATAAAACTGTGTGAACTATAAAATTTCAAAACTATGCAAGTGAAATTACATAATTAACATAGGTGTTTTCAAAAGAAGATGTAAGACATTGGAAATAGAGCTCCGAAACTTCGATTTGTGACAGTGTCATGCCGTTATAAAACTACCGATATCGTTCTACAACACAGATAGCTTCGAGATGATGTAGTTGACGTGCAACAACCGAATCGAGATTCGTATCTTCGTAGTATTCGAAAGATGATTGAATGTTAGTTTGTGGTGATTGAAATGCAAATTTGCTGATCACCTATTTTTTATGAAAACAAGGAGGGGGGTGGTCGTGACCTGATGGTAAGATCTCGCCTCATAAGCCTTAGGGTTTCAGGTTCGAGACCCAATTCCACAGAAGAACCGTCGTGTAAGGGTGTCTTTTGTACATTAAATCCGTCAGACTGAACATCCACCCACTGCTGTAGTGTGGAGGGGGGTATATCAGCTCAGGTGTCGTCCTAGTCATCTGACCACGGTTCAAATTTACGGGATCCGTCCCCAAATAGCAATAGTTTTGCTTTACAACAAGACAATAATGTAACTAAATTTTAGGAAAACTAGGAAATTGACACAGACTGAAGAAATACTTTATTTTATTATTACTGCCTTTTACACATTAAAGATTATTTAAAACATACTAAAAAAACCAATAATTACATTCTCAAACAAGAAGAAAATTCACAAAGAAATGATTTTAATCATCATAAATTTGAACTTAACATCATTTTGAAGGCGGACATTTTTTTGCCTCCGAAAATACATTAATGTTATTTTTCTCTTGCGCAAGAGTATATTGAACGCTATAATTTAAAAGTACAATGAGCTATAATCATGGAATTTGGTACACAACTTTCTTAAATTTCCTAATGAATGTGTATCAAATTTTGAATGATGTTAGTTAGCGAGTAGTATGTTCATTTGTCCGTACATTTTCATCTGAATACTACATATCAAAAATGTAAAAATTTATGGGAATGAAATCAAACAAAACAGAATCAGCTACAGTGTCTCACAAAAGTGATGGGACACTTGTGCTTTACAAAAGGAAAATGTAATAAAATAAATAAATAATCTGGAACAAATTTTTTGTGGGTGTATTTCATACTTAAATTTTGTAACAATTAATACATAACATACATTTTGTCAAAATATTAAACTAAATTTAATAAATTATACAGTTATTTAGAAAGGAGCAAAAAAATGGCTCACATAAGTGATGGGACACTTACTTTTCCATCAAATATTTATCCAAAAATTTTACTTTTTAAAAGGTTTTAATATTTTGTTGGATTTCCTTTTACTTTTAAAACATGATTTAATCTTCTTGGGATAGATTTGACTAATTTTTCTGTGATTTCTGGAGTGATTTTACCCCATTCTTCTTGAAGCACCGATTTTAATTGTTGTTTTGAAGAAATGGTGTGTTTGCGAATTATTGATTCCAATTCTTGCCAAATATTCTCTATGGGATTTAAGTCAGGAGATTGTGGTGGTGTTTTTATTATTTCAGGACAGTTATACAGCAGCCAGAGTCTAACGTTCAAAGCAGTGTGCTTGGGATCATTATCCTGGTAGAATTTAAAATCGTTATGAAAGTTCAATTTTCATGCTGAAGATTTCAAATTTTGCTCTAAAATGTCGATATATTTGTACTGATCCATTATACTGTCAATAAAAACAAGATTACCGACTCCAGCGGACGACATACACCCCCATACCATAACTCCTCCTCCACCATGTTTTACTGTTGGCACTAAGTTCTCTTTACGAAATTCTTCCCTGGGTTTTCTCCACACCAAGATTCTACCGTCAGAACCAAATGTATTAAATTTACTCTCATCAGCAAATATAACTTTTTTCCAGAAATCAGAATTCTTATTTATGTAGGATTTTGCGAATGCCAGTCTGAGTTTTCTATTCTTTTCACTTACGAAGAATTTTTTCCTGACTACTCTACCGTGGTATCCAGCAGATCGAATTACTCTTCTAATAGTCTCAGGATTAACAATAACTCCATATAATGCTTGTAAATCAGCAGCAACTTTAGAAGCACTCATTCTTGGATTTTTTTTAATAATTCGAACGATAATTCGCTTTAATCCATTAGATAGCTTTGATGGTCGGCCAGGTCTTCTTTTATCCTGAATCATATGATTCTTTTTATATCGTTTAATGATGTTGAAAACTGTTGAATGGCTCAAATTAACTGTTTTAGCAGTTTCTCTAATAGATTTTCCACGTTCAATATGCAAATTAATCATTATTTTTCGAATTTCAGGTGAAGTTTCTTTTCGTTTAGCATTTATGGCTGCACAGAGCTAAAAAACACAAAAATTCCAAAGCAATCTGGAGAGAAATACTGCAGACGATTTTATAAATTATTGCCGATTGCTTTTGAGTAAAAATGAAACCCCCCCAAAAATATTTTTATTGCTTATTTCAGACGATTTTTGTTGCATATCTAATGGTGTCCCATCACTTATGTGAGCTAATTTTTGCTCCGTTCTAAACAATTATATTTTTATTAAATTAATATTTTAATATTTTGACAAAATGTATGTTATGTAATAATTGTTACAAAATTTAAGTATGAAATACACCCACAAAAAATTTGTACATGTTTATTTATTTATTTTATTACATTTTCCTTTTGTAAAGCACAAGTGTCCCATCACTTTTGTGAGACACTGTATGTAATTGTCAATATAAATCTGCGTTAGATTTCAACCCAATTCATCTATGTAAGTATTGGCTATCTGCCACCATGTTTAATTTTCGAGTGTGTGAATTCGGTCATTCGAAATGTAAGTGAGTTAGAAAAATGAAATGTTATGGCTGATTTTGCCAACCATATTGTGAATGAAATTATTTGAATTGGTGAATATACTGGCTTATTAAAGAATATAGATTTTATATATAATTTCATAATTTTTGGCAATTTTGTTACATTTCGATTTTATTTCATTTTATTTTTTAAGGATTCCATTGATCAACCTCGCCAGTTATTATATTAAATTTACTAGAAATAAAAGTCAACATGCTGAAAAACTATATTTTCAATTCTTTATTTTTTATCAGTATGTTTCAATATTATTGACATGCTATTCATCTTGCTGACAGAATACATTTTAAATGCTTCACACAGTTTGATGTTGGTGTAAACTGCTAATAAAGAGTAAGGAAGTGAAATGGTAGCACCGCAAAGTGAAAGTAGACAGTGGTTAATGTTTTAAGGTATCCGACTACGTTCGAAGTAAAAATTTTAAAAAAACTGGATTTTTTAAAAATTATTTACGGTTTTTACATGTATTATAAAAACTATAAATGCTAGAACAATGATTTGAAAACATAACATATTTTGAAAAATTGGAAATTTTTTTGTACATTTTAAGGAAATTGAAACAAAAACGGTTTACATCCTACACAAAATGGTAATGCAGCAATCTTATTTTTCTTTGCACACAAGTTACAGAATACAATTATGAATAAAATGAACTAAAATCTAAGAAAAATATTAAGATTCAAAGCAGTTATGGGTAAAAACATACGTAAACAAACATTTCTTTCATACATTTAAAATTTTTCTCAGAACACCTCTAAATGAAAAAGTACTTCCCCAACAATAAAACTTTGGGTTCATTTCATTCCTCATATTCTTTAAAACACACGCTGAAATTTTTATCTAGATACCTCTATTAGTTTTTGAGATATCTTGTAAGCGGTGGATAATTTTTAGGAAAATCAATGTTTTGAGAAAATTTAAGACAAGTTTTGGCGGAAAAATATGTAACCCTGGATAATAGGTCAAGCTATCTCCTTTTCCAAGAAAAAATAAACTGTTTTGGTTAGTGTGTAGCGAGTAATTTTAGGTTAGATAAATGTTTGAACTACAAAAAAAAAATAAGAAATTTTTTTAAAATCATCCATGTGATGGAAAATCAATCATTTTAACGTAGTCGGATACCTTAATTTTCTAACAACTGTGATTGTAGTGCAATTTTGAAATGAATTTTCAAAGTAGTTTCGAGAGCAGTAAGGGTAGAGCCTGTATAAGGATTATAAACCAGCAATATAAGAGAAAACGAAACTAATTACGAAAACTGAACCAAAAACTATTTCGTATTCGAACAAGACTAAATATAAATGTTAGTATGATAGAAACAATTAATAAAGAATCCGGTCTGAGGACTTTCTCAAGGGTCACCCTCGCACAGGGATTCAAACCAGGGATTTTTTCTTTAGACCGGATTCTTTATTAATTGTTTCTATCATACTAACATTTATATTTAGTCTTGTTCGAATACGAAATAGTTTTTGGTTCAGTTTCCGTAATTAGTTTCGTTTTCTTTTATATTGCTAATTTATGTGATTCATCAGTATTTTGGTGGTAGCTGCATTCGCGCACACCAAATACTATGATTACCTTTTAAATTTTAAATTTAAATTTTAGTCTTGTTCAAATCCGAAATAGTTTTGTTTCAGTTTCCGTAATTAGTTTCGTTTTCTCTTATATTGCTTATAAACCAGCACTATTTGAATTTTTTAAATTTCAATATTTAATTAAAAATTCCTTATTGAGAAAGCCGTGTGCGAAAATTTATGGCAACAGATTGCAAATGAATTAGTTGGTTTTAAAAAAGGGCAAGTACATGCACATTCCGCTATTTCCTGACCCTATTCGCATTCAACTTTTGACTCGCCAAATGGATTTCTCACCCATAAGTTCAAAAACGGCGTTGAGTTTTTCCGATCTGGTCATTTCCCATCTTTCGAGCTCTTCAAAAAAAATGATATTCTACTTCTCCCAATAAGATATTCAAAGTATGATCTCTATTAAAGGATTTGGCCGTGGTGGCCTGGTGGTAAGGTCTTCGCTTTGGTATCTTAGGTGATGCAGGCTCGAGGCCCAATTCACCGAAAAACTGCCCTGTAAGAGGTTCTGGTGCATCTTAAATCCGTCTGGGCCAAAAGTCCTCCCTCTGGTGTGGTGTGGAATTTTGAGAAGGAAGGTACCAGCTCAGGTGTCGTCCTTGCCATCTGACCGTGATTCAAAAGGACGAGGTCAGTCACAAAGTAACCCTAGGGCTACCTCCAAACGGGACGTTAATATAACTAAACTAAACTTTAAACTAATAAAGGATTTATTATTATTATAATAGCATACAGCATATTTGCATAAACTACAACTATTAGTGCAAATTATAATTCTGAAGATTGAATTTAATTGAATAATAGGAACATTTCATTTGAAAGTAATACTGTGGCTATTTTAGGTAACACTTAGGTTTGTCATTTTCAGTCCTAATCAGACGATGTCTGCTGTCATCTCTGAGCTTTCGTATCACGCCATGAGCGTTTGGCCCAGAGCATAAGCAACATATAAAGACGAATACTTGGTGCCCTCCAAAGGTTTCATCTCACCATTCGGTCACCATTGGAAGGTACGTTTTTTGTTTATTGTATAAACGGCTATTTAAATGCTGGAAGTCTTGTCTTAAATGCTTATTTTTCTATTACAACTATTTTTTTTAAAAAAAAGCTGAAGTCTGTTTACCAATAAAATTCCTAAACATTTATTAAAATGAAATATTTTCACATCTGGAATTTTTTTTAATAAATTTCTAATCCATTGTTTTTGACGTGCGAAATAGGGCCGCGGTAGCCTGGTGGTAAGGTCTCAACTTCGGAACGGACGGGTTGCAGGTTCTAACAGGAACTGAACTAAACTAAACTTGATGAGTAAAATATGAGTTCTTCATGAATGCGATGAATTGGATGATGTCGTTTATTTTGTTTCGCATAATTATACAGAAGATTGATGGAAGTAAATATCAAAAAAAAAAGTTCAAAATTATTAAAATGTCGATTTTTATTCCTCGGGGATTTTTTTTTCTGTAAGTGCTTTCTTCTGTTGTATTTTAAAATAAATTACTATAATTGCTAGTACTATAAATACTATATTACTATAAATTACTATTACTATAAATACTATATTACTATAAATTACTATAATAAATTTAAAATAAATTAGATAGAGGGGAAAATAGGAAGTCGCACTTCACGAAATAAGCCGAGAATTCAATGGGAAAATGAACTGCCGCTGATGTACAATTGTCGCTGAAAACAACAAAGGCTCAATCGAATCTCATACTTTGGAGAAAATCTTACTGATTCAAGTTCATTATTATATTTTTCTCGCATACCAAAATAGATGTTTTTTATTGGTTAAAAATTTCGATTTTTCGATGAATACCCACTCCCTGATTCGAAGAACATTGGAACTATTTAAAAATCCTTGTGGATGGCGCAGCTTGTCCTGAATTGGACCTTCGGCCAATAAAACACTCCATACCATACCTACCATACCCTTATTCGTGGAAACATATTTTTAATTATGTACATTTAGGAACACGACGACTCAGACACGAATTGCTTAAGGCGGAAAAAAATTAATATTTGATTCTTTACTACAAACATCTATTCCATCACATTTTGAGCCAAATCCATTGACATAAAGTCTGTCTGTCTGGCTACCCGAATATAAGTGAACACAATGATTATAAAACTCGAAAAGGATATAATTTTGTATATTGGGTTGACACCTAAAAAATAGATACGTATTAAATTTTGAACCTCCAAAGGTGAATTGTCTATCGGTCTACTTTTTAATGCATGTCAACACTATAACTCAAAATCTGAAGATTTAAAAAACTGATATGTGGTTCTCAGTTAAAAAGTTTGATTAACATACATGCTTTTATCAAATTTTAAAACAAATATGTCAAACTATCTGTCAAATGCACAAAGCGACTGTCTATCGGAATCTAAATGAAATAAATAATACACATAATTTCTCAGATAAAAGTGTTTTGAAATATGAACTTGTCTTTAAAATTAAAAATACATGTCGATTTTCCGTTTCAGTTGGTTGTAAGAAAGCCTCGCAAATGCGTATTGGGTATTGCTTCTTAACATTACGAAACAAACACCTGTCATGTTTGGAACAATGAAAATAAAAATCTGAGTCATTTATCGCTTCGTCCAATGTTCACATTCTCATGCTGGAGAACACTTTCACTCCTAACGTTTTAAATTTAAATGTTTAATTTGATTCATTCCAAAACATTTATTATATCTTCATTTTACTTACTCGTCAAAATTTAGTACAAATATTATATATTGTTTTCATGTTCGGTTTTCATTTTTTTAAATCATATTTTCAACTGAATTGTTTCATTTGACTCAATTTGCATTCAACTTACCAGAAATTAAATAATTTCAGTTACAAAATTAAATATAGTTGGTGTTGCGAAATGAATACAATTAATTTGGAGAAAAAACTAAAATGTCATCAGAAACAGCTAGATCATATTAAATGCTGTATAACAAAATGTTTTATATATTATTATTTGGATTTGGTTGGAATTTCAATTGGTTTTTATTGGTCAGGTGGTATAGCTAATCGTTTGATTTAATTTTATATAACTGCATTTAATATGCCTTCATATCGATGATTCTGCCAAATTGTCTGTTATCAATGCCGTAAAAATTTAATTCTTCTGAATTCTGAAAAGTTTTTTTTTTTTCATGTTTATATACCTTTCCGAAAGAAAACAACCCCCTAACATGATCGGGGTTTTTGAAAATGTAAATATCAGGTTTGTCCGACTTTTAAATTTCGCGATATTATAACCACCTTTTTATTTGTCTTGTAATCTATATAGATTTTAAACAGAATACTTTTTCTCTTGTTTGAGCTAGAAAAGCTATTGCGTCATTCATTTCGTTTCCCACGGATTTAACTTCATTATGTTATTTAATTCGATCATTTTGCACACGAAACCCTCCTTGTAGACAAAATAATAGAGCAATGATTTAAAATTTTGGAAGAAGCAGATGGCAGATTCGATGAAATACAAGAATGTTTTTCATTTCAAAGTTCGCTTTATTCCATCTCCGGAGAGAGGCATGCATGTTTATAAGCAGAAGTGACGTGAAAAAAAAGCAATTAATTTTGCCTCATGTTATAAAGTATATTTTGATAGGGATGATATTGTTTTTAGTTCTCATGTATTATTCAGATTCTCAAGGGGATTTCTGAACATGTGACTTTCAAAGCAGGAGAAACACTAGGATGTTTTTTTAAATAAAACTATTAGTTTAGGTCAGCAACTTTTATCAGTCGCTCTCACCGTGGGATTCGCTGACTAAACATTTTTACAAAGCATTTCTTGAATTCATTAGATAACGTGGAATCGGGTCAGGAAATAAGAGATTATTTTTGAATGACTTTGATAAAGGCTAAATTGAGATGAAACTTCATATATATATATATATATATATATATATATATGTATAAAGTTTGCTTTATATCAATTTAATATCAATATTTTTTATATCAATTTAAAGTTTGTTTTATACGTCTGTCGAGAGAAGAGGCTTGCATATTTACAAACAGCGTCAACAAGTAGAAGTGGGGAAAAAAACTTGAAATAAATTTTCCTTCTACTTATATACCATATATTTTTAGGGAAAATTTTGTTTACAGTGATAATATATTATTACAATTCTCATGGCGATATCTGCAGGTGTCATTCTCAAAGCAGGGGAAACACAGGGATCTTTTTCTAAAATTATTAGTTTAAGTCAGTAACTTTTATTAATCACTCGCAGTGTAGGAATCGCTGACTAAACATTTTTACCAAGCTTCTCTAGAATTAATTATGTAGATAAAGTTGAATCGGATCTGGAAGTAAGAGAATATTTTTTAGAATGAAGTTACTATGGGCTGAATCAAGATGAAACTTTACAAAATAATTTGGATTTACTCTATGTGTTAAAATATCATTACAATCCCCACTCACCTCAAGACGTGGAACTGCGTCAGGGCACAGCTACACCCAATAGTGGTGTCTGAGTAAGAGATTAATATTTAAATGCATATTGAAAGTGACATCTAAGTTTCCTCTACCTTTTCATTGTGGGAGTTAGTTTTAGTTTTTATGATTAACGTCCGGTTTAAAGCAACACGGTGGCTATTTTGGGACGGACCTCGTCATTTTGAACCAAGATGAGATGATGAGGACGGCACCTGAACTGGCACCCCCCCTCTCCTACCACGCCACACCAGCGGAATGACGTTTGACCTGATAGTTTTAACGTGCAAGAGACCCCCTCACACGACGGCTCTTCCGTAAAATCGAGTCTCAAACCTGAAACCCTGCTTACATTGTGGGAGCACTAACTCGCACCACATTGTAGGGGAGGGGGGCACCTCCGGTATGGTGATTGGATCTCGCCAACATGGTGGGCACCATAATTGGTGGGGATTTCGGCCCTCCTATCGATGACGGGATGTACTTCCTACGGGGAGGGTTGTAACGTGGCCAGTGATGGCCCTTAGGACTGAAGCATATTACCCGCCAGTGTTGCTGTAATGGCGGCCGGTCATTCATTCTTGCGAGGTTAATCCGTGCACCTTAATGACGGGTCGGATCTCAGAGATATTATTTACCTTTACATTGTGCAGTCATTAATACAGGAATCCTATTCATCATTTTATAGTAGAAGCATAAAAAATAAGAATTATGTTTGTGAAAGTATGAGAAAACTAAAATATTCAACAACATTAAAAAATTATAATATTATTAAATTGCACGATATAAAAATGATTTTTTGCAGAAACTCTGTCCATTGTCTCTCAATCTGTGAGAGTGTCTCTATTTTTTGGACTATCTGTATAGAATGATCGCACACAATGTCCTTTAATAATAGGAGTTCACCAAAGCAGCCACATTAGATGTGAAATAATGAAATAATAAATTGTATAATAATAAAATATCGACACAACTCTGATTATTGTATGTCACACTTGAATCTCGAAATAATAAGTATGAGATTTAAAATACTCTTAATACTAAAAAAGACATAAAAATGTGCAATTTCAAAAGAAAGAAACTCTTGTAACCCACTCGTTAGCCAATGAGCGGTGGCTAGTGAAACCTTGACCACCCACTTCTAAGAGTGGATGACCCAAATTTAGGACATCAAGAAGGGAGACATAATTCTTGTCTATTCTCATGCCGGAATATTTGTTTCCAAAATGGCGAACAACACATCCAGGATGAAAATAGAAAAGATGGAAATTAATTGTGAGGTTGACCCTACACTCACATCCCTATCAGATTCACTCTATTTATATTGTAATGGCACTTATCACAATGTCATCATTATTATGAAGAAAAGAAGAAAAAAAGTTGATTCTTCTGACTGGAGCCAACGGGACAACCTGAGTTGGGGTTTGAATGGAAGAAACATAGAAGGATTTAACGTGCCCCAACTGCCATTAACCAACACGGTGATCTTCGGCCGAGACGAGGATAGAACTCGCTACCTTTCGGTTGCAAGACGGACGCTCTACCAACCGCAGTCCTTTTGGAAGTCTTTGTTAAGCAGATGTGGAAATGATTGTTGTTTAGTTTTTAGTTCGGTTTTTAGTTATTTTAACGTCCCATTGTAAAGCAACATTAGAGCTGTTTTGGGAGGGACCTCATCATTTTCGAAAACGATCAGACGACGAGGAGACACTTCAGCTGGCAACCCCCTCACCACACCACACCAGCGGGAGGATGTTTGGCCTGACAGATTTTAACACGCAAGAGACCCCTTACTCGACGGTTCATCGGTGGAATCGAGTCTCGAATCTGAAACCCTCCGATTCCGAAACCGAGATCTTACTACCAGACCACCACGGCCCTAAGAAATTTTTGTAAATTATTTTTTTTTTTTTGTATACAGTCTATCATTTTAAAACCTTTTTATGCGTTCAGTACAAAATGTAAAATTTTCACTATTATGGTCTCTGAATATTGGGTCTGAATACATTTTCCATTACAAAATGTTTTCTAATAATATATTATGTTAATATTGACCCATGATCTTCCTTGCGAGCCATCAAACGTTTAAGTTTTTCCTGAAGACATTCAAAAGTGTTGAGGGGGGGGCGAACAAATCTCTTGTGCTCCTTCCCCCCTTCTCCAGTCAATGTACTGCAAATCATCGCTTTTCCGGTTTCTCACGGATGGTAAAGAAAGGAAGGCTGCACTGACGAGGATGTATCTAGACACTGAGTTTTCATACTAGAAAAAATGGGTGAAATCAGACTCATGGTTGGGTCCGGACGACGGGTTCATTAGTTTTCCTTAATATCTTAAATACATAGATTATAAGCATTTACTAAGAAAATAGTAAGATGCAAATATATGAAACAAACATAATAAATAATAACTATATATGTTTAATTAAATCCTCCCCAAGCGAACATCGGAATATTGAATAAATGCTTCATTAATTTTGTTTAATTACGCACATTACGATGGTAATAGCGATGATCGAATTCGCAACCTATGGGTTGGTTATGTTAGGCAGATAATATAATCACGAGACAAAAGTGATAACTCGTCTCGAAGATGTAATCTGGCTTATAAAGTTTCCACTAGAGTATTTCCCCCTCCAGTGAGAGGTGAGATGAATAATATTTTGTGCTGTTTGGTGGGGATCTTATTGGCTGTTGAGTTTTTAATGCGCCTTATTCGTTTTTTTTTGTTTGTTTGTTTGGCTGATTATTTATCAGCTTCATGTTTTTTATTGGCTGATTATTTATCAACTACATTTTTATTTATTTTACAGACTTATTATTTATCACCATTCTTTATTTACAGATTATTTATCAGTCTTTATTTTATTTGCTGATTATTTATAATCGTAATTTTTTTAAATTCTGGATGGAGGGCGACCCAGCAAATGCACAAAGGTTGTATATTTATTATTTTACTTTCTTCGTCCTGGGTCACCAATGTTGCGATTGGCGATAACTAGGCCCGAATTCACGATCTTTCGGTTCTTAGCCAGATAACATCACCACAAGACAAAAGTGATCACTCACTCTTGAGGGTTGCTGTGGCCTGGTGGTAAGGTCTCGGCTTCGGAACCGGAGGGTTGCAAGTTTGAGACTCGATTGCGCCGAAGAACTTCGTGGGGGGGGGGTCTCTTACACTTTAACCCCTTCCTTCTCATTCCCGTGGAAATGGTGGGGTGAAATTTTAACCTCTATTTTTCGCGCCCGTGATATTTCCGGGCTGGCGTATTCAAAAGTAATGCGCCAAAAAAATTAAAATAACCAACTTCGTAAGCCATGTTTATTACTCAATATATACACCAGATGGCTGCCCTAGACTATTTGCAATGTTTTTAGAGATAACTAATTTATTTTAAACTATACACGCAGTTTCATATAATTTTCTTGAATAAAAAACAGGCACTTTTATGACCATTTTCTTCAAAATTGTGCTACCGTTAAGGGTTTAAATCCGTCAGGCCAAAGGTCCCCCCACTAGTGTGCTGTGGTGAAGGGGGGCAAGCACAGGTTTCGGCCACGTCATCTGACCGTGGCTCAAAATGACGAGGTCCGTCCCCAAATAACCCTAGTGCTGCTTTACAACGGGACATTAATATAACTAAACTAAACTAATTACTCCATCTTGAGGATGTTATCTGGCTTATAAAGCTTCAACTGCACATATTTTGTTCGATTACAATGTAATATGAGAGCGAGTAAAAAATTTCTAGTAATATTACCCACCCCATACATAAAACTGGTTAAGATCGCGAACGTCTTTCATGGCAGTGATAGCAATAGCAATTAAAATCGATCTTTGGCGTGAATTGGCCGGTTTTTTTTATCGTGCGATATTTAGCTGTTTTTAGGCGATTAATCTTTTGCTTTAGCAATGAATGTCCGAAGATGATATTTGAGTTTTAGACGCGTTGTTTTTGATCCATCAAAATCAAAATTTGACAATCATAAAATCACATGCAAAATTCTCTAGATTTCTGCGTTTTGAGTTATCGCGTTGTAAAAGGACAAAAAGGTAGGTCAAACAATTGATAGAATGGGTTCTAAATGTGGTAGATATCTACTCGTTAAAAGTTATATCTATATACCAAATTGTATCTATCTAGTGCCCTTCATTTTGTAGTAATAGTGATAATTTGCATTCAGATAGACGTATAGATATACCTTTCTGGATAGATTTCCCATAAAGTTGGATAAAACTTTCCAAATTTGATATAAAAATCATATACCACCATCAATATTCTTTCCAACTGAAAGCGATTTTTAATTTTCTTAATCGCCGACATACAAAATATCTTAAATGTGTTTTTCGAACTCGGGAAGGTTTAAAAACGTGGAGATTTCTTAAATTCTGGAATTAGAATTTTTGTACAATAAATAATAATTTCTTCAAACCTTGTATTCAATAAAGTGGCAGATTCATATGGCTAGGATCGAACGTGCAACGTAAGGGTTCGTAGCCGCGTAACATAACAAAAGTAATACAAAACTGCACAATTATACAAAAGTAGTCACCTCTATCCAATGCCTACTATTGGCTTATTAAACTACCATTACAAAACACAACTCAAATTTAATTCAGATATCAGAATTCTGAATTGAATTGAGCTTAAAATGGCTCATTAAACCACAGAAAATTTTAAATAATTGGTTTGACAAGCGAAATGTTGTCAAATAATTTAGGCCTGCACTAGCATATTTACAAACATGATGCTACTACTTTCATGGCGACATTTTCTTTGGCACAGATCTACATCATTTGATGAGTTTCAACTTGTAATCGATTAACCGTAAATCCAAACTTCTTATACATTTTATTGGAAATTAATAAGACAGCAATGATCAAATATTATAATACTAGAATCATAACGACAACAAGTCAAAAAGTAGTGAAATGGAAGACACTCTTATTTACTTCAAAGAGAATGCCAGATTCATAAGAAACAACTTTTGAAAATTAAATGCACTTCTTTATAAGCTTTTACCAGAACTATGAATCTATTACCTTCCTTCTGATTCATAAGACAAATATTAACGGCAGTTTAAGAATAGGGTTCTGTATTTGTAGTAGTAGTAAGTCGCGACGAGTTAATGACTATTGCATGTTTGAAATAAAAAAAAATGTTTGAAGAGATTATAAATAGACGACAATGTTCATGTGATAGATAAGATATTATTTTGAATTTTTAAGCAATTTCAGAGAGGAAATATTTCTTTTTACTGTTTGATTCGTTTTCAAGCATGCTATTTAACAAGTCCAAACTGAAAATCCTGAGTGACATTGATGACAGAAGCCCCATTTCTAAAAGAAGTACAAATATGGAGAATAATTTATGACTTAAAAATAATACTACCATTCAGAGAAGAGTAATGGTGATACACTGAAAGAAGCTTCTAAAATTGTAAGAAGTCGATTTCCTAAAATGGAAGACAAATGAAATTCGGCATGAAAACAAATTCGACAGATTCTACTTGTGAAACTGAACGAAAAAGATGAAGAATTTCGAAAGGTGAAAGAAGAAAATAACTCTCAGTTTCAAGATCTGCTCCAAACAAAAAGATCATTGGACCATCTCCATATAGAAGTTAAGGTTCTCAAAAAGATATTAAAAAGAATGGACAGCTGGAAACATCTTGCGAAAAAGTTAAAAACATGCAAAAGGGAGAGTCTGAAAGTGAAATTCAAAATTTAGAACTATCATTGTCTTAAGAGAAACAGGTTGTTTTTGCATTTCAGGAAATATCATAAAGCACATCTACAGGAAACAAAATACTACTCTCAGTAAGAATTACGAATTCTTAAAAAAATCACTCCAGGATGCAAAAGTTGCTTCGAAATAAAATCAACGAACTCAACGGAAATTAATTAATTACAACTTGAGGAAAAAGACGCAATGCTGGTGACATTGAAGAATGCAAAAATAAGGTCTCCAAACAAAGAACATTTGAATGAATCGATAGAAACAAGAGAGAAGATAAAGAAAAAAGAAAAAGTGATTAAAACGCTAATTGTTCAAGTAAATATGTGTGAATCGGCAATGTGTGGGTATAAAAATAAAATAAATAGACTGGAACAAGTATCGGCAGAACAAAAGAGTGCTATGAAATCAGAATAAATAAATATCAATATTTGAGTCGCTTTTTTGAAAAATTCACTTTAAAATTGAAAAGCTAGATGTGTTTAAATTTCTTCTCAAGGACAACTTCTTATGTTGGAAAATTTCAAAATAAACAAAGTGAAGTCAAATTTAAAACCAGGAATCTGTTTGGGATTTATTTCCAAATTAAATTAAAATATGTCATTGCAATTATTCGCAAATGTCGACAAATTGTGCTAAATATTAAAAACTTGCCAAAAGTCTGCCATTTTGAATGCAGGCAAAAAGTTGCAAAATGCACTTCAAAGACAGAATTTCAGGCTTTCTACAAACCTGAGTCATCACATTTGCAAGTTATCAGCATTAAAAACATTTAATTTAGTTGGGTAATATCGTATTTTTTACTTCAGTCAAAAATTGCAAGGCAAGCTTAATTTCCCAACATCCAATTTTAATTATTCAGTTTAATTTTTTTTTTTTTGTTTGAGAGCAAGTCACTTGTTTATTGTTTAGTATGTTTAGTTCAAGTATTGTTTAGTCACTTCTGTCAAACGTTAAAATCACTGCCAGATAGAAATACTACAAGAAAAAAAAAGAATAGGCAAAAGATATTTTTTGAATTGAAAGTTTTGATGAAACTTTACGGTACTTTCCCGTTTCGCAGGTGCAAATTTCTCGGATCGGACTTTATCGCTTCATAAAAAAAATACAAAAAAATTTAGTCATCGGTTATATCATATTTGGCGACTTATCGCCTGCCATCTTTAAATAGAAATTACCTTTTTTTTACTTTTAAAAAAAAATTCATATTTGGCGGCAGTAGCGAATTCCAATATCTCCCAATAAATAATTCCAAATTGTTTTTTATAATGCAGTAACACTTATGGGCAAAATCCTAACTTAATATAATAATAACTTAATATACCAATCAAAATGGCGACATGAATAGCAGCGTTGAATAAGATGGGCATCTTTCACAGTATACTGTTAAACAGATATAAACAATACTGTTAAACAGATGCAGCTGCCCATCCTTCTTCATTAAAATTATAAGTGTTGCCACTCATCTTGTATTTCCCACTTCCTGTTGCCCTTTCTAATTAATTAAATTGTTATTGAGTTAAAGGAACTGGCAACGAAGAAAAAATTGTGATTTAGAATTCCATCCATATTTATGTAGCTGATAGTTCCGTCTTCCTGATGTTAAATAAAAGGTGTTTTTTTTATAAGTCGGAAAGTCTTCAGTCATAACAAAGTGGCGTCCGCGACAGGATAGAGTTTATACTCTGCATTTGAAGAACTTGAAATTAAAAAGATGTACAGGTACGAATGATTTAAATTTCTGCTTAAGTATACAATATGCTGTTTATGATGATCAAAGTGATTTAAGTTTAAGAAAATATAATCACTTTCATTGCTTCAGTATAAACAGAAATTAAGAATCTATTACGAATCATTTTAAGTTACTATTTTAGTGCATTTATAAATATGGATGCTTTGAAAACAAAACGAAAATCGTTAAGAGCTTCGTTTACGGCTACCGTGAATAAGTTGAAGCAATGTTTGGCGACGAAAGTAGACGCCAAGGATGGCGATAAGCTGTACGTGTTGAATGCTCAGTTACAAGATAAATTTTTACGTTTAGATGAGATTCAAAATAATATTTCGTCATTACTTTTAGAAAATACTGAGACTGTTAATGAATACGAAGCCGATTTTGAGGTGGCAGAGGAATATAGAGATACTTTTCTTGAGATTAAATCAAAGATAGAAACGCTATTAAATAAAGATTCTGGATCTTTGTCAAGTTCTGTCGAGCGTGATTCAGTAAAATTAAATTTACCTAAATTTGAATTAAAAATGTTTTCGGGTGATCCTAAAGAATATTTAACATTTTGGAGCATTTTTTCAAAAATACATGACTCAGAAGAACTGACTGCCATAGACAAATTCCAGTATTTATACCAGTCTATGGTGCCTGATTCAAGAGCTGCTAGATTAATATCCAGTTTCCCAATAACCGCTGAAAATTATCCGAAAGCCGTCCAACAGCTAAAATTAAGATTTGGCCGGGACGATCTCCTAGTGCAAATATATGTTCGCGATCTCCTTTCACTGGTTCTGAAAAATGCTACGGCCGGTAAGAATGCCCCTGATTTAGCCACCCTCTACGATTTACTAGAGACAAAATTAAGAGCATTGGAAAGCTTAGGGCGGACAAAAGAAAAATTTGCTGACTTACTAGAGCCATTGGTTGAGTCATGTTTGCCAGAAAATGTTTTGCGAGCATGGGAAAGGAGTAGAATTTCAGAAAATACAGATGACGCTACTAGTCAGAGATCCCTGGAAAAACTTATGTGCTTTTTACGCCATGAAGTCGAATCAGAAGAAATGATCCGCTTAGCTCGTGATGGATTCAGCAAAGATAAGGGAAATGGTGGTATACGAAAAGATTGTCAGAAATCGGTACACAAAGATGAACCCACCGCGGCTTCGTTAATTTCAAGCACATCTGAAGCAAAACTTAGTTGTATTTTCTGCAACCGCCCTCATCTCAGTAAAGACTGTCAAAAATTATCAGAGATGAGTTACGAAGACAGAAAATCACACGTTATAAGGAAAAGATGCTGTCTCGTTTGCCTCAAGCCTGGACACATTGCAAGAACGTGTCACAGTAATGTGAGATGTTTAATTTGCCAACGGAGACATTATGTATTACTATGTCCAGAACTACACAAGGGAAAAGAAAATGTTTCGTCTAAGAACAGTACGACCGATGATGAGAAGAAATCTACAGAAACATTGCTAACAAATCTTCCCTCTGAACACGAAATATATCTTAAAACCATCATGATCAAACTACGAAATAAAGATAAGGAATTCTGTGTTCGAGCATTGTTGGACGATGGATCACAACGATCTTATATCGAAAAGAATTTAGCTGCAGAACTAAACCTTTCTCCCTCTGGAAGAGAAATATTTTCTCAGGGATTGTTTGGAGGAGTAATTTCTCCTGCTTCTGAGCATAAAAGATACATCGTAAACGTAGAAAGCTTAAATCGTAAATATTCAACTCCAATGTCTCTTCTCGAGCAACCAAGGATATGCTCAGCCTTGCCAAGAATCCATGATAGTAAATTGCTTTCTGAGCTTGCTTCCCGAGGAATAAAACTAACAGATGTCGGAAGAGATTCACCACCCATACGAGTTCTGCTGGGAGCTGATATACTCGGAAGCATTTTGACTGGGAGAATAGAGGTATTATCTTCAGGTGTATCTGCAGTTGAGACCTTGTTGGGTTGGACAATTCTAGGACTGGGAAAGAAAAAGCAAATTGTTAACCTAGTCACATTAAGCTTTCAAAATATGGAGATGCCTAAAATGTGGGACTTAGAAGTTTTGGGTATCACAGATCCAATAGAGAAGAAAAATGAAAGCCTCCTTGAAGAAGAAACATTGACTCATTTTAAGGAAACAATTAGGATCTGTGAAGATCAAAGATATGAAGTAGCTTTACCATGGTTAGCCGGACATCCTGCTCTATATAATAAATGCGATGCAGCAGAATCCAGACTTCGTACAGCAACTAAGCGTTTGATAAACGAAAATTACTTTGAAGCCTACGATAACGTATTCAAACAGTGGGAATCAGAAGGCATTATAGAAGCTGTTCCAATGGATGAAATAGCCAAGGAAGCCCATTACCTTCCTCATAGACCCGTCATTAAGCCCTCAAGCAATACCACAAAGGTTCGCCCAGTATTCGACGCTTCGTTCAAGAAACCGGGATTTGCCTCCTTGAATGAATGTTTAAGTGTGGGACCAAGTCTTATACAAAAAATACCGCCTCTACTGTTGAGATTTCGTTCTGGTGCCATAGGTGTAATTGCAGATATAAAACAAGCATTTCTAAAAATACGTTTGAGACCTGTAGACAGAGATGCCCTAAGATTTTTATGGTGGGAGAACGCTGAATGCTCAAAAATAAGAATTTATCGTCATTGTCGAGTAGTCTTCGGTGTTTCCTCTAGCCCTTTTCTGCTAAATGCCACTATAAGTTACCACCTAGAACGAGAAAAATTCCAGACAGAGAGCCTCAGGAAGACAATTGGTCATTTACGGGAAGGATTCTACGTGGACAATTTGGTGACGAGTGTTAACGACGCTAAAGAATTGGAACAACTGAAATCTCAATCCATAGAAATAATGAAAGAATGTGCTTTTGAATTGCGCTGTTGGGCTTCTAATGACTCTAAGGAAGATCAAAATGCACAAATGGTACTTGGTCTGAGTTGGGATGTGATCAGAGACGAACTTTCTTGCAAGTTACCATCAAATTTAGATTGTACCCAAGATAAACCAGTTACAAAAAGGGTACTTCTATCTGTAATCAACAGCATTTACGATCCGATTGGCTTTACTACTCCGGCTTTATTGTTACCAAAGTTGCTTATGCAAGAAGCTTGGAGAGGAAAAGTAGGCTGGGACGAAGTGTTAACCTCAGAACTTGAGCATAAATACAGACAATGGGAGAAAACCATGCATCTGATACCTAAGTGTGCAATACCTCGAAGATTGTTTCCTGAAAAATATGATGATTTCTCACTGCACATCTTCACAGATGCTTCTGCCTATGCTTACGCCACATGCGCTTTTGTACGAAGTGAATTACAAGGTCAAGTTACAGTCAAGCTCATAGCAGCTAAAGCTCGACTTGCTCCAATGAAAAAATCCACAATACCACGACTTGAATTGTTGGGAGCAGCGTTAGGTGCTCGATTAGCAGAAACTGTACATTCTATCCTACCAACAGTTTCTAAAACCTACTTTTGGACCGATTCAATGGTAGTTTTAAGTTGGATTAAGAAAAAAGAGCCGTGGAACACATTCGTGGGAAATAGAGTAAAGGAGATCAGGGATTTAACCAATTTAGATGACTGGAGACATGTACCTGGAGAGGTGAACCCTGCTGATCTGGCTACACGATGCTGCGATTGGTCGGACCTCCTGCAAAGCCAATGGTGGGAGGGTCCAAGTTGGCTGTATAAAGTCGAAGAATCTTGGCCATGTTCTGAGGTACCAGAGATTCCGGACGAAGCCTTTCTAGAGCGGCGTAAGACAGTTGTGACAAATTTAATCACAGGAAACGAAGAGAGATTTGGAGATAGATTCCTGTACTTTTCAAGCTATACAAAGGTTCTAAGAATGACAGCTTATGTTCTCAGATTCTGCAACAATATTAAGAAAAACTCTCCTAAGTTAGTCAATTCCCTTTCATGTGAAGAGATTGAAAAGGCAGAAGAGACTCTGATAAAAATCATGCAGTCAGAATGGCCCTCTGAAATACGTGAAAAGTATAGGGATACTATACAGTTTTTCGAAGAAAATGGCATACTGAAAGTTCAAACAAGACTAATTCTCAGTCAAGATCCAGAGGACTTTACGCATCCAACAGTTCTACCAGACCACCCTCTTCTGGAAAGACTGGTTTTGCATATTCATAGATCCTTAATGCATGCTGGGGTATTAACGACCTTAGCTCATTTAAGAGATAAATTCTGGATTCCCAAGGGTCGGAGAGTTATAGGAGCAATTTTACGACAGTGCATAAAATGCAAAAGGCTAACAGCTGGGAAAGTTAATCCAGATCCAGCTCCTTTACCTCCGGACAGAATACACAGAGTTGCAGCCTTTCAAATAACTGGCGCGGATCTGGCCGGTCCGCTTTCCTTACGTGGTGGAAGCAAAGCGTGGATAGTTCTATTCACGTGTGCGGTATATCGAGCAGTCCATCTGGAACTAGTTTCATCTCTCTCTACCAAATCGTTTATGCAAGCTTTGAGAAGATTCTGGGCTAGAAGAGGAAGAGGTTCAACGTTATACACAGATAATGGTACGAACTTTGTGGGAGCAGCAAATGCCTTGAAATCTTTGGATTGGGACTTCATTCAAACTGAGTGTTCTTTAATGAAAATAAAATGGATGTTTAGCCCCCCTTCCGCCCCATGGTACGGTGGATTTTGGGAAAGGATGGTCCGCAGTATTAAAGAACTTCTCCGAAAATGTTTGGGCAAAGCTTGCGTAACATATGAAGAAATGTTGACTTTACTCTACGATTGTGAGGCTACAATAAATGGGCGACCACTAACATATATGTCAGACGATCCCAAAGAGCTTAAACCACTTACACCAGCTCATTTCATCCAAGATATAAAAGAAAGAGAAACATTTGATTTGGATCTGATTGATTCTCAGCATATATTGAAAAGGGTGCGTTACCTTCATACCCTACGATCAAATTTACGCAAACGTTTTTACAAAGAATACCTAGGAGAGTTAGTAAGAAGTCCTAAAGTAGCTTCAAGAAGAAAGATGATTTCTCCGGGAGAAATTGTCATAGTTGAATCAAAGAACCCAAACCGAATGAATTGGCCTTTGGCTCAAGTGATCGAATTGTTTCCTGGGAAGGACGGTGTGGAACGTGTGGCCAAGTTGCGCCTAGCCAGTGGTGAAATCATACGACCGCTTCAACGAATTTATCCTCTGGAGCTTAGTGCTAGTGATCATATCAGCAAGGACCACCAAGGAACTGAATTTTCTGCACAAAACCCGGGCCCTACTGCAGTTGATGTTCTCGAAGAAGGAAAGAAATCTCGATATGGCCGTCCATTAATTCCTGTAAAAAGACTGAATTTGTGAACTGGTCTAATCTTTACTTATACGATTGTTTATTTTTTTTATCTAAATGTGTTATAATTTTGCTTGTGTTTTGTATTGCTTTAAAGTGTTTGCATGCAATACAAAAGGTGGGAGAATGTTGCCACTCATCTTGTATTTCCCACTTCCTGTTGCCCTTTCTAATTAATTAAATTGTTATTGAGTTAAAGGAACTGGCAACGAAGAAAAAATTGTGATTTAGAATTCCATCCATATTTATGTAGCTGATAGTTCCGTCTTCCTGATGTTAAATAAAAAGTGTTTTTTTTTATAAGTCGGAAAGTCTTCAGTCATAACAATAAGCTTTATCGGTCACAGTTGTTTTGTCTTAGATTTCTTTTCGGATTTTTATGAGTCACAGCTGCTGAATCTTTGGAAATGGCTGTGCCGGTCTGTACTTAAGGATTCTGACTACGTTAAAAACATTGGTTACCGTCCACTTTGATGAATTTTTTAAAATTGTTATTTCTTGCAGTTCAGACTTCCCTTTTCCCAAAATAGTTTATCTTTTCTAGAGAATGGGAGATCTGTCTTCATCCAGGATCACATGTTTATTAGCTCAATTTTGTATTTAATTTCAATTTCCTCAAAACTTTCGTTTTTATAAAAATTCCCCACTGTTAACTAGATATCTCAAAGACTAATAGAAGTAATTACATAAAAAATGCAGGGTGTGTTTTAAATTATATGGGCAATGAAATGAACCAAGAGTTTGATTGTTTGTGAAACACTTTTTCATTTATAGGTGTTTTTAGAAAAGGTGTATAGGTTTTATAGGTGTTTTATGGTAAAAACGCATATATACACATACCTTTACTCATCACTTCTTTGCATCTCAACTGGGTTTTCAGATTTTGGTTCATTTCATTCTTCTTTATATTCTATAACTTGCGTGCAAAGAAAAATATTATTACTTCATTGCAATTTTGTGTAGAGTGTCAACAGTTTTGATTCGATTTCATTAGAATTTTTTTTTCTTTTTCTATTTCTCAAAATATAGGATATTCTCAAATAATTTTGTTGTATCTATAGTACTTTCTATCATAATTGGCTATACCTAAAAACCATAGTTTTAAAAACATCCCCGTTTTGAAAAATTTACCTTCGAACGTAGTCGGATATCTTAAAACAATAAAATTAAGAGGTATCTTCGGCATCTGAAGGGACTAGGCAGAATATTTTTAACTTTTGAAAATAATAAACTAAACATCCTGGAGTTTAAGCTAGCAGTCGGAGCGGTAACCTAGCAGCTTGGGAAGAAATGAAACAAATCGGGTACGCCATGTTATACTCTTACCAATATGAAAAAGGAACAAAGTAGAATTTTTTACTTTAAAAAAAACATCCCAAAGACTTTCTAGCAGCGAACCTATTAGCTTCAGTGGCGCATTGAATATAAATATTGCGAGAATAATAGAAAGAACACAAGAAAAAAAGAAATCATTCGTTCTTAATGGCTTGCAGCTAGAGATGATACTTTTTTTAAGAAGAAATAAGAATTTTAGAGAATTAAGAACAAATTGAACTAACTCAGTTTAAATATTTATTTAAGAAGGAAATATTTTAGGGAATTCTGCATTTAAAAAAAACTCGAAACTTTATAGCAGGCAAATACAATTAACTGCTACTTTGCATTAAAAATATATTTTTAAAAATGTATTTGTTTATATAAAAGAAATGATTGTTTGTTTGTAGGTCTTTTATGTCTTTTATGTCCATTCATCCGATTGCGATGAAACTTCGTCAGTTTATTGCTTACATCTACCGGATGGTTATAGGCATAGTACAACCATCTAAAATAAATATATATATATAAAAAATTCGTATCTCAATTACAACTATTTCCCAAGGATTAATCTCCAAATAACTCGCCGAGGAGACAATAGATTCTGTAGAAAGGCTAAATCTAAGTGAAAGGTTAATATTTTGTAGCTATCATTCAAAAACGCCATGAAAGCCATTCTGAGAGGTGATAAATTTACTTCAGATTATGCGAGGAAATTTCGGGCAGATTAATCCGGGGAGTTTGAAATTTTAATTAAATTTTAACATTTCTCACAGTAACTTCCAAAAATATTATAGTGCAAATAATTTTGCACTATCTTAATTTTCAAAAAATTATCTTTTCAATGTTAACGATTTTATGGTATAAAAATATTTTAATCCAATTTTCTAAAATTAGACGTGAGAAATCTGCACGAATATTAAACGAATCAAGAGATACAATAAATTATTTCTTTCATCACCATTCTGAAAGAACGCCAAGCTTTACAATTCTAAAAGCATACACACATCTAATACATAAAAAAGAATATTTGTTTGTTCGTATTTTATATGCTGTTCATCCTATTTCGATGAAACATTGCCAAATGATGGATTGATTGCACTTCATATTATTTTTTCGGCAGCAGCAACGCGCCGGATACCATCTAGTATATATTGAAAATAGGATAGAATTTTGAATTTGCGAGTGACGGTTGTATTTCTTTCCGTTCCTTGTGCATTCAACTTTTGGTTATCAACCGTGTATTTTCCACTGTTTTTAATAATTTCTCTCTTTAACTTGTGTTGATAAGGTTGTCTGTCATTATACTTTTTGTTGATTTAAGAAGATAGTATAATTTTTATAACGAATTCGAAATTTATTTTCCTTACCAAGCGATGATGCTGCAGTCATGAATTAAGTCTAGCAATTGAATATGGCTACAGTGCAAATAATAGTTTTAGTTTTTTTAGTTTAGTTATATTAAGTCCAATTTTGAAGCAACACTAGTGCTATTTTGGAAAGGACCTCGGCATTTTGAAACACGGTCAGATGACGAGGACGATACATGAGCTGATGTCCCCCACACCACACCAAACCAGCGGGAGGACGTTTGGCCTGACATATTTAACGAGCAAGAGACCCCCTCATTCGACGGTTCTTCGGTAGAATCCATGTCTCGAACATGAAACCCTCCGACCGAGACCTTCCCACCAGGTTACCGCCCCTGCCGACTTACAGTGCTATTTCAAAGTGAAATTCGTACCATTTCTACAATCAATAAACGAAAGATTTGAGAAACAAACTGCCCTGTTTGCAGACATGCTTTGAAAATCCATTGAATGCATTATTCAGAATCTGTGCAAAATGATTTCACAAAGTGCCGATTGCATTTCATCTCCTGCAAGTAAAAAGAAAATCCTGCAGAATTGAATCAATTGAATCAAAACACCAAAAAGCATTGCGATGCCGGTGATCAAGAGACTGTAGCTGTTGGCTAATCTTCCTTTAGCTTTTTGTTTGTTTGTTGTTATTTGGTGTGTATTTTTTGTCGTCGTTTTCTCCTCTTTCCAACCCATCAAATTGGGGTTTGGTCCTTCGTTGCGCCATTTTTTTCTTCTTCGCTCTTCATACCTTCTTTTGCCTCAGTTTATCAACAGAAGTTTTTTCACTTTCATTCCCAAAATGACAAACCCCCGGGGGGTGCACCTCGAAATGAGGATGAGGCACGGTGGTTGGATTTCGCAGACCCGGTGGGCACAATAAAATGTTGGGGTTCTGGCCCTCCCATCGATGACGGGACGTACTCCCTACGGGAAGAGTTGTAAAGTGGTCGTTGATGGGCTTTAGGAGTCAACCACAGTTCCCGCCAGTGTTGCTGTAGAGGCGGTCGGATCAATCAGTCTTGCGTGGTTTATCGTGTGCCTTAGTGGCCGTTCAGAGGTCAGTAAAATTGCTGCCTAAAGAATGTTCCCCACGAGCTCAATGGCCGAATGGTCAAAACACGCGATCCAAACCAAGAGTTTGCGGGTTCGATGCTTGCCATGGCTGCTATATCCAAAGCATGGATTTTTAGTTTGTTTCCTTATGTTCTCTAACATTCTAGACTTTTCATTGTTATACAAATTAATTGTTTCTGGAATATTCTGTTTTTATATAAAAGCTGATACCCACTAGTCGCGGGCAATTTCTGGACCTTGAGAAGTGGCAAGCCGCTACATTCCTTCAATAAACTTCTTTATTAGTTTAAAGCTGACGCGTGTTTATTTAAATCTTCGTGACAATATGCCTTCCCTAAATGGCATTTCTGCAGTTGAATTGCCGCAGTTTTAAAAACAAAACAAAAATTTGGCTCAACCAACCTCTATTCTTCACATCTACTTTTTGGATTTTTCGAAAAATGTATCTGAAAG
>JAPMOQ010044131.1:0-14386 GCA_026543055.1 Argiope trifasciata | reverse complement strand
GCTACAACTCAACATTTAAAACACAACGTTATCCCTGCTGCCCCTCTGGATTCAACGTCCCTACCTAAGAAAGTACGGTTTGCGATGGACTCGTCCATCCCGTAGGGATAAACGTTGGGATTGAGACGCTAGTACAACAAATGACAACAAACAGCTGGGAAATCATTCCAGACGCAATGTTTATAACGTATTGAAAAGTGAAAGTGAATTTTAATTGGCATTGCGGTTGCAGTTAATTTCAATTGAAAATTGATATAAATAAATGAATATGAACTGAACAGAAAACGATATATGTTTGATAATTAAAAAAAGAATTATCAATAAATATTTTATGACTGAATCAAAATCTATTGTATCAAATTATCTTCAATATTAAACTTTACAACTTTCAGTTTCAACATATGGCATCATTTCAAGATCAATTTATTTGTCATTGCTTTTTTTACTAGCGTCTCAATCCCAACGTTTATCCCTACGGAAAGGACGAGTCCATCGCAAACCGTACTTTCTTAGGTAGGGACGTTGAATCGAGAGGGGCAGCAGGGATAACGTTGTGTTTTAAATGTTGAGTTGTAGCTCAACACTTATCCCGGTTCAGATGAAACGTTATTTGCTGAGCACGAAGGAAAACGTTGTCGTTATTTTAGCATGTAATTATGGATATAGTTTACCCCTCTTTGAATATCTTTAAAAAACTGACTATTTCTTATACTTGGAAATGTTTTGCATTTCGTAAACGGATCATATATAATTTTTAGAAATGTATTAAATACAAAATGAAGATGAAGTAATATGGTATTGATATTTAAGTTTCCTAATTTGTAAATAAAACAAATCTTTATCATGTTGATTTTTTTTGACATTATATTACTTTTGTGTTTTATAATTTTAAGTAAATGCATGTTAAATTGTTGTAAGGATAATAAATTGAGGAATGAAATAACTTATTGAATTTAAGTAATCTGTTCTATGAGTAAAAGACTTATAACCAAAATTTAATGACTAGGCCATCTTTATTATTTAAAAAAATAAGTAAAAAAAACTTGTATATAAATTTAGAAACATAGTTTTATAAAGTGTTAACTGTGAAAACAACTTCATCTCAAAGTTTATTTCCTTCTCTAATCATAGTGTTAAAATAGATATGGTAAGTTAAGTAGGCATATATTGTAATATTCATTGTAAATCAAGACAAATCTTTATTCAATAAATAATTTTCTTATATGAATTCTCATCTTATTAATGTTTAATTGAGAATTACTTTGTTGCATTATATTGTAAATATCAAAATTTTTTGTTACTACAAGTTATTCTCCTCTTGACAAATAAAACAAATTGAGCTTTATTACTTAATGGATAAATCTTGATATACGAGTCATAAAAACCTTAATGAACCTTTTTAATGCATGAAATAAAACTAAATTTAAATTCATGTTTCATTGATAATTTAAATTCATTTATAACAAATTAATGACATTTAATTTATTACACAATTATAAATATGCTTAAAATATTTTCATTTGATGAAGTATTTTATTAGTTCAATTAGTACTACTTGAAAATAACATCTGTTAACAATTTAAAGTTGCAAAAAATGGTATTTTATAATATTTTTTTAATATAGAACTATTTCAATTTTCTTAAGACTAGTGCAAGATTGTATTCAGTTACATAAATGTATTAAGATATAATTCATACGAATGTTTCGGAGGATATAAGTTTTTTTAATACTGTTTATATTAAAATTAAGGTTAATTTTTTGAAAATAAGATGCTGCAAAAATAATTTGAACTATAAAATTTTTGGAAGTTATTGAAAAAAACACTATAATTTAATTACATTTTAAAAACCCCAGGATTGGTCCCCCAAAAACTTTCTTGCATAATCTGTAATAAAGTTGTTACCTATGAGAATGATTTGCATGGTATTTATGTACAATATAACTATTGTATGTAATTCAACATATACTATATTAAATTTTAACTTGTTATCTAGCATTACTATGGAATCTATTGTGTCTCCTCAGCAAGTTATTTAGAGATTAAATTGGTAAATAGATTTTTTGAGATCCATTTTTTTTTTTTTTTTTTTTTCAAATTTTATATAATTGTACTATGCCTATAACCAACCTGTAGATGTAAACAATAAGCTGAGCAAGTTTCATAGCAACCAGATGAATGGCTGAGGAAGGCATAACAGACATGCAGACAAACATTCATTTTTATTTATAAGATAAAATATGAATAAATCTATTCATGGCAATATCTTTCAATTATTATTCAGAGACAGAAAATCCTATTTGCAGTATTTGGGAATGAAATAATTGTGCCATCTTACTTTTGTAAATAATTACAATACATATTAATTTATTTGAATAATTTTGGTTGGTTTCATTATGAGAATCATAAAATAATGAATATATTCCTTATCATGAACAGGTTTTATATGATTTGTCAAAATTTTCCTCACCTAAATCTTAATGCTTCTCTTATTAAAATGATAGTGCAAGTTAACACATTCCTAAAGATTTTACTACTTTGACAACAAAAGAGTGACAAAACGAAATTCTCATGTTAATGTTTATCAAACAATATACAAAGATATCCTTACAAAATATGTAATCATGATAAAAAATGACTTTGGCAAGTTCGTATGAATCACAAAGAAAAGAAAGCTAAATTTAGAAGAGCCTACAGAAGCAAACTGTTTTTTGAGATGCAATCTATTTAACAGACATAGGTCACAAATGGTGTAAAATGTTCAATATGTAATAAAATTAAATACAATATATATTTATTATGAAAACACGTGATCAAACAAAAAAAGATTAATAAATGACGAGGGAATACTATGCAATATTAAAACATATTGTTAATATTTTACTGCCTATTTTGTTATGTATTTCATAATGTATATGTATTCATATTTGTCACATCAGGTAACCAGTTTGTTCAACAAGAATATTGGTTGTATTTGTTTTCAGATAAATTGTTTAGATATAAGTTCATATGAATGAGTTTATCAAATAATTTAACTTTAAAATTATGAAATTAATATAATTGTCTAACTTAAATATTTTTACTCTGTGTATGGTGATTATAAACTTTTCAAATAGAGACTGTTGTGTGACATCATGGCACTGTTGAAAATGTAAATAACCCTTTCATCTATCTTCTAGATTTGATTGTATTGTAGCTTCACTTTTTAAAATTTGTTTTATAAAATTGCTCAGATATTAAGTAAAATATTTCTTACTTGACTTTCAATAATAGACGAAAATGATGCGATGAACTACATGATAAACTAATGAAAACGATTTGGATTTCTGGGTAGTAATGTAACTTATTATAGAGAGGAAAATATTATTAAAAATAAAAATAATTTTCTACAATTCAATAGATATAATTTAAAAAATCCAATGTAAAATTTGTTTTTTAGTGATCTTTTTGTTTATTATAGTGGAAAAATGGCAAATTTCATTTTAAAAAACTAATTCAACTTTATTAGTAGTATATAAAAATATTTGCCCACTAAATTATTCCATTCATTGAAGCAAGTTATGTAAAGAGTGGATAAAAAAATGAGTCCATTTTTACCCTTGTAATGTGTTAATAAAAGTGCATTTTGTTATTTAGTCAAATGTTACAAACAATTTTTGTTTATATATTATAATTATGCTAAATAAACTAGTTAATCTGTAGAACTTTAGCTCTCGAAAATTGGGTGAACTTGAAGATAACTTAAAGATTGTGAATAGATATGTTACTGAAACTTTTTATTAAATACAGCATAAGAAATGAAATTTTTAAATGTAGATTTTTTCTTTAATATCTTGGATGCACTTCAGTTTCTACATTGGTATATTGCACTTAATTATTAAAAAATATAGCATTGCAGTTTTATTCGAGACAAATAACTTTGTAAAACCATAAAATATATTTCATCATTTGAAAAACTTAATTTGAGCTATTACACTTTAAGAAACAAAAAACCTAAACAAAACTTAGAAGAATATTATAAATATAGTATATATATTATAATTCTATTATTTATTTTATCGTTTTTCAAAATATGTATAATAATGTTAGATGAACATTCTAGAAACAAAGTTACAGCAAATCTGAAAAGTCAAGGAACAAAGTAAATAGAATGAAAGTAATTTTATTTAAACTTGTTTTGAATATTTACTTACTAGCTCATTTTTGTGACTTAGTTAAGGAAATGATATATTGGTTTTCATTAGGTTTACTCTGAAATCATTAAGGAAATCGAAATATGAATGGCTGATAAGTATAGACAATATATTATCAGTTAACATAGGAAACATTGTGCATGCTCAGCTATAGGTATAGGAAAAAAATTTTTATTCACATATAATATAAGAATATTACAGTACTAAAGAATATTTACAGATTGGTATACCCATAACACTAAACTTAACTGAATGCCTGCAAAAAATTTCTTCAGTAAGTGATTAATGATTTTTAAAAAAACACTCACAATCTGCAATTTACAAAATTATATATATAATTCTCATAATTTATAATAATAATAATGAAACACAATTATGCCTGAACATTTGACCAAGTTAATCCAACAAACATATACACTGCATAATAGAAGATGCCTTGGATGTAGGATATTTTACTAAACTCTTATCAAAAATCGATTAATAAAAATAGCAAATTGTTAAGCTTGTAACTAAATTAAAATATTAACACAAAATTATTTTATGTCTATTGAATTGATATATTTTGCTCTTATTTACAGTGTAAAATTTTAATAAGAGGAATAAACATTATTAAGAAGGTTTTACAATAAATAAAGACACATATTGAATGTACAAACTACATATAAAATGTGTAAACTTTATTAAGAATAAGATGATATATAGTAGAAAAAGTATTACAACTGAAAAACATGGCTACCATAAATAAAACTTCAGAATAAAAAATCAATGAAATAAAAAAGCTATAAGAAATTATTTACCTAAATAATTTAAATTATAGTATATCTTCTCAGAAATTATGTAATGAGCTGCTTTTTATCGTTAAATAATGTTCAAGATTCAAATTGCCAGTACTACACCTGATTTTGAATAAACGATTTTCGAACACTCGGTACATTCTAAAAGAGACCCCATGAACCTATGTGTGAATTATTATAAAATTTTACATGATTTTTTAAAAATAAGAATGACCCATCAGAAAAAAAAATGGTCAGCTGTATCTTTAGGGACTGCAGAAAATGCGAAATATCAGAAAACATTCTAAATCCAAAAAGTTTAGTTTACATTTAGAATCAACAGCAACTCTTAAATTTAATGACATTATAGAAAATACTTCTGCAGAATTCTTTTAAAAAAAATTTTCAGTTCATTTGAACATACTGAAACAATGAGAAGTGTTAAGCTTAGGAATTATAAAAAATAGACGTACGCTGTTCTTGAAGGGTGAAGGCAAATATAACCATCGGCAGAATTTTTTTTTTGTTCTGATAATAAAGACATTATATTCATACAATCACATAAAGTTTACAAAAAATACAATCATAATTTAAGAGGCACATGCTGTATTGAAAGCTATATGAATATGTAACAGAATTTATGTTAAATAATGATTCTATAAATATGATTAAATGGTATTTGTATTAAATATCCATTAAATAAGATGGAAGGTTACTGAAATATATGTTTTAAGCTAATATGTCGACAGCTCCTTCGGGAAACGTGACCATCCACAACAATACAAACACGCTGGGATAAGTGTTGAGCTACAACTCAACATTTAAAAGACAACGTTATCCCTGGCCCCTCTCGATTCCAAGTCCCTACCTATGAAAAGTACGGTTTATGATGGATTCGCCCATCCCGTAGGGATCACGTTGAAATTGAGACGCTAGTGCTTTTTTTTGTTTCTCTTCGGTTTTTGATACTAGCGTCTCAATTTCAACGTGATCCCTACGGGATGGGCGAGTCCATTATAAGCTGTACTTTTCATAGGTAGGGACGTGGAATCCAGAGGGGCCAGGGATAACGTTGTCTTTTAAATGTTGAGTTGTATCTCAACACTTTTCCCGGCGTGTTTGTATTGTGCATGGGTACGTTTCCCGAAGGAGGTGTCGACATATTAGCTTAAAACATATATATCAGTAACATTTCGTCTTATTTAATGGATATATTTTATACAAATACCATTTAATCATATTATAAAATCATTATTTAACATAAATTCTGTTTTATATTTTATAAGCTTTCCGACAAGCAAGCTGACGAATGTTTCCAATTTTGCATCATCTTCAAAAACGGTGATTTACTGATTTGGAATTTTTTTTAAAAAAGTAATATGATAACATATTCATTTACAGAAAAACTTCTGAAAAATATGGAATCATATTATTCATTATCATCTAATATGCACTGTTTCTGCAAAAAATAAAAAGGATGTATCTCTTGGAACTTTATATGATTGTATGAATATAATATCCTTATATTTATGGAAAAAAATTATTTTGCTAATGGTTATATTTGCCTTCACACTTCAAGACGATCATACGTCTATTTTTTATTATTCCTAAACCTAACACTTCTATTTGTTTCAATATGTTACCATGAACTGAAAAAAAAATGTGGAAGAATTTTGTAGAAGTATATTCTAGAATGTTATTAGATTCTAGAATGTTATATAATTTCTGAGAAGATATACTATAGTTTAAATATATAATTTTTTCTTATAGCTTTCTTTATTTTTTTGATTCTGAAGTTGTAATTATAGTAGCCATGGTTTTCATTTGCAATATTTTTTTATATTATACATTATCTTGTTTTAATAAAGTTTACACATTCTGCTTAGTATTTTATGCATAGTTTGTACATTTATTATGTGTCTTTATTCATTGCAAAACCTTCTTGAATAATGTCGATTCCTTTCATTAAAATGTTACACTATAAATATGAGCAAAATATATCTATTTAATAGACATAAATAATAAAAATTTATTTAGCATTTTAATTTAGTTACATGTTAAACAATTTGCTATTTTTATTATTTGATTTCTGAAAGTCGTGTAGTAAAATATTCTTCATCCAAGGTGTCTTATATTATGCAGTGTCAATGTTTGTTGGACTAACTCAGTCAAATATTCATTTATGAATTTTTTTCATTCTTATGACTTATGAGAATTACATATATAATTCTGTAAATAAGTAGCCAATTGCGTTTTTTTAATCATTAATCATTTACCAAAGAAATTTTTAACAGGCATTCAGCTAAGTGTAGATTGTGAGTATACCAATCTGAAAATATTCTTTGCCATTGTAACATTCTTATATATTATGTGAATAAATATTTTTCCTATAGCTGTAACTGAGCATGCACAATGGTTCCTATGTTTACTGATAATATTGTAATTGTCTATGCTTAGACATTTTAGTATTTTGGTTCCTTTAATGATTTCAAAGCAAACCTAATGAAAACCATTATATTATTTTCTTAACTGACTCACAAAAATGAGCTTGTAAGTAAATATTTAAAACATTTAAATCAAATTACTTCCATTCAATTTACTTTGTACCTTGACTTTTCAAACTTGCTATAACTTTATTTCTAGAGTGTCCATCCAACTTTTAACATTTATATTTTAAAAAACGATAAAGTAAATATTATAAATTTACAGAATTGTAATATTTATAAAAAAAGAACATTATTTGTATAAATACTTATAAAAATAGAACATATTAATAACATAACAAAAATACTGAGAACATATTTTTTATACATATATTTTCATTATATTCTTTTAATTTTTTTTTCTGTCTCTTAAAGTATAAGGCTTAATAGCTTAAATTAAGTTTTTCAAATGATGAAATATATTTTATGCTTTTACAAAATTCTTTGTTTCTGATAAAACTGCAGTGTTATATTTTTTATTGATTGAGTACAATATACCAATGTAGAAACTGAATTGCATCCGAGAAAAAAAAATAATAATTTTGCCTTGAAAAATTAAGATCTGTTTTTAAAGTAAGTTAAAAAAGTATTTCATATGCTATATTTAATAAAAAGTTGATTGCTGTAGATTTTTTATTAAAGATTATTTAAATTTATTAAATTAAAAATTTCTGTAACATATCTATAAACTATCCTTAAGCTATTGTCTAGTTTACTTAATTCTGTAGAGCTGAAGTTCTACTGATTAACTGGCTTATTTAGCATAATTATAATACATAAACCAAAATATAGTTTGTAACATTTAATCAAATAATAGAATTGCAACTCATCATGCACAGAGCTGTCTGTAATGTCTATGTAAATATCTTTGTTTGCATTATCTAATCCATAAAAATATTTTTTTTTAAACTCATTTTTTATATTGTGCATGTTTTTTTGTTTTTTTTGTCATTACTATATTTAACTGAAACCTAAATTAAAATAAATTTTCATTACTTTGGAAAGAAAAATTCTCTCACTGAATAAAATTGTTTTGGTAATTGAAACTAATTTATTCTTAAAATAGTTTATATGATTGCTAGTACACTAATGTAAACGTCTTTAAACAATTCGCTAATTTTTTTTAACAACATTAAAGAGTTTTTAGAAAAATATAATTAAAAATTATAGATATTCACTGAATCATTATTGATACCTTATTTTTAAGTTTATGCCTTAATTCATATATTTACATTATCATTGAAATATAAATTATTAAAAATCAATCATTCAAAAATATACTATTGAAACAAATTTATTTTATTAAATATGAATGATACTCTTAATAGATTTTTCAGATGAAGTTCTGTAAGAAATAAAACAGCTTTCGGTAAGAAAAATTAACTCAGCTTTTCACTTTTCTTCTTTTTTGTGAATTTCCTTTGTTTTGAGATATTTGTATTTGCTGGCGATTTGCAGCTTTCCGGTAATGCATTTTGTAAATATGCAGCACTATTTGAGGCAACAGACATATCGAAGCAGGCATTAAGTACTTTTATCTTTTCTTCCACATCTGGAAGAGGGTATGATGAATCCCAGTTTTGTGCTTTTACAAGTACTTCTTGTAGCTGACTCACTATGTTATTTTTTCTGCTATTGAAATCTTTACTGCTTTCATTTTGTAAATGGGATATGATTGCAGATTTTTCAATTTCTGTTATTTTTGGATCATTTTCAATAATTACTAAATTATCCTCAGTGTCTAAATTTTCTTGGTTTTGTATTACTTCAGGTTCTTGAATAATAACATCTTTGGATTTTTGGCATATATAATGAATGTGTTTACATATTATAAATCGAATGCTGTAGTCGATGCATGTACATGCCATCATGTGTATGCAAATGTGGCATTCATCACATCTAATGGGGCATTCACACTCATCTTTTAATTTTTCTATATCATATGACATAAGTGATCCGCCATTCTGCTTTGTGATAACAGTTTTTTTTTTCCATCTTGTAAAATGCATATTCATCACCCATTTCGTTACTGCTTCTGTGGCGTTTTCTGATTAGGGTGACTTTAGATGTTAATTTCCCTCTTTCCATGGAAATTACTCTAGAAAGGAGCTTTTTAGCTACTGCATTAATCACAAGGGATATAGCCTTGTCCAATCTTTTCATAATTTTTCCATCGCCTTCCTCGTACTTAAGCTGACGATGCCATCTTTCTAATTTCATGTTCGTATTGATTTGCAATCCAATTCTATGGCAGTATGCCCATTCCTTACATCTATTTTTATAATTACAAATAAAATATTCGACAAATTTGATTTCTTTATCTTTAAAAGATGTAACAAAATTATTTAAAAGTTTTTCAAAAGTTGGGATATCTATTTCTGTCATCAAATTCTTTAAAATATTTTTGATAACTGTTCTATTTTCAAAGTTTTTTACTTTGGAATTGATATTTGCAGTCCAGTTTTTATTAATGTGCCAACTGCATAGTAAATGTCTGGGGCTATCATGGAATACCTCTTTCCATGCGTTTGTAAATGAAGTTGTATCATCTGTCATTATGACATTTGTTCTTAGATTTGGCAATCGCTCTTTTATGGCTGCGAAGAAAGGCAGAAGAATGTCACAAGACATTCTTGAAGCAAACAGAGTTGCTGCTGGCAATCCTTCATGATTTTCATCATGAACCATTATTGTCAATAGTTCAAACCCATATTGATTAGTTCCGTGTGTTGAATCCATCATGACGCAGCTGCTACCATATAGCTCCAAAAGTTTTTGTTGAGCATCATTCATCATTCCCAAGAGGAAATCTTTTTCTTTCACCATAGGGAAGTCTGCTAAAATGTCTCCTACTGCTTTGTAAACTAGTACAGGATTATCATTATCCATTCTCATTTTTTTAACGAACATATCTACAGATGTTGCATCATCAGGATGAAGAAGATGATCACCAATTCGAAAGTCTTTGCAAATATTATGTAGATCTTTCCTAGTTGTAAGGCTTAATTTTTTTTGGGGGTCAAAATTCTGCCTTGTAGGGAAGGAAGAAAACAAAATTTTTGATTGGAAATTCGAGAGTAAATTCAAAAAACGCTTCGGACTTCCCCCCCCCCCCGTTTTATGTATATGTAAGTTTAAAATACATAAAAACAAACAAAAATGAAGTTGAATAATAAGTATACGTAAAATATGTAAAAAATTATTGCACTTGTATTAACACATTACTAGGATAAAAACAGTCTTAATTTTTTTCCCACTTCATACATAACTTGATTCCATTAATAGAATAATCAAATATTTTTTTAAGTGGACTAATATTTTTATATACTACTACTAAGATTGGATTAGTTTTTTAAAATGAAATTTGTTTTCCCTCTATATATAATGGAAAACATCACTAACAAACACATTTCACATTGAATTTTTTTTTTATTATACCTATTGAACTGTGGAATGAATATTTTTATTTTTAAAAAGTATATTCCTCCTTACGTATAATAAGTTACGTTACTATTCAGAAATCCCAATCGTTTTCATTATTTCTTCATGTAGTTAATCGCATGATTTTTGCCCATTATTGAATGTCGAAAGAAATATTCTACTTAATATCAGCAATTTCAGGAAACAAATAAAAAAAAGTGAATTTACAGTACTTCAGATTTAGAAAATAGAATGAAAGGGTTATTTACATTATTAAGTTTATAATTACAATACACAGAGTAAGTAAGAATGTTTAATTATATTAATTTCATAATTTTAATGTTAAGTTATTTGATACTCATTGATTTAAACATATATCTAAACAATTTATCCGAAAACAAATACAACCAATATTCTTGTTGAACAAACTGGTCGCCTGATGTGACAAATATGAATATATATATATATATTATGAAATGCTTAATAAAATAATGGAACAGACAATAAAAAATATTATAATATGCTTTATTATTGCATAGTATTCCCTCATCATTTGTTAATCCATTTTTTTTGTTTATGTTTGATTACATGTTTCCATAATAAATATATATTGCTTTTTTACTGCATTGAATTTTATTACATATTAAACATTTTACACCATTTGTGAGCTATGTCTGTTAAGTAGATTACATCTCAAAAAGCAATTTGCTTCTGTAGGCCCTTCTAAATTTAGCTTTCAGTTTTCTTTGCGATTCAAGTGAACTTGCTAAAGTCATTATTTTTATCATGATTTCATATATTATTTGATAAATATAAACATGAAAATTTCATTAAAACTTTAGTAATGTGTTAAGTTTTATTATCATTTTAATAAGAGAAAGATTAAGATTTAGGTGAGAAAATTTTTGACAGATCATATAAAACCTATTCTCATGATAAGGAATATATACATTATTCCTTTTTTTTTTTTGTTTGCGATTCTCATAATGAAACCAACCAAAATTTTTCAAATTAATAAGTATTGCAATTATTTACAAAAGTAAGATGGCACATTTACTTCAGTCCCAAACGCTGCAAATATGATTTTATGTCACCGAAAGAAATTTTCACTGGCACATTTATTAACATTTTACAATTGCATAACACTGATAATTGATGTATTTTATTATTCATCACTCTAAAACCTACCTTGTTATGATATTAATGTATTATTTAGTCAAAAAAATTGTGTAATACAGTGCTAAGTATTATTTATTTTCTTTAATTTTTATTTCATATGTTGATACATTTGTTTAAATTATACCATCAAACCAATAAGAATTTGATATTTCAATTTTTCCTAGTGTTATTGCTTCATTCAACATTAACTTATTATTTAATTATAGAATTTTCAGGATATTATATTCATATTCTTAAGCATGAAAAATAATAACTGCTGCCTGATTTAACAGGTAAAATAATTCTTTCTGAACTATAATTTATTTGCTCCAAGTTTTATTTTTCTTGTATGAGTTTTTAAACCTTAATTTTGCCACATTTTAAAAAATTAGTGTAATTAAACTGTAAGGTGACCATAAAATAAATTTTCCCCATTTTTAGACATCTGCAATTAAATAGAATGAAACTAAATTTCATTAATCTGCTTTAAAGGGGGGAAAAGTTTACAAATGGAAACATAATTGATAATAGAAATAGAACATTAAAATTTCAAAGCTGATGTGGAACATTTTCAGTATGGCTTTCCTTCCTTCATACCATTTTTGTACTAGCATTTTTTTTTTTTTTTATTTCTTGACATTTAATTCACAGTTGTCATCCAAAAAGGAAATTTACTTTACCTTTCTATATTTCAATTGATTATCGACAATGTAATAAAGCATTATTGATTGATTCGCATTATGCAGAATAGTTTAATATCACTTCTGTTTCAATTATTAACTGGAAAATAAAGTGGTTTCATTTTTTAAAAACAGATTTATTCTTTAACTATATTCAGAATGTCAATAACAGGCTATTGTATTATGAATATTCTGAACAACTTTTTAACAAAAAGACCATAATATTAATCTTTTGAAATATACTGAGAAAGCTGCAAATATAAACATGAAATTCTTCATGACATGATTCCTTATCAACTAGAAAAATAAATCTTAATTTAAAGAAAAACATTATTAAAAAAACTTATATATCCTCCAATACATTCGTAGAAGTTACATCTTAATACATTTATGTACCTGAATATAAATTTGTACTTATCATAAGAAAATTTAAATGGTTCTATGTTAAAAAATATTATAAAATACAATTCTTTGCAACTTTAAATTATGAACAGGTGTTATTCAAATGTTATTTTCAAATAATACTAATTAAATTAATAAAACACTTTATCAAATGAAAATATTTAAGCATAATTACAATTGTGTAATAAATTACATATGATTAATTTGTTACAAATAAAAAATTACCAATAAAACATGAATTGAAATATAGTTTTATTTCATGTAGTAAAAAGGTTCATCATATTTTTATAATTCATTAACAAGATTTGTCCATTAAGTAATAAAACTCTGTTTTATTTGTTAGGAGAATAACTTGTAGTCACAAAAATTTTTGAAATTTACAATATAATATAGCAAAGTAAATAATTAAACATTAATAAAATCAGAATCCATATAAGAAAGTTATTTACTGAATAAATGCTTGACTTGATTTACAATGAATATTACAATATATGCCTACTTACCATATCTATTATAACACTATGATTAGAGTAGGAAATAAACTTTGAGATGAAGTTATTTTTACAGTTAATATTTAATAAAACTATGTTTCTAAATTTATATACAAGTTTCTTTAATTTACTTTTTAAATAATAAAGATGGCCTAGTCATAAAATTTTGGTTATAAGTCTTCTACTCATAAATCAGGTTATTTAAATTCAATAAGTTATTTCATTCCTTAATTTATCTTTACAACAATTTAACATATATTTACTTAAAACTACAAAACACAAGAATAATATAATGTAAAAAAAAAATCAACATGAAAGAGATGGATAATGATTTGTTTTATTTACATATTAGGACACTTAAATATCAATACTACATTACTTTATCATTCATTTTGTATTTAATACAATTATGTATGATCCGGTCACGAAATGCAACACAAGAAAAAATTTGAATACTGCAAAACAACAATTCCAAATATAAGAAATAGTGATCTTTTAAAGACATTCAAAGAGGGGTAAACTAAATCCATATTCACATGCTAAAAAAACAACGTTTTCCTTCGTGCTCAGCGAATAACGATTCATCTGAACCGGGAAAAGCGTTGAGCTACAACTCAACATTTAAAAGACAACGTTATCCCTGCTGCCCCTCTCGATTCAACGTCCCTACCTGTGAAAAGTAAGGTTTGTGATGGATTCGCCCATCCCATAGGGATAAACGTTGAAATTAAGACGCTAGTGTTTTTGATCGTGCCATACCGTACTGTAACGTGTGAAAGTGAGGTTT
>JAPMOQ010044116.1:0-10710 GCA_026543055.1 Argiope trifasciata | reverse complement strand
ATTGCAACGATTTTTAAGTTAAGTTTAAGTTAAATGTAGTGATAAAATCTTGCAGTGAATTGTAAAAAGAGGATTATAACTCACATTTGCATCTTTGCATGATTGATTGTGAAAATGCTTAGTTGCAAATAATTATTTCTAAGAAAATAATGAATAAAAAATTTCTATCTATATTCCTTTTCCCATATAAATTCCTACACTGTTTAAACATAAATGTACAATTTTAGTGTTTTTCTAACTGCTTTTTCCCTTTAGTACTTTTTAAATTAAAAATGCAAGTCAATTTTTTTTTTGTTGCCAATAGATATTCAAGCTACTCAATATATTTTCTTCAATTTTTTTTGAAAAATACTGTAAATTATAATTAAAGATATAGTAATAATCTTTCTTTAATTAAAAATATTTTCTTTTAGCATGTGTAATAAACAACATTGCAACTTCCAAGATTAATTCAGCAAATGAGATTTATAAATGCCAAAATATATTATGGAAAGATATTTAAATAGGATATATTATCAGATTAATTCTAAAAAATACTTTTTTAACTTGGCAATTGGTTTGACGTGCATTGTTATTTAAAAAATGATACGAAACTTGAATGCTCATGCTCTTAACGGATGATGTAGATTGAAAATCGCAGTTAAAAATTTCTAATTTCGTACTTCAAATTATAAACAAATTAGTCACATTTGCACTCATAAATTGTAACCTTCTTTATGTATAATTCTTTGAAAATTAGTAATATTTTGTAGGAAAAATTTGCTTTCTGTGGTTTTTAACAGTCGTTTGGAGCAATCTCTTATTTTCCAAGTAGCTACGAGATATTAATTCTGTAGTGCAATGCTTTTTTCATTATAAAATGAAAAATCATGTTATAGATGACAGCAATATATTATTCATCGTTATGTTTTATTCGGTATGTTTATATTTTTTTTGCTTTGTAAAAAAAAATTAAAAAGCGTTGGGATTCCATTGAGTGTTGATATTATATAAAACTTTTACTTTTTTTCATGTTTTACAAATTAAAAATTTTTCTAAGAAATACAGAAGTGCAAAACATGGTTTTGACAAGTTTTTGTAACAATTAATTGAAATATTAGATTTTTCATTATTAAAAATTATTAATATTTAATTTTGAGCTAGTACTTTGGGTATATCCGGCACTAATGAAATAAAAATGTAATTTTTGCATTCAAAATGAATTTTACTGATGTAAATTTGTAATTAATTTTTGGTGCAGAAATTTCAAATTCATCTTTCAGAAATACAGAAATTTTAAATCCATTGGAAGAATACATTATTAAAAAACCATGATATTATCCACGTTTATCTTTTCACTTATATAAACGTTCTTTTTTTCAGGGGGCGGTAGGGAGCCATCTTTTCTTCACAATCATTTTTTTAAATTTAAAAGATAAATGTACTGAAATAATATCATCGTTTAATTATATACATCAAATTGAATCTATTTAGTTTTCCGCATTTTTTTAGCATTTGAGTAAAATAATACAATTCTAAAAACGAAAATTTACTCAATGACAACCCGAACTTAATTTTTGAAAAAGCCTGTTATGTCTTATGCCTATTTCAAGTATGAAAAAGTTACAAAAATATTTATTGCAAATTATAATAAACATGCTTACCGTCCCCAGTACAATAATAACCAGGAAATTTTGTGAAATAGGTATTTCCAAATCGTTCGTGATCTCTGTATATGGTTCTCATTATAGCGGGCCAGGGTCTCTTAATCACCTAAAAGAATTTTTTAAAGTTAATTTCTTAATTATGTTTTGAAGTGAAATTCTTTAATTATGAAATATTGTTTTAATTTGCATATAAGCATCTATCAAAAAATTTCTAAACAATTAAGAAATTTCCCCAAAATATAATGGAAAATTTTTAATGCTTAAACAGTATTACAGAAAATTTCTAAGAGTATCAATTATATGAATTAGTAGGTATTATGATGAACGCAATTTTTAGAATAAAAAATGATGAACAAAAATTTCAGAAAATGTTTCCTCAAAAAGATAATGATTATCTATGAAAAATGAGGTTAAATTTTCAACTTTCATTTTCAAATCTAATATTTCTTATGTAAATCTTCCTTCAAAAAAAGACTTTTTTGTTCTTTTATTGTATTGAAGAATTTTCAGTCCAACATATTCTATACTAATAGAAATGTCAAGTTAACTCAGCTTATCGGTATAGGTATAAAGGTAAAAAAATTCCCGCTTTTAAAAATTCATTGCCCACAATTTATATTGATTCCCTCACATCCGAAATATGAAATTGTCCAGTTATCCTATTAAAAATGCATTTTTTGCTTGATTTTTGAAAACAAAATAATTGCTAGTGCTTTCTATGCTATTTATACATATAAAGTGATTCAAGGTATAATTGAAATTGGAAGTAAACACATATTTCGCCAATATCGTCGAAGAATATGCCGATAAAACAATAGGAAACGTCATGTTACGCATTAACATCATAGTTTTTTTTGTGTGTGTATATGTGTACATCTGTTGATCGGCTGAAAGAAAAATAGTACAGATGTTTCAATAAGTCTAAGAAAATTAGGGATAAAAACCACTGAACTGCTTTTAAGCAGAACCAATTCTTAACAATTCTAAAACAATTTCCTTTGTTTAAGAATTGCATTAAAAGAAAAGTATAATTGAAACAGTTTGGATTATTTTAGCATGATATTTTTAGATTGACTTACCATTTATTTATTGCTTGGTGTATGATGCAAAAGTCTTTCAAGCTGCATTTAATAATTTATTTCTTTGTCAAAATGCGCACATTAAGAAAATTTCCATAAAATTTTAAAATTAATTAGACTTTTGATTAATAAAAATTCTAATGTTTCTCCTCAATAATGCGTAGTTGATTAATAACCACTTTTATAAGCCCAATAGTGGCTCAGAGAAACTGATTTTATTTCCATTCAATTTTTTTTCTTAAATTTTAATTGAATTAATTTATTAAAATTCATCATTCAACGACAGATGAAATAGATTTTCACCTTTCATTCTCTAATGAAATACTCAAATAATTTGTTTAGTTATGGAATTAAATTTTTTAATACAGTGTCTCACAAAAGTGATGGGACACTTGTGTTTTACAAAAGGTAAATGTAATAAAATAAATAAATAAACATGTAAAAAAAAGTTTTGGGGTGTGTTTTATATTTAAAGTTAGTAACGATTATTACATTATATAAATTTTGTCAAAATATTAAAATAAATTTAATAAATTATACAGTTATTTAGAAAGGAGCAAAAATTGGCTCACATAAGTGATGGGACACTTACTTTTCCATCAAATATTTATCCAAATATTTTACTTTTTAAAAGGTTTTAATATTTTGTTGGATTTTCTTTTACTTTTAAAACATGATTTAATCTTCTTGGGATGGATTTGACTAATTTTTCTGTGATTTCTGGAGTGATTTTACCCCATTCTTCTTGAAGCACCGATTTTAATTGTTGTTTTGAAGAAATGGTGTGTTTACGAATTCTTGATTCCAATTCTTGCCAAATATTCTCTATGGGATTTAAGGGATTATGGTGGTGTTTTTATTATTTCAGGACAGTTATACAGCAGCCAGAGTCTAAAGTTCACAGCAGTGTGCTTGGGATCATTATCCTGGAAGAATTTAAAATCATTATGAAGGTTCAATTTTCGTGCTGAAGATTTCAAATTTTGCTTTAAAATGTCGATATACTTGTACTGATCCATTATACTGTCAATAAAAACAAGATTACAGACTCCAGCGGATGACATACACTCCCATACCATAACTCCTTCTCCGCCATGTTTTACTGTTGACACCAAGTTCTCTTTACGAAATTCTTCCCTGGGTTTTCTCCACACCAAGATTCTACCGTCAGAACTAAATATATTAAATTTACTCTCATCAACAAATATAACTTTATTTTAGAAATCAGAATTCTTATTTATGTAATATTTTGCGAATGCCAGTCTGAGTTTTCTATTCTTTTCACTTAGGAAGAATTTTTTCCTGGCTACTCTACCATGATATCCAGCAGATCGAATTATTCTTCTAATAGTTTCAGGATTAACAATTACTCCATATAATGCTTGTAAATAAGCAGCAACTTTATGAGCACTCATTCTTGTATTTTTTTTATTAATTCGAACGATAATTCGCTTTAATCCATTAGATAGCTTTGATGGTCGGCCAGGTCTTCTTTTATCCTGAATCATATGATTCTTTTTATATCGTTTAATGATGTTGAAAACTGTTAAATGACTCAAATTACCTGTTTCAGCAGTTTCTCTAATAGATTTTCCACGTTCAATATGCAAATAATTAATTAATTTTCGAATTTCAGGCGAAGTTTCTTTCCGTTTAGCACTCATGGCTGCACAGAGCTAAAAAACACAAAAATTCCAAAACAATTTGGAGAGAAATACTGCAGACGATTTTATAAATTATTGCCAATTGCTTTTGAGTAAAAATAAAACCCCCAAAAATATTTTTATTGCTTATTTCAGAGGATTTTTGTTGCATATCTAGTGTCCCATCACTTTTGTGAGCTAATTTTTACTCCGTTTTAAACAATTATATTTTTATTAAATTAATATTTTAATATTTTGACAAAATGTATGTTATGTAATAATTGTTACAAAATTTAAGTATGAAATACACCCACAAAAAATTTGTACATGTTTATTTATTTATTTTATTACATTTTCCTTTTGTAAAGCACAAGTGTCCCATCACTTTTGTGAGACACTGTATATATCTTTATGCAATCTACAGTTTTCAATCCTTTTCATTTTCTCTAAATTCAATTTTTTTTTCAAATAAAAATGCATTTGCATTTAAAAAATATTTATTTTGAAAACTTGCTTTCGTAATTCTGTTTGAATGCCAATGAGAGTACGTAGTATTTTGTATTATTTTGATACGACTAATGTTTTGAGTTTGCCAACTTAATTTAGAAATGACGAAAAACGCAGACGATAAAACGAATAATGCTTTTTAATGCGATAAGTATGCTACGTTATTATGAAGTCGAATTTCGAATTTCCTTTTTTTATTACTAAACAATAATCAAACACAGGAAAATAATCTTATTTCAGTATATCAACAAATGATAAAATTTTAGATTTTAATTATTAGACAGTTATTGGATATAAATTAATAAATGCAATTCGGTTAAAAAAATTCTCAAGAGGAATTATTTTTTTTGGCTGAGTTTTTCAGAACTAACTTGAACTAACTTAAAAAAATCATCAGTCATTTAATAAAGATATTTAAAGGAATTGATTGGCATTATTCCAAATTCATTATTTTCACTGATTCTATTAAATAATCATTGTTTAATATTCCGCATTTTAAAACAAAATTATAAACTTACTATTTATTGACATAAAATATTTATTAATAAAGGTATTTTTAAATTCAGTTTAAAATTTTTATATCCTGCGGTAAGTAAAATTTGTCTGAAATTTTAGTTTAATTCAATCTTTTTATCATATTACCTAGTAGTAAATTTATCACAAAGAAAAATAATTCTTTTGATAACAGAAATGATGCTTTCATTTTTTAAAAATATAATCCATTCATTTCTAAAACAAGTTAGTATTTTATTTTTATCATCATTATTTTAAATATATGGAAATAGCGATATAATGCTTCAAAAACATTCTTTCTTCAGATAAAAGGCAAAGTTTATTTACTGATTCTTTTTCAGTCTAAAAAAATACGTCACATTTATTTGTTTCTTCAAATATGTTTCTACTTATTATTATTACTTTAAGAAATTAATTTTAAAAAGTAATATATTAACCATTGTTAAATTTTCTGACATAAAGGCAAATTCCTAATTTGGTAATATCATCTTTTATAAATCATATGTAATCTGAGTTAATAGGTATTTTTAATTGGAGATGTATTCAAAATCTTTTTAAACCAAATGTAAGAAGCTGTATAATTAACATATATATTTTGAATAAAGAAGAAATGGATAAAACAACAGTTTTTAAAAATATAATAGAAAGTAGAATTTTCTTTTAATTATCTTATGTTTTTAGTATTGAAAATTGATGACTCTGGATCAGAATTTTTCCCCCTCAAAAATATTACCAGAGGGTGCCATACATGTAAAAAATATGTCATTAATTTAACATATTAACTGATAATTGTTTTGAAAGTAAAATAGAATACCTTTGTTAGAAGTACGAATATTAGATAAAACTTATTTCAGCTTTCTTACCAAGTTTCCTTTACCAGGACCTTTAATTTCATTTCCATCATCGTCTACAATGGCAGGTTCTACACCAAAAAATGGAAGAGTCTAGAAAATTAAGATTTATTGAAATACAATTTTGATCAAGGCAACCTTTCTCCTGGAATATAAATGCATTATAATTAGGGATAAATTCATATTAAGTAAAAAAGATTCCCGGCATTGTAAATGGAATTTCTGCTTTTGTCATACCTAAAAACCATGTATACGTAAACATAATATTTTTGAAGCAGAAGGCAGTTTCTAAGAGAGATGACAGTTTGAATTTTCATCTTCGTTTTATCTGTATCCCGGGAGACTTTTTATTTACAAGAGGAGCGAACAAGGCACCTCTGCTCACATTGGGACACAAGAGCAGATTCGAATAAAAGAGGAATAAATTAATTTTCCCTGGTTCTATATTTTGATGGAGAAAATATTTTTCACAGTTCTTATATGCTATTGAAATTCTAATAGGAATTTCTCTCATGTATCGATTCTGATAAAAAAACCACAAGGATTTTTTTAAATGTGTTTGCTGGACATTTTTCTATCGATTCAAGCGGAGCGTGTAAAAGTGAAAATGTAAGCATCTTTACAAAGCTTCAGTTGAATTAATTAAGTAGAAAAAGGGGAATGAGATCTAGAAATAAGAGGATATTTTAGAATGAAGATACTATTAGCTGAATTACGATAAATCTTTGGAAATTTATTAGATTTAAAAATATCATTACACACACACACACACACAAACGCGCGTGTGCGGACATTTAACATCTAAAAAATAATATAAAAAAAATAAAAAAATTATTTTGAAAGTCAAGATAGGAGATTTTTTATAAAACATTATTTAGCTAGTAAAAATTTCTTTCAATTTTAACTAAACTTTATGCTCTGTCATCCTCCAGCATTAAAACAATTTCTTATTTATATGTTTTTTTTTACAAGTATGCATCGTTTTATCAGAATCATGCATATTTTATACAATGATAAAATACTTTATACAATGCAAAAGACACAAAGGTTTTGGTTAAACATTGCTTTCTGTTTGAAGAAGCTCTGAATTTGAAAGTGATGTGGGCTCTTCAGTCTTTTGAGAGTTCAGATCACTTTTGAGGAATACGAGAATTGTGATGTTAACATTTTGACAACGGAATTTATGAAGTAATATCATACAGTAATGGATTCCAGCAAAAAACTTTTAAATTCTTTTTGTCAAAACACTGTTGAAAAATATTCAATAATTCTGTTTATAATGCTGTATTTACTATGCCCAAACAATCAACACATTGGTGGATGATTAAAGATTAAAAAATAAATAAATATCTATCTGCAAGAATATAAATAGTAGAAAATAATAATAATCTTATCATAATGTTCTAAATACCGATTACAATAAAAGCATTAATTAATTTCTAATTATCGGTCACTATAAAAGCATGGTATTTCTGAGTTTTAATGTATATATTTAATTTTGAATTGTAATTATTTTCAATGCTTAATCATTCATATACAAGCATTTTCTTTAAAAAAATGAAACTCATTACTTTAATAGAAGTTTATAGTAAAATCGTTAAATTTATTAAAATCATTTATTTAAATTTTTAGTTTACAAATTCATGCATTCGTCTGTTTGCATAGCTCTTTTAAGGACAATGTTTAAGAAGTGCCTAGTTTCAATAATAGATGGCGCTTACTCCCTAGGTGTTGGTAAAAGCCGAGATTTATTCTATGAAGAGTAGAAAATTTTTAACAGAAAATTTCTTTTATCAACATTTCTAAATAATAAGACTTTAGAGTAAGGTTTCGACATTTTTTAAGGATTTATGAAAGAGCAATTTAAATTAAAAATTTTTTTCGAGTAAATATTTAATACTGTAATTAATTATCCAATTACGGAATACTGCATTCTATTTTAAAATAGAAGTTGGCTTAAATTTTTTTACAGAATTCACTTTGTAATATTTGAATCTTTAATGACTAATAAGATATGAAACATATTTTCTTATTTATTTCTTATGAAAGACTTAATACGATATGAAGCATGGATTATTTTCCATATTTATGTAATAGATGCTCTGTACTATTGAGAAAAATTCAAGTAATCACTTTATTCTCTAAAAAGAATTTTCTGTGAAGTTCGTTTCAAGTGTTTTTTAATCTGGGAATTTATTAAATCAAAATCTAAGAGACGAATCACTTACCCGACGGTATTTACATTTCAACAATAACAATAAATCGTGCAAATGTCATATTTTACAGCAATTTTAGCTTATTTTCCATCACTTTAAATTTTAGAATAGTTCATGAAATGTTTGAGACTAGAGTGAATAACTTACCGCGCATCCAGGTTTTAAAGGAGTGCAAAATGGCATTGGGGTCAATAAATGTCCTCCCTGGAAAATGGAATTTATAACATATACTTTATAATGAAACAAGATTAATAAAATAAGAATTTTTTTCATATCATAAGTTAGCAATGCATTTTGACTTTTTTTTATCTGCCACTTTTTTGATTATTTTTATTCTTAAAACTGTAGACAATAAAATTTATGGCTATACACTATTACTCGTTTATTTCTCTTGTTTTTTAGAGGTTTTTTTTTGTTGGATTTTCCATGGCTTATATAATTGAACGGCTAGTTTACAAATTTAAGATTTCTCATCTAAATAGTTTTAAAAATATTTGACCATTCTTAAGTATCCAAAATTTATAAAATTTGACAATTAAGGAAAAAGAGGTTGGTTTTGTTTTCATTTTGGGTTTTTTTTTCTTCATTCTTAAGGTTAATTAATAAAAAATAATTTTGAATAAATAAATTCCACAGGTGGAATTGTATGCTATTCACTGTTTAAATAGTTTCAGTTTGTTCTAATTTGTTTTCGAATCTTCATTTCTTCTAATAATGTCTATAAGAAAGTTCTTTTTGGAAAATCTGTTGTAAATTTCGCACAAAGTTTTTTTCCGCATAAAACTTTGTATTTTCCTTCTTTGCTGTTTCATCTCCATTCTTGTGTTGAACAAAAATACCATGGGTGAAAATTTTTTAGAGTTATTAAGACAATAATTTGAAGGAGTGCCTGGTTTGTAAAAACAATAATTCAAGGGAAAAAAATCAGCCATCTGCAGACAGTGGGAAATTCCATACCACTGTTTAATGGAGTGTACGGAGATCTCAGAGTTAAGGAAGGACCTGCAGAATGTCAATAATGATTTAAGTACAGTACTGATGGTACGGGGTAATCTCAAAACCCTGAAGGATATGATGTTAAAAATTGATAGTTTCATTCCAACAGTTTGAGAGAGTGCAGATAGGGAGGAAGACAGTCTTTTACTGCCCTGAAAGGAATGTTAGTTTGACTGATCGGTCAATGTAAGGTTGGACAATACTTATTCAGCAGTCGACCACAACAAATCCTGTCGATACTGCTACGTTCAGTGGTGGCGGGATGGTCGGCTGTATGCAAGAAGTGTGAAATTCCACAATGCAAATATTTTGATTACTGGTATTATTAATAAGGTTTAAAACATATGGTTGGATCAAAATATAATATTGTGAAGATTGAAAACAAAATCTGTATAATATAAAGGCGACTTATAAGAACATGAAGTCTTCTAGATTGAGCCGATTTAAAACTTAGAAATAACTAAAAAGTGCCAGTATAAAATGTAGATAATCTTTAATTTTAATTTGTGCTATTACTATTATAATTTATTAAATATATATTGTGTCAAAATCTTTTTATTTTTGTTCAATTATATTGAATTAAAGTAGTATTTTATGCCATTTTTTGTTCTGGAAATAAGATATTTATTAGAGATGTGCTAGCATTATTAGTTTTTGTTTTATACCTTTATAAATTTTAAATACATTTTACTCAGACTTTTATTTTTATTGATTGAAGTATTTATATTTCTTGAGAATTATTTTTCTTATTCAAGAAGAAATTTCTTGAAATGTTATCTAAATATATTCATACATATGTACTATGAAAATTAGTATGGATTTAGGTTTAAGAATTCTAGTTATTTTTCAGAAAATTCACAAACTTAATGTATACAAAATTTTTAAAAGTTTAACTAAAAAAGATAATTATTCAAATTTAATCAAGAGTCTGATCTTCAATTCTATGCTAATTTTCTTTCAAAAAATATAAATAAACAAAATAATTTGAAATATTTAAAATTAAATATTTTATTGAAGTTTAAAGACTTCAACACTTTTTGTACTTTAAATTTTAAAATAATGGTGTTTACTAAACCGTATTTTTATCTAAAAATTAGGTAACAATTACTTTTCATATTTCGGTTTTTTTTCCATGTTTTTTTTCTTTTTCTTTTTTAACAAAGGGATACATAGCTTAAGAATTTTCATGTCGGTGTCATATTATATTAATGTATTATAAACAAAGCATGTGTGATACATAATCTATAAATAGTATAAAG
>JAPMOQ010044115.1:328333-401789 GCA_026543055.1 Argiope trifasciata | reverse complement strand
ACAAGTGCCCCAAAAACGTATATTCACAAATAAATTCTGAATTATTTAAAATTTTGAAAATTGCCCAGTAACATCCTTGAAGGAAAAATAATTTTTAAACAATATTGAAAGAAAATTGCTGAAATCCTGCTTGCATTCCTTTTACACTGGAAACTAATTTTCACTCTTTAACACGTTCACTGCCACTACCCTCGCCTGATATCAGGACACTCTATCTAATTAGATGATCCCTTCTTTGCTATCTTTTAACTGTAGTAGAGAAGGTGTCATCTAACAGCATAGATAGTTTGGTACAATTGCATGTTATTTGTAACTCACAGGTGCGTCAGTGGCAGCGAATGTGTTAAAATGAGCGGTTATTGTCAATTTACTTAAGTTAATATTTAAAATTCCTTTTTTGTATATTGAAGAATTTTTAGCATTTAACAAGTTCACTACAACTACCCTCGCCTGATATCAGGACTATCTATCTAATTAGATGTCCCTTTCTTTGCTATCTTTTAACTGTAGCGGAGAAGTTGTCATCTAATTACATAGACGATTTGGTACAATTACGTATTATTTGTAACTCAATGGAGCGTCAGAGGCAGCGAATGTGTTAAAAGGTTTTTCTTTTTCTCATATAGAAGAGACATATTTGGCTATACGGAAAAAAATTGATCGATGAAATTTATTAATTCTGAGAGTTTAAAATTTTGAAAAAGCTTTTCTTCCTCAGATAATGACACCAATGGACATGTTTAAAATGTCTGAAGAATTCTTCACTTCCATTGGTCTGGATAAAATGACGCCAGAATTCTGGCAGCGTTCGATCATCGAAAAACCCAAAGACAGAGAGATGGTTTGCCACGCTTCTGCTTGGGACTTTGCAGATGGAAAAGATTTCAGGTAAAAAGAAACTTTATACCATAGCTGGTCAGAATGTAAGTAAAAGAATTTGAGAAAATCATTCAGTTACGAAGTAGTACTGTTAACAATTCTGCCACAAATTCAAAGAGAAGTAGCTACAGTCTTTTTAAAATTTTGAAGTAGTAAAACCCTTACATTTATAATAATACATTTTTTTAAATTTTGAATTATTATAATCCTTATAATTATTACAATCTTTTTTGTTAGACATTTGTTAGATCTATGCAGAAGATATTTGGATTTGAACCTTTGGATTCAGTTCTTGTGTTGTTTTTTCACTTCCAACCCATCATCTCATAAACAACCCATAAACAGGATTCGAACCCGACCTTTCAAAGTTAGGTTATTTGTTTTTGGCAGTGTTTGTTATACAAATTTGGTGAACTCGGATAGTATAAATACGTGTACGTTAAAGATCTTTGAGAGAGGTGTCAAACTATGTGGTTGACCTGCTGGACAGCCAATTTAAGATTATTCGCCAAGTTTTTATATAGAAACATTGGGGTTCGAATCTGTTTTAAAGGTTGTTCTCCAGAGTTGGGCGAAGTTAACTTTATTTAAAATTCAACCTATTATTTTTTGCTCCAAGAACGAGCTAATGAAATTTTACTTCAATAAATATGATTTTTATGGATACAGCTCTCCTGATTGGGCTTCCTCGACAATAAATTCTTCTGCCAAGTTTTGCTAATTTTCGGATCAGTGTAACCTGGATGATAGCATTAAAAAAAAATTTGAATCATTATAATCCTTTTCACTGTCATTATTAAATAAGTGGCAGGTATTAAAAATGTTACTTTGATCTTAAGTGATTGACAAAATATTCCCAGAACAATGAATAACAACAAACTTAAAATAACAAGTACCGAATCCATTACTATGCATTTATTCTATTCAAAACATTATCCAAAATTTCTTATATTTTTTCTATTAATTATCCAATCAAGTTTCTCATTAAAAAACATTCTCTTAAATCAACAATCAAAAGGGGAATTTCGTTTTGATTGTAAACAAATAACTCAAAGTAAGTAAATAATGTGAGGCTAAATATTATCTTTTCATTTGAGACGAAAAATATAAAAAAAAGTTAAACTTTATTTTTCAGGATCAAAATGTGCACTCGAGTAAACATGGAAGATTTCATTACAATTCACCATGAAATGGGCCACATTGTTTATTTCATGTATTATGCAGGCCAACCTTTAGTTTTTCGAGAAGGAGCAAATCCAGGTATGAAATCTTTCTAAGCGCAATGCAAAACTGCTCAAGTTTGAACGATACACAGATATCTATAGTTCAATTTAAGAAAAAAGAAATGACAGGAATTTTGCTTAAATTTGTACACAAAAAAAATCATATTCAAATATTTTTTACAACTAAGTTATTGAAATATAATACTTGATTGTTTGGAAATTGCAAATGATACCTTGTATCTTCTCTTATTTAATGTATAAATTCAAAGCATCGGAAATTTTTATACGAGGGAATAATTCTAAATATATAAATTTTATAATTATGCTCTATATGTAGAATTTTTAGAAAATTTTATAACATTTCTAGTTATTCTATATTTTGATGACAAATAAATAGTTGACTTAAATCTCTAAAAATAAAGTACGTTTTAGTGGCTTTAATTTTCGATCATAGTTGACAAAAATAATTGGACAGAATCTGTGGAAATTTAGCTACAAAGCTCTATTAAATTCACGCATACAAATTAAACTTCCAAAGTTCAATGTTCTAGCAATTATCTTAACTGAATTGCAGTTTTAATATTTAAATGTGACGAAATGAAGACAGTCTGTCAATTTGTAATACAAGACTTCCAGTTATCAGAATCTGGATTGTACCCGGCGTGTTGCTGCCGCAGAAAAAATGATTTTGGAAATATCGTTTGGAATTTAAAATAAATGTCTTGTTTAATTAGGAATGATAAAAATAATGATATATAATTTCGTATCGGAAATGAATACATTCATTGAAACTGAAATATAAAGGAGAAGCATCAATATTATTAATTGTATATTTTGAACTTTATTATTCAAGACTTTAGAGCTAGCAATTTTTTGTTTTTTGTTTTTCCATCATCAACAGAAGCAAATAAGGGCAAGTAATAAGTATTCAAAGTTTCATCGAAATCGGATGAGTGGTACGGCACCGCATAAGAGATGTACAGACAAAGATTCATTTTTATTTATATAGATGAATAATATGAGTTATCTATTAAAAAATACATACATGCGAAAAACATCATAAAAATACCTGTAGGCAAAAATTATTGAATCATCAAACTTTAAAATTGTTTAATTTCTTCAAACATGAAACCGAATTTCTAAACCATAAAATTTTGTATCAAAGTAGCTGTTTAATTAAAAAATTTAAAAAAAAGGTTTTTTTTCAGGCTTTCATGAAGCAATAGGTGACACTATAGCTTTGTCAGTTGCAACTCCAAAGCATTTGAAAGAAGTGGATCTTCTCGAAGAAGTATCTGAAGATGAAGGTAAATAGTATGATAAGGTTTAAAATTAAAGACGTATTTATCAGCATAAAAATAAAAATGATTAATTTTTCAGAAGATTTTCTATTTTGTAATAATTATAACAATAATTTATTTAAGAAATTTGGGTCATATTAATATGGCATTTTCATCTATTTATAGAGAAAAAGTTAACTGTATTTATTATTTTATTGTCTAAGGAGATTTAAAAAGATGGAGTTATTATAACTGTACAAAAATATTTTTGATTAATTACCATTGTCAACTGATAATCAAAGATTTTTCTTAAATAATTTGAACATGATTTACTAAAAACTTCTTAATTAATGGTCAATTGAATAAGTCATATATATTTTACAGAAAGTGACATCAACACCTTGATGGACACAGCTTTGGACAAGATTGCTTTCCTGCCTTTTGGCTATCTCATCGACGCCTGGAGGTGGAAAGTGTTTGATGGCAGTATCAAGAGGGACGAACTCAATTCGGAATGGTGGAAACTGAGGTAAGATCAAGGCATTTAAAAAACAAAGTTTTCAAAGGCATTTAAAAAGTAAAAAAAGGCATAATATACACCTGTGGTGACATCTTAATAAGTCAGTAGACGCCGCTAGATTGCTTTTGTCGAATGGATAAGTTACTGTTCTTCAAACATTACATGTTCTATCTTTGGCGGAATTCAATCTACACATTGGCATAATTCCAACAACAACCTATCGCCACATTGGTGATGAACGTTCAAACAGCTGTCGTGGCGCTACCTACCAGCAGCAAACGCAACTAACACAAAGTCGTCAGACTCGCTTGACGCAGTAGCAACCGTCTTCGCTCGCCATAGCGTTTGGCGGTATCGAAACACTCTCTTCGCTCGCCATAACATTTGGCGCTATAAAAATGGTTCGTCTCTGCCTACTCACTGGTAAGGGAGTATTGTTTTGACATCTTATTAAGCCAGTAACAGCCGTTAGACATCAGCGTTCGCTTTTGTTGAATGGATAAGTTACACGACTTCAAACCCAAACATGGGTGGTTCAATCCTTGGCGAAATTCTACCAACACATTGGCACAATTCCGCTAACAACCAATCGCCATATACCTAATATTCCATATTTAACGTCAAAGGTAAAATTAAATTGATAATTCTCCAGGTTTTATACAAGTTTTTAAAATTTGCGCTTACTTTTGTTCCATTCAGATTGAAATACCAAGGACTCTGCCCGCCAGTCCAGAGAACCAACGAAGATTTGGATGCAGCAGCTAAATACCATGTGATAGCCGATGTTCCATATATAAGGTAAGAACAGTTTGGTATGAAAAATTTATAAGCATAAAAAGTGTGTAGAACTTTTAAAACGATTTTCAAATTCAATTTCGCAACCACAATTTTATTATTTTCTAGATTTTATTCACCAATATCTTTCATAATTCCTTATTAATGTGAAGAAGCCCTAAATGTTTATGGCTTATAATTGAAAGTTTTAAATCATTCAAAGCTACATGACTCTTCTCAAATCAAATAAAAATTAAGTTAAAACTTATAAAAGCCTGATAATTTTCTGAAAGGTTAAAAGGCTTGATTTGTCATCAGAACATTCAATTGTACGAATATTCTGAGCACCAGTACACAAGAAAGTTTAAAAAAATTAATCATTTAATTTATTTTAACTATAAATAAATTAAACAAATAAATGCATGTAAGGTTGGATTTAGATTCAGTAAAACTTTACGGAAATTAGTCAAAAACAGCTATATCTATTAGTAATTTAATATTGATTATTTTATTTTTTTTTAATATTTCTCTTCCTTTATTTCTGAAAATGGTGTCATAATCTATATTATTTTGATGCTCTTTTCTGCATAAGTAAACATGTTTCCTTTTCATCATGAATGTGTATACCTGTTATTGTGTGTCGGGCTAAGCTGACTTCTTAATGCAACAGGGTAAAATATGACAGCTAGCCCTTTAGAGCAACGACGACACTTCCTTTCATTTAAACAATATTTTAATGACGAACAGCACATCACAGACATAGACAGTTTTGTATCCGAAAAAAAAGCAAGTACTCGCCTACGCAGTTACCATGCGCACCATATCTGGCGCAGGCAAGCAGCACCATCTAGTGGTAAGAAGACGCAATACCTGTCATCTTTATAAATAATAAATTTTTCTTCTTTTTCCGATATGTAGATGCATATGAGTTCCATGAATAAGTTTTTTAAACGGTGTTCGGTAAATGAAAGGCTAGTGGAAAATTATGTATTTTCAAGCCTTAAGGAAGAATTTTTAAATAATGTAATGAATAAATTATTCGGGTAAAAAAATTAGATACATCTCTTCGGTTAGATTAAATAATCTAATAGCGAACTTCTGGAAAAATCATTTCTGTAATCTAACCTCCAAACATTTCGATGTAACAGAAATCATCGGTTTTAAGGAACATGCCCTTTTGACTGTATTTCGTGTTACAGCTTATAATTTTCATTCCGTATTTTTAAAGAAATAAAATGCATTTGATGGCATGAACGATGTTGCGACCCAATAAACATTTTTTTTTCATATTCACAAGGGAAATATTGTTACGATTATAAATATTTTTCAACTAATTTTTTTTTCTGTTCTCTATGTATACACTCTTTGTCTGTCAACAAATATAGCACAAAGCTTACAGATGAAAGTCAGTTCACAATTGATAATAGAATCAATTCAAAATTTAAGAACATGGGCACAAATGCAAAGAAAAATGCTGGTAACAAGTAAATACACAAATACAAACAAAAATGAAACAAAATTGCTCACTTACTAACATAGGCATACAGTAAATCATATAAAACAATTGAAGAAGCATGATCAAATAATAATAAACAAAAAATATTCAAGATACAGGTACAAAAGTATGTATACAAATATATGTATGCGAACAAATTGAAATAAAGTTTAAATAATACAGAGGAAAACACCACTAATATGTACAAAAGGCAATAAAAGAAGATTTACTCTGTACAAAAGCAGTTAAATGAGGAGACCGAACTATATTTGAAGGCAGTTAATGAGTTTATGCTTTTCCGAAAAAAACGTAGTGCATTCAAAAATCAAATGCTTGACATCCTAAACTGCATCACTGCAGCACGAACACCTATCAACCAGCGACAAATTGAATCGTTTTAAATAAGCTTTAAAGTTTCCAGGCCCAATAATTTCATTTTTAACAATATCCTCAGCATCTATTTCTTGAAAACATGTGGAAAATTTGAAAAAGATAAAGCAAAGGCGTAAAAATAAAAAGAAACTATTTAAAAGCTTCATTTGATTCTGTATAAATATCATTCTCTGATTTGAAAAAGTTATTTCTGTTCATTTATATTTATTTATATAATTCTCATGTTCCTGAATCTGAAATTTTTTTTTCTGCAGGTATTTCGTCAGCCATGTCATCCAGTTCCAGTTCCACAAAGCTCTGTGCGATGCAGCTGGATACAAAGGACCTCTGCACAAGTGCGATATCTACAAGAACAAGAGAGCAGGACAGTTGTTGGGGTACGTATATGCCCTTCAAAAACCAGCTGCAATTTTTGTCCAATCAATTACTTTAATTTAATATCATAATTCTTGTTAAACTTTGAAATTAAAATACCATAAATCCCTGAAAGAATGAAATAAAAGCGAATATTTAATCCAAAAAAATTAACATGCCATCAAATTATGCATGCTATTCGTTAAATAAAAATGCTCTTTTTGAATTTAAAATAATAAACTATCTTAAATTTTTATTGATTTATTTTGGAATTTTGAAAAACTAAATAATTTTTATTTGTGTCTTAAAAGCAAATATCCAGTCAATAAAAATTGTGATAGATACTTAATGTTCTTTGTATATTTTAGCGATACGTTAAGCCTTGGTAAATCCGTCCATTGGAACGAAGCCATGAAAGTTATAACGCAGGGCGCAACGCACAAAATGAATGCCAAACCCTTGGTTGAGTACTTTGCTCCTCTCTTGAAGTGGTTGAAGATTCAAAACAAGAATGAGACTTTGGGATGGAACAGCAGCGACCCAATGGTGTGTCCATAAAGCTTTGACTACGCTCGATAGTCATCAAGTCATTAAATAATCTAGTGAAACTGAAACAAAAACTTTAAAAAGTATTTGTAATGAATACATACACAAGGATTTGGCATAGTCGAATTTTGAACAATTCTTCAGATTTTTAGCCTTTGGATTCTATGCAAAGAAAAAAAATATGTATTCATCAGCCAGCATTTCTCCATTTTTTTCCTGTTACGGAAAAGCAAATATAAGTCATTCACTTCATGTTTAAATAAAATATTTATTTATTTACAAAAGTTATTGTATATTTTTCATTTAATGCTTCCACAAATAATAATAAAAATCTGTCTGATTTGGCCCTGTTAAAGTTTGTTGGGTTATTTTGAAATTGTGTAACTAAAATTGTTGAATTACTACGAATTCTTTATCATTAAAATTTGTTCAAATCCTTTGAAATCTGTGAAAATAGCGATAGTATTAATACAGGATGTTACATCAGTAAAGGCCAAAATTACATTATTAAGAAAAAATTAATTTCATCACAGTGTCATCGCGACACAATTTCTGTTTAAAGTTATAAAATAAAAATTCATTCACAAAATAAGTACATTTATTTAACAGAATGGTTACAACATTGATTGAGATGCCCACAACAAAAACAGAAATTATTAAAGGAATATTATGAAATTAGGATCCTGAATACTTCTGCAGAATTGATAGCGACAAACAAGCGATTATCGATCACTCACAAATGTATCTGATATGCTTAAAATCAGGGAATTTTGTTAAAACATGGTCTACAGTTTTATTGTCGTTTCATGTTGAACATATTAGTACAGAATTCCTAAAAAAAAATCAAACTTTTCTGAGTATAATACGAGTGTCCAATTCGAAAGCGCACATTTTATTTAATATCGCATCTTCGATTAGAAAGAATGAGCCACGATCTCTGTTTCGATTTACAATCCTTTTGAAACCCAAAAATAAATAAAACTATTACATTATAACTAGATCTAGAAACTATTACTAGATTTTAAAATCATTGAAAGTTTTTTAAAAGGCAGAGCAGTCAATTAGAAACAGACCAATCTCTTAAGATATCATGAAGCCAATTAAGTGATAAAAATGATACACTGACGTAGCTTTTAATCTGGTAAACAGCAGAACAAAAATAAAAATTAAAGTTGTCTGATGGTGAATGAAAATTATATAGATTTTTCAAATCTCTGTTAAATTATATTACCTAAAATCATTTCATTTACTAGCTAATTAAGTTATATTCTTTAAACTATATTATTCAGTGAATAATTGATTATTCATAGGAAATTAACGAAAAAACTATAAAACGGGAACTACTAACGGAAATTAATTAGAAATTAATGTAGCTGAAATACGAAGTTTCATTGCACAAAAATTGTAAAAAGAATGTTTTTAAACCGTATGGAATATTGGAGTCGCAATGTGTTTTCACAATAATTGAACAATTTAAAAAAAAATCGATATCCAAAAATTAATTTTACAGGTAAATCATATTTCACGACAAGAATCTTAATCATATAATACACTTGTTATTAATTTGTTACAGACTTTACAAAATAATGCAAGAAATTCAGAAATACGAATACTTATTACAGGGCTTTTAAAGAAAAAGAAGTGCCGTATTGTTTTATAGTATTAATCGCGTGCATGAGAAATAGATTGCTCAAGTTTTTTTTTCTCCTTTGCATAATTAAAGCTTCCTCTCACAACTATATTGTTTAGTAATGAGATCAAATATGTGCATTGGGTTATATAATGCTTCATTGCATATGCTGATATTGTAACAGATCAAATATCAAACTCTTTTTTATTAAAATTTTATACATATATATTGAAGTGCTATTCATTCGAACTCCCACAGAAGAAATTAGAAACTTTCAAAAGTATTAATTCCCTCGCATTTTTTAAAATTATGGCTCATACATGATTTAAACAGAAGTTTTTATCTTGCATTTTCCTATCTTATCATTTCAAAATTTCAGTACCAGTTTTTTTTTTCATTTGTTTCGAAGCCCATGAATAAAAATAATTACAAAATATTTTATTCATGGGGTTCACAATTCAGAAAGTAACAAAAATGTTAATTCACGAGAGGAGAGATATGACCCATCAGAGAATTTTATTTAGTTTAGTTATTTTAACGTCCCGTTGTAAAGCAACACTTTTGGTATTTGGAGATTTTAACCATAGTAGTTTTTAGTTAAATCGTAGTTTTTAACCACGGTCAGATGAAGAGGACGACACCTGAGCTGGCGCCTCCCTATCACCAGCGGGAGGACGTTTGGCCAGACAGATTTAACTTGCAAAAGACCCCCTCACACGACGGCTCTTCGGTGGAATCGAGTCTCGTACCTGCAGCCCTCTGGTTCCGAAGTCGAGACCTTACCACCAGGCCACGGTGGTCCCCAACCCATCAAATAAGTTAGAATAAAACATAAAGTTTAAAAAGCCATAATTTCTCTGAGACAAATATTTATTCTTGTATCTTCAGTGTAGCATCAATGGAATGTCAGTCAAATATAAAATTTTCATCTGAGTTATATTTTTAATGAATATGAAAATGAATCTATTTATTGAATCGTCAAATGAAATCAGAAATTAAGTTTTGAATTTAATGTATACAATTCTGTCATTTGCACTAAAAAAAATCAACCAGAAAAAGATTCTGCCCAACTGATCATTTGAAAATAAAAATAAAAACTGTAATTCTTAAAAGGAAAAGTATTTGATAAAACTTCGACAGTTCATCATATTTTTAATATCTTCATAGAGTTAAATCCATGGAACTTGATTGTTCAAAGATCCAATTTTACAAACAAAATCAAAAATGTTCTTATCCCGTAGGCAGATTTACAGTAGATTTACAGCCTTGGATTTCCTATATCACAACGAAAGCAGAATTCTACAATCGAAATAATAATTTATCCTAGTATGTCTTACCTGGACTAATCTTTGCACTTCAAATTTTTCATTTTTTTATGGCAAAAGGAAAATTATTCTTTCTCGCTTATACCTTGCGACAAAGCAATTTTTTAAGTGTAAATGTTTTTTACCAGTTTCAAACTTTAAATGGATTTTATTATTGCCTTTCTTCAAAGTATGCTCAAAGAAATTCAAGCACTGCTAACAGTGGACAATATTCTGTGTGAAAAATTACAAAATGAACTCTTTATCTAGCTTTTTGTTCTTTATAATGGACTCAAAGGATGACCCAATATACACTGATGGAAAAAAAATCCCAACACCAAGAAAAAATTATTGTACAGTAATGAAATTTTAGGAATACATTTGTCTAGAGAACATATTTAATTGATTAAAGTTTCAAAATCACAGGTAGAGCCATTGGCGAGAAGAGCCATTTGAAATGTGAAATGTTGGTACATTAGTAACCGGTGTAACCGCCAGAATTTTGAACGCAAGCATGGAAACGTGTATGCATTGTGTCGTACAGGTGTCGGATATCAGTTTGTGGGATGGAGTTCCATGCCTCTTGCACTTGGGTGGTCGATGCAGGGACGGTTAATGCTGGTTGTGGATGGCACTGGAGTTGTCGCCCAATGATGTCCCATATGTGCTCGATTGGAGAAAGATCTGATGATCTAGCAGGCCAAGGCAACATGTCGACACTCTGTAGAGCATGTTGGGTTACAACAGCGGTAGGAGGGCGAGCGTTTTCCTGTTGTAAAACACCCCCTTGAATGTTGTTCATGAATGGCAGCACAACAGGTTGTATCACTAGACTGACGTACAAATTCGCAGTCAGGGTGCGTGGGATAATCACGAGGGTGCTCCTGCTTTTGTAGGAAATTGCTCCCAAACCGTAACTACAGGAGTAGGATCTGTGTGTCTAGACCACAGACATGTCACTAACAGGCGTTCACCTGGCCTCCTTCTAACCAACAAACGGCTATCACTGCGACCAAGGCAGAACCGGCCTTCATCAGAAAACACAACAGATCTCCACTCCGTCCTCGAATGAGCTCAAGCTTGACAACCCTCACGTCGCAAACGGCAGTGGTTTGGAGTCAGTGGAATGCACTGTACAGGGCGTCTGGCTCGGAACTGTCCTTGAAGTAACCGATTTGTAATAGTTCGTTGTGTCACTGTGGTGCCAACTGCAGCTCGAATTTCAGCTGCAGACGCAGTACGATTAGCCACAGCCATACGCAGAATACGACGGTCTTCCCTCTCAGTAGTACCACCCGGAACCTGGTCTTCTTGAGGCAGTACCTTCCCTTGACCCCTGCCACCAATACTCATGCACAGTGGATACATTCCTGCCAAGTCTTTCAGCAATATTGAGGAAAGAAAACCCACCTTCTCGTAGCCCTACAACACGACCTCGTTCAAATTCAGTGAGCTGTTGATAATGGCTTCTTCGTCTTTTCAGAGGCATCCTTGACTAACATTAACCCACTACGTCAAATCTCAACTGTAAATAACGATCACGAGCCTTACAGCGCTTATTTAAAGCAAACCTCATTTACATGTTCATAGTGTCGTTACTAGCTCCACACTTGCGCGCGTAGCTCGAAATTCGAATCGACGTCATCTTTCAGATGTATAAACACGCCTACCAAATTTCGTTTATCTAGCACAGCTCCTTCTTAGTGTTGGGATTTTTTTCCATCAGTGTATATTCTTTATTTTTCATGTTTATTTTTATTTATTTATTTATTATGTATTTATATTTTATTTATTTATTATTTAGTTATTTATATTTCATTTTTCCACTTATTCATTTTTCTTATTCTTTTATTTGTCTTTCCCTCTATGCTTTAATTTATCTTTCAATGCTTTAATTGTCTTTCTCTCTATGCTTTTATTTTACTTCAATGTTGTTTTTGTTTTGACGCTACCTTTAGCTTCTTTTACATGTTGTATATGTGCATAGCGAAGTTCTGTTTGATTAGCGAGTCTCTTGATAGCTATTTAAATACTTTTTTTTAAATTGAAATCCTCAGCTTTTCACAGGTGTAACGCCACTTTGGGCACACACCTAATCATCACCAGAATACAGTTTTAGATAGATAGACGTTTTTCTTCTTTTTATGAGAAATAAGAATAGCTCATGAATTATTAGAGAGAAATTCAGAATTGAATTGATATATCATTTGTAGTATGATAATGCATAAAATTAATTAATTCAGTATTTTCCTAATATTTCTTAGAAGGGTATTTATTCCTTTTTTTAGACTTGCTACTCTTCTGAATGGAGTCAATGATACATATCGAATTTGATATTATAATTTAATGTTGAAACTTATACATTTTAGCACAAATAAAGATGTATCACAGAGCAATATTTGTCTGTGAGCAACATTGTTTATCTTATAATTAATTAATATATGGCAATGCTATTGCGCCTATACTAGAATGTTACTACGTCTTGCCCACAGGCGAATTTTAATATGTTATGTCCCGCTATCCTTTTAATAAACTGGTGAATTTAGCTTCACATTTCGACTTGTTTATAATATACCATAATTTATTTAAAATTAATTGTTTTTTTTATATTTTCTTAACATTCTTGAATATGAATTTTTCTAATTTATCTGTATGATTCTAGATCAAGCATTAACGTTTTTAAACAATATTACTGAAATAGAAATTCATATATAATCATTCGAATATTTAAGTTAATGTAATGAATAAAATATGTAGAATTTCCATGAATTACATTTGATGAAGTGTGCTTATTGTCCTAATATTAATTTAATTCATTGTATTTATACTAATTTACTTTATTCCCTTATTGTGATTTACATTGTATTTGTTTTTTAGAAAATCATTAGATTTACAAATAAGGAAAATTAATTTTTACAATCATCTTGCTTCCAGTCTCCTTCTATCCTATATATACATTGTGCCGTAAATAATTGATAACAATTATTGATAGCTATTATTAAGAGTTATTATTGATTTATTTAAGAAAATGCGATGCATGGGCCTCTTTGATCATCATGTGTCAAGTTTTATTTATATATATTATTTTTAAGTATAAGTTAGGCTCAAATTGCAACCATATTTCAGATTTACTTTTAATCTAAGTACTAGGTTGAAGAGCAATAGGGTGCCTTCTAAACATATTGAAGGGCAATATTTCACTTGCCAACAGTTAATTCAAAAATAACAAAGAAAAAGTGTGTGTTTTTGTTGTTTTTACATCGGATTGTGACTACGGATGAGATATGGATATTCTGCAACAAGTTGTAAAAATATATGGAAAGTAATATTTCGCTGTTTCCAACCAAACAGTACCATCAACATCAACACCAAAGCCGAATATTCATGGCTCGAATGTCAATCCATGTTGGAATTTAAAAAAAAAACTTTTATGTGTACTAAAAGCAGACAAATCCTTACGGACGATCGATATAGGTTATAATTCATTTGTTTGAGATGAGATAAGTTTCACTAGGAAAAGGCTGGAATCCAGGCTAAGACATGACAAACTTATTCTTCAGCAAGACACCGCTCATGCTCATGACGCAAGAGTGGTTAAAGATTATTTTGAAAGGTTCAAGTACGATATGTTACCAAACCTACCATATTATCCGAACATTATTCCTTCTGATTAGTTTGTTCCAATGGAGGCACCAATATTTGTTAGTCACTGGTTCATTTCTTTCACAGAACGCGAGAATTGGCTTCTAACTTTGATTGCCTCAAAAGAGCAGATATTTTTTCATGATGGAATTCGAAAATTAACAGAGAAGTGGGAAAAAATAATAACGAACTTTTTACAGTACTTGTTCATTCATTTCGCTCTGTAATAACTAAATTTTTCAACTGAAAAAGATGGACCCAACTAAATTATACCCCCAAAACATATTACTTTGTGTTCTGATTCTAGTCTCATGCTCTTTTTCCTCCGTCAAGATCCATAGCTAATTCAAACATAACATTTGGAGGAGTGTATATAAAGTATATCCCTTGAACATAAATCGATTCTAATCTAACTCTTTTTGTACCAGTTAGGATTGATAAGAAATATCAAAGTATCCGACTACGTTAAAAACACTGGTTATCGTTTACATTGCCGAATTTTTTAAAAATTGTTTTTTCTTGTAGTTCAGACTTTCCTCTTTCCAAAACAGTTCATCTTCTCTAGGAAAAGTAAGACCTGACCTATCATCCAGAGCATCATATTTTTTTCAGCTAAAATTTGTCTTTGACTTCAATTTTCTCAAAATATTAATTGTCATAAAAGTTCTACGTAAAAGTTTACGTAAAAATTTTAGAGTGTGTTTTAAATAATATGGGCAATGAAATAATTAATAATTTTCTCAAAATGTTAATTGTCATAAATGTTCTACGTAAAAATTTGTCATAAAATTCTACTTTTTTAAGTAGTTTTTTGTTGGCAAAATAGTTTTTCATTTATAGGTGTGTTTTAAAAAATTATGTTGTGAATTTATGGAAAAAATGAATATATATGAATATTTTTACCCATACTTTCTTTGCATCTCAAAATTTTTCTTAGATTTTTGTTCATTTCCTTCATCATTATATTCTATAACTTGTTTACAAAGAAAAATAGGGTTGTTAGATTATAATTTTGTGTAGAATATTAACCGTTTTGGATAAATTTCATTAAAATTAACTATACATTTTTTTGTGTCTCAAAATATATCATATTTTCAAATAATTTTTTTGTATTGATAGTATTCTGTATTATAATTGACAACACATTTAAAAACCATAGTTTTGAATAGTTTTTTTTAAATACAATTTTTCAAAATTTTTCCTTTGAATGTAGTCGGATACCTTAAAAATATAAGAAAATCTCAATATTTCATCAAACTTTGCAAAAACAAAATTAAAAATTGATACCTTATCAAAAATTAGCTGAAGAAAATTTCGATAAAAAGAATGTTAGTAAAGAAATTTCTTTAAATGAAATTTTTATCATTGACTTTTAAAGATAAATATTTATCAGCAATTTTGCAATTCATTTATTTTCTTCGTGACAGTTTTTTGTTATCAAAGATTTAAAAAATAACAATGCAGTAACATTATTGAATATGCGTTTTCGATTCTCTTTACTTATTGATAATATTTTTGTCTGCGTTTGCGCGTAATAGGAATAGATATATGACAACAAAAAAAAAAACGATTCATCAAAATAATGAAGATAAGAAAAAAGAATACAGAAGAAAACTAGATAATACTCAATACTTAAATGCTGCAAGCACCGAGAACACTTATCTTTGGCCTTTCGTGGCAAATCCTAAAAGTTCTATTTTGTAGTTACAAAAAATATCTTTCAAATATTATCTTTCTAACTGGATAATTCTAATATGTAAAAAGTGCTCCTTTAGTATCATAAAAGTTACTTAAAAGTAAGTAAAATATCTGTCATATTGAGAATGACAATATGTTATTTTAACAATTAATTTGAAATTTGTCTTAATTAATATATATGTATATTTTAGATATAATGAATATGATATAAATTTGGTTTTCTTGTATATAATATTAAATTTTATTATAGATTGTCTGATATTTAAAATATGCTTGACTATATAAAAAAAATTATTGTCAAAAGAATAAATTATTCACAAGATTATTCCCTTTCTCGTGTGTCTAAATTTCAATATTTTAATTTATTTCCTTATAATAGGTCTTATAAAAGAAAATTTAAATATATATATAAATCAAAATTAATTTATTGTAAAATATCATACAAAATAATTAAGATTTTGTATTTTTTTTTTTGTGAAGTGTTGCATAATTTCAATAGTAATCGAAAAATAATTGATATGAAATCTCAAAAGAGAAGAATTTAAATCATTGCTCTAGATCAAAAGAAAATTTTGAACATCCAGAATGAAATTAATGCTAGGGAAACAAATAGGATTCTGGAATCATTTCCATAATGATAGAAAACTAATTTCCAGTATTTCATTTTTCATGAGCATAGAGAAGTAAAGTTTCCTGTCAATGTAATTTATAGCAAAAAGCTTTTTAATTGATTTCAAAGTTATTGTAATTAATTACGTTTTATCTAGAAATACAGCAGGTAATAAGACGTATTGCTTTAAAAGTTCGTTTTCCATATTTTTTGCCAACCAATCATAAATTTTGAGAGCACTTGAATAATGCATCCTGAAAGAAATTAGAATCATGTAATATTGTGATTGTTACTCTTTTTAATAATACAATAATAGCTCAACAACAACACAATATAATAATAATGAAAATGCACATAGCTTTACATCAATAATTTTTGTAGAATATTATTCTTTTCACTAGTCATCATCATTTTTTCTGAGTCAGTCATCATTTTTGATGAGTTTCATCAGTCATTTTTGTAGAACAGACTTGTAGAATATTACTCTGTCTAGTACTACTCTTAGAATATTAATCTTAATATACCGCCATTCTACACAAACTATTTGATGGATAGAATATAATTTTATATTATTTATATCGTGTAAGTACATATTACTTTGTATTTCTAGCCAAATAAGCTGTATTTGGATGAAATAAAGAATCTATAAAATAACGGTTGTTTTTTAATTATAATTTATCTATAATATATATCGAAAACAATAATATCTTCTTTACAATAAAATGTTATTAAAATGATTTTCTGTCCCAACGTTCATCTGTTGCTGGAATATAAAAATATTTTTTAATGTAGTCATCAATCGATTATTCATTGATCTTATTCCATCCATGGGTTTTTGAATTTCTAATCTACATAGTAATGTGTTTTTTGCTTTGAAAAATAGGATTTCTTCATTGCATTTCCACTTTTCATAGAACTGAAATCTGTTCATTCATTCACAATCATTCGCGCATATTAACTAGATCCAAGAAGGTGTAGAAAATACTTTTTAATGTTTCTCAGAATCATTGCACAGCCGAGTTTCACAACAACGCCATAAAAAATTAATTTTGATTTTGGTCGCATTTTACTAATAAAATTAGCCAAAATGCTGTTCATGTGATGTATTCGAAGAAAGTTCAGTGGTATGAGTTTAAAACAAGCATTCTATTTACAACAACTATTGCAGATATATTTTTGGTATCAAAAGAATTACATAAATACGCCTACTTAGGTGATAATGTATTTTATAGATATTTGTAATTCAACATGATACTGCTCAATAATTTATCAGTTATGTTAAATATGAGTGAGTTCCTATTTACTGTATCGCTAACATCTTTCTGAATACCCTTTCTTATTGGTTTTTCTACTAATTTCGTTTTGTGATTATTTTTTAAGAACTTATTGAAGACATATTCTACAAGATCTCCCTACTAAAAGTATGTTTGTCAGTATTACGAAAGTTCTGTCTATTGTTTGGCTAATTTCCTTCTGAACAGCAATTTTCCTTCAATTTTCTACTAGTTTCATCTCATGTTTGAGTTTTTTTTAAATTTTGACAGCATATTGGTTCACAAATTCTTCCAGATAATGTGGCTTATGCTTGCTAAAATATCCGAACAAATTATTATTTATAACTTAATATACTCAAATTCTTTCATATCAGTTTCTTACTTTAAAATAATTTCATTTACAGACTCTTGATCTGCAAGATGATGTGGTGTCTGCTGACTGTGAGTCTGTTGAGTCTTTTCGTTACTGCAACGGCAGATTGCAGTAATGTGAAAGAAAAGTACGTGAGCGGAAGCAACACTAACACGTACGAAGCTTTGCGCTTCCTCGAAAACAATGATCTTATAGTGACGCAGACAGCAAATAAAGCTTCCATTGCAAGTTGGAACTATCAAAGCAATCTTACTGAGCCAAATAAAGAAGCCATGGTAAGTATTAAAATGTAGCAAGACAACATCATATGTATAATCCGTAGATGTTTATATATATAATATATAATGTTTACATACGAATTTCATAATGGTATCATTTTAAAGTATGAAGCTTTGTATTAAGATATGAGTAACTAAAACAAATTCTAGAAAATAGGAACAAAATTGAAAAGCCAGAAATTTTAAATATTTCCTTTAATGCGCATTTCTAATTCATGAATGCAAAGAATGTAGAGAGAAAAAAATCTATTTCATGAAATATGTATAAAACAGCCACATCGCACATTACGTGTTTTGTATAACAAAATAATTTTCAATGTAAATACATGGGAATGTCATGGTCCTACATTTGTTACAATCCACAAGAAATCTCTACTATTAAAAACATTTATATTTATTGTATAAGATATGATTGACTTAAACATACAAATATAAATATATACATTTATATTTATTATATTTATTAAATAAGTTCATTACTGTATATCGATGAAAATTTCATTAGATTATTGGATAATTCTTGATAAAAAAAAGAATTTCCAACCGTTGAAGTTGATATTAACAATGAAATAATATATTCAAAAATAAATATTCAATATTTGCATGTGAAAATATTTTATAAAATGCAAATTTTTGAATGGATGTCTTAAGCAAAATATTTTATAATGGTATTTAGTTGAAAATGCAGCGGGAAGTAGCTAAACTGGCAAAAGAAACTTGGAAAAACGCAACATCTTTCGCATGGAAGGAGTTTAAAAACAAAAACGCAACGGCTTACAGGTGGTTCAAGAGCCTTTCCGTCCTCGGAACTGCAGCTTTGCCTGATGATAAATTTGCAGAGGTATGGAAATATGCTCATCACATTTCTTTGTTGATTTTAATGATATAATTGTTACTCTTTTCAATATAAATTTCATTTTTATTACGTATCTGGTATTGAACTTTAAATAATTTATTCGTATATTATTGCATTTGTACATCAATGATGTTCCCTGTTGTTTTTCTCTGTACGTTAATGCCAGTAAATTATGATGGAATTTATATATATATATATATATATATATATATATATATATATATATATATATATATATATATATGTATGTATGTATGTACCTGATATCGAACTTTAAGTAACAGCAATTATCATTCATTGATGACCTATTGTACTTTATTGATGTTGCCTATTATCATTTTCTCTGTACTTTATTACCGGTCTAAAATCTATGAATGGAATTTTGAAACAATATACTGAATAATTTGAAAAAGAATTTTGAGTTAAATCAAACTAATGCTATTAAATTCAAGCCAAAATGTTGTGTTGCAAGAAGGTTGCTGCTATTTTTGTATTGCATGATTACGAATGAATGGCATTTTGAATGGAATCTTCGAATCACCTGCTGCTATTTTTTTTACAATGCTTCGACGGATCATTTCAATAAGTATCGAAATACAGCTTTTTGAGATAATTTATATAAAAATATTTATATAATATATATCTAAAAATATTCTGTATGATTAATTTCATTTTTAAAATTTATGCTTTTAAAAGTATTCAAATGTGATTGATGAGTTAAAAACTAAATACTTAAGAAACCCTTTTGCAACCAGATAAATCTTACATAAATAATTATCACCTGATTTCTTATCAAAACAAAGTTCTTATTTCTTTAATGCATGTGATATTGTTTCAATTTCAATGTCAGTGTTATCCACTGTTTAAAAAAATATTCAGGTACTTGATAATATTGACATTGAAACAGGAGTCTTATTTTTGATACGCCCTCTTTCATTGCTTGTTTTCAATTTGCAGCTCGGCGAATTAACTGCTGATATGCAAGATGTCTACGCAAAGGCGAAAGTATGCAGATTCAATTCGTCGGTTGGTAAACAGTGCGATTTATCTTTAGAACCAGGTGAGAGTTCTAGAAAATTTTTGAATGAGAGATTATGGATAGTAAAATTAATTAATCGCTTTATCAAGCATGTTTTATCTTTAGGAATTCCATTCATCAATAGTACAACCCGCTAGCAAATATTCTTGAAATTCACCTCTGATAAATTTGCAATGAGAATCGTCGATGAAAAATGATTGCTTATTGCATACCATGATTTCTCATTCTTATAGAGAAATTTTATTTCTTCCTAAAATAAGAAATGTAAAAAAAGAAATTCTCCACTTTTATTTATCAGTATAATCTTGAGCATCTTATTGATATTATGGTAGCCTTCAGAATCAGAGGTTTTCATCTCAAGACTTTATTATACAAAACGTACTTCATTTAAACAGGCTAATTTTCTTTTCAATCTGTCGTGCTTCATATGTCTTTGTCTTGAATGACTTGGAAATTATAAGAAACCAACATTCAAAACGATTAGTTAAAGAATATACAGTCTTATCCTGTTGCATGATAATTAATTAGGTTTGATTCATACACTTTATATTTATTTCAATACTAGCTGGTACCTGGCACGTTGCTGCCGCCGAAAAAAATAATATTAAGAGCAATCAATCAATAACTTGGCAATGTTTTATCAAAATAGGATGAACGGTACGACAGGATATAAAATACGGACAGACAAATATTCATTTTTATGTATTAGATTTGGGTATCTTTTTAGAATTGTAAAACTTGGTGTTCTGTCAGAATGATAATGAAAGAAACTATTTATTGTATCTCATGATTCATTTCATATTCGTGCAGAATTCTCATGCTTAATATTAGAAAATGTGAATAAAACATTTTCTTTTAAAATTGATTAACCATAGAAAATATATTTGTACCATAAAATCGTCAAAGTAGTTGAAAAGAGTTTTCGAAAATTAAGATGGTGCAAAATTATTTGTACTACAATAGTTTTAGTACTTACTGCAAAAAAACATTAAAATTTGAGAACACCAGAGTTGGTCTCCCCAAAACTTTCTTTCCTCTGAGATTGACTTGCATGACATTTGCGTATTATATTAGGTTGTTCGGAAAGTAATTTCGTTTTTTCCTGACAAAGGATTTAATTGCATTTTTCGCACCCAATTTCATACTTAAACCGCAAAATCATTTTATGTTTTAAGAGCTGATATAGCAAGGCTTGAGTGTGAAAAAGTGCAGCTGATTCTTCGCAGTAGTTTTTGGATGGTGCCCTTTTTAATATGGAGAGCAATAAACAGCATTTTCGTCATTTTTTTCTTTTTTGCTATAAAAGGTAAAAATGCTGTTCAAGCCAGAAATAAATTAGCCAATATGTGTGGAGAAGATGTGTTAACAGTACATCAGTACCAGAACTGATTTGCAAAATTTTTCCTTCAAATGAGGAGGCCAAAAACCACCTAGATCAGTTTTTTTTACAGCAAAGACCAAAACTTTTATGAGCGTGTAATCATGTTACTACCAAAAGGTATTAGACCAGAATGGCAAAAGGTATTAGACAAGAATGGCAATTTTATAATTTAATAAATAATTTATTCATTAAACGAAAATTTCTTTTCATTTTGACACAAAAATACGAAATGACTTTCCGAACGACCCAATAGCTACAAAATATTAACCTTTCACTTGGATTTAGCATTCCAACAGAATCTATTGTCTCCTCTGCGAGTTATTTGGAGATGAATCCTTGGTAAATAGATGTGGTTGAGATTTAATTTTTAGAAAATATAGATAATTGTACTATTCTTATAACCACCTCGCAGGTGTAAGCAATAAGCTGACCAAGTTTTATCTCAATCGGATGAATGGTTTAGGAAGACACAAGAGGCACAAGACCAACATTCATTTTTATTTATATAAATTAATCCTTTATTATATACCAGCAATAAGATGGAGGAGAAAGTATATTTATTTTTGAATACACTCAGATAATAAGATGTTAAGATAACTCAGATGTTATAAAATATTCTTCAAAATATTTTTTTAATTTATTCAAATTAGGAAAACAAGTTAGTACCAATAAAGAATAACTTTTATTTTATGTTAAAGTGAATATGCTGTAAGCATGGTATTATAGCTTGAAATTATTGAGAGAAAGCATGAAAATGATTTGCTTATTAATTAACAGTGTGATAAACGTAGAAAAATCTTCTCTTTGTGAATATCTGCTAACTAAGAATTAAATAATTCTAAATTTGCTAATTATAAGTACAACGATCTTCCATACTGAGAATTCTGTAATATTTTTAATCTCACATACTGCAATTTACAGGTAATATATTAGAATTTATTCATTTTCATGTTAATCACAAAGATAACCGAAAACGAATCCTTGATTTCCTTCAAAATGATACGCTAAAATAATTTAGCTAATAAAAAACTAAAATAGTTTCAGCTTGGATTCTATAAATTTAATGAATTACTATTCTATGAAAAAAGATATTGCTTTGAACAATATTAAAAATATTTATGGTATTTGAAAAAACTGCTTTAACAACATGTCATTGATCTTTCGTTATTGTAAAGTATATTTTAAAATAATTTTCTAAGTTTATCAAAATTAGAGAAAAATTGGTATTACTCTGCAAAACCTTTTTTTTTTTCTTCTATGTGAATGCAAAAATCGTTTAAATGTTATAATATGCTCTGAAGTTATTGAGAAGAAACATTAAAATTCAACTGATTTTTAATCATCAGTGTAATAAATGTAGAAACATCTTCTCTTAGTCAACACGTGCTATCTAAGAATTAAGTACTTACTAAATTTGCTAATTACAAATCCAGTGACCTCCTCTATATAGAATTCTGGAATATTTTTATCATGCATGTACCGCATGTTGCAATTTACAAGTATTATACCAGAGTTTAATCATTATCATAAAAACCATCGAAATTATTCCTCTTATTGCTTATTCCCTTATTCTTATTTCTTATTTCTCTTATATTCGAAAAGTACTGCTAAACTAGGTCAAGCTGAATAGTCCTTACAATTGCAACTTCACAAAAAGTATTATTGTGAACAATACTAAAAAAAGACACTCATGGTATTTCAAAAAAAAATCTCGTTTTAAACACACACCATTAATGCGTTGTTTAACATTTCCAGAGCTAACTGAAATCCTCATTAACTCCAGAAACGAAGCAGAACTGAAGCACGTTTGGACCAAGTGGAGAGATGTTTCTGGGAAAGTGGTGAAGGACAAATTTCTCAGATATGTCAACCTATCCAATGAAGCGGCCTGCCTAAATGGTAGGTATAAATAATTTGCCAAATGTAAAACATGTTCTAAAGATAAAATATTTCAAATTAGAGAATTCTTTGCAAATAAAGAGCACAGACACAGCATTTTTATTCTTAGCTAGCAACATTTGCAAACCACGATGATTGCCTAAATATTCGCACGTATTTACAACAATGCCTATAATAATTAGGATTTTGCATCAGACAACCATCTATATAGAAATTGTGGAAAATGAAATTTAAATGCTATCTTCAAATTAGTTATCTTGGAAACAGCGATATGAAAATTATATTTAGTGATATACAAGGTCCTCACTCCACTATACAAGATCTCCACGCCACTATACAAGATCCCCACTCCACTATACTACTAGTGTCCACTCCTCTTTACAAGTGTCTACTGCAATATAGAAGTGTCCACTCTAGATGTTCACTCGTGCTTGATAGTTAATACAAAAAACAATGGAAAGTACATGCAGCTGTGATTAAAAAATGCTTTAAATATGTAAATAATTATATTTTAAGTTGTTTCAGACATTAAATAACCAGCAAAAAAATGTAGAAATCAAATTTTAATGTTGTTTCTTCTGTTCTTTTAATCATATTTCACCTAAATTATGACAACTCTCAATTTTATTAGAGGTAAATTTGTGTTTTAATAATTGCATGGATTTATAAGTAGTTGAATGTCTTACCGCAATAATAGATGTACTCCTCATGAAAATTTAATATTTTATTTTCGAGTTTAATTAAATTTTTAGTGATCAAAGGCATTTTTAGTATCAGTATTCCATAAAAGTTATTTGTATAGAAATATCTTTTAATTTCTATAACTGAAAAATATTGAATGACATTTTCGATGATAAATAACTATGAAATATCAAAAGACAGTTCATATAGTAATAAATTAGAAATATGTATATTTTTTATTTTAATGTAAATTTGTAAAGCAAATCTTATCTCTTATAGAATGCCATTTAAAGATAAGTTTACAGTTAGCCAAATTAAATATTGATTTTTTTATAACAATTCACAGGCTTTAAGGATAATGGGGAGATGTGGAGAGAAGTGTATGAAAGTGACTCGTTTGAAGAAGAGATAGAGGAACTGTGGCACGTTATCAAGCCCTTCTACGAGCAACTGCACGCTTACGTCAGACGCAGACTGATCCAGCGCTATCCACGTAGTGGCATTAAACCGAATGGTCCCATTCCCGCACATCTACTTGGTGAGTTTTTCACTGTTGGAGACAAATCAAACTTAAAATCTTATATAATAATTTAGCTACCTTAGATGATTCAGGTTTAAAATTTCATTATTATACCTGAAGTATCTTAAGTATCATGCATCCAAATAAAATTTCAAAACATTCCATTTATGAAAAATATTAAGGCATTGTAAGCACTATCCAAATAATATTAATGCACTATAAGTATTATCCAAACAATATAAATGAATTATAAGTACTATCCAAACAATTTAAATGCACTATAAGTACTATCCAAACAATATTAATGCACTATAAACAATATCCAAACCATATCAATGCACTATAAACAATATCCAAACAATATTAATACTCTATAAGCACTATCTAAACTATATCTAAGCTTCCAGCGGGCGTGGTCGTCATACCAACATGAGAGGTCACGCGTATTTCCCACATACGCTATAGTAAATTGTAAATTTTCAAAAGCTTAACTATTGAAATTACATTGTAAAGATTTTAGGATTAATAACTACAATTACTTTAAACATTATTTACGTAAAAAGAAGCAGAAAAAATATAAACATAGATTGCAACAACAATATAAAATGACCACAGATTAGCTGAATCGATTTAAAAACAATATAAATGAAATTGTCGATATTTTGACATAACAATTTGCATATAAAATATAGAAGTGAAAAAATACAGAATTTGTGTATAAGAAGGAAAAAGTAATTGAAAGTTAGATACGAAAAGGAAGAAAATAGTTTCATTGTTTTTTCATTACAGCGTTGCAATTTGAGCAAATGTGTTTAGTGTGCTCCAAATATATAAATTTCTGTAAAATCTCACAACTGAACTTCGTGAATTTAGTCCGCTTTTCTTTTTTCCGCTTTTTTTCCCTGACGTCGCATCTTCCACTTCTTCAATACCTAGTTAGACTTTTCTCTTTAGCACCTTTAATTTTAACTCTTTTTTTAGAGATGTGGGTGCGTTTTTTCAACATTTTCTTTCGTAAGTGCATTTGCCAGCTGTCGCCAGCCTGAAACAATACGGATTTATTTGTAAAATCATACAAAATCAGATGTCACAAAAACTTACATGAACGGTAGCGCGTATCTCTAAAATACAAATTTCTTATCAACAGAGGCCTATTAACGCCACAAACTTACGACGACAACTGAAAGTAGGTCAAAGGGAGGAGGACAGGCGTTCCCAATGCCACCAAATCTAAAGTTATAAAACGAAATTCACCTCTGGTGTATCTCTGACATACGCGCGCCCGCTGGAAGGTTAATGCGCTATAAGCAATATCCAAACAATAATAATGTACTCTGAACATTATCCAAACAATATTAATGCTCTATAAGAACTATTCAAACAATATTAATGCACTATAAGCACTATCTAAATACATATGATAAATTTGGAATGGAACTTCCTACAACGATGGCATTTTGTTAATTAAATATAATCTTACTCTAAAAATGGTTTTAGCAAAATGCTACTCACTTTAAACTGCAGTTTCTTTAGGAATATTTTCTTAGCATGTTGCCATCAAGCATTAGAAATAAGTGTTAGGACTGTGCGTTTTCCGAATTATGTTTACAACAGGTTGTATTAGATTAATTTTTCATTTTATGCATGCTTTAATTCTCCAAAAATATGAGCCCTTAATATGTCCTTATATCCAAACGTTTTTAAATTTCTTTTATAAAATTTTTCATTTTCATTTTTAATATTGTTTGAAGCCGTGTTTTAAAATTTTCGTATTATAATTTTGAAAATAGAAACTAATATTAAAATATCATTAAGTTTGATAATATTGCGAGTATGTAGTTCGTTTTATCAAAAACTAATCGAAATTTCATTATATTGTAGTTATCACATCCACCTCAATAAGGAATTCTTGTCTGAAACATTTTCCACCTTATCTGTTGTCAAATGAGATAACTTTTGGGCTACTGTCATCTCATTATAACATAATTAACTGCTTAGACAATCCTTCAATTTTATTTTAAAATGTAAATAACATCATCCCCCGTTGAAAGAAGCCCTTGTCTTTTGTAATACTTAAGGTATAGAGCAAACTAGAAAAAGTTACGAAGATAAAGAAACGAATTTATTTGCAAAAATGAACAATTTACAAATATATTGTATGGCTGTATTAGTACTAGTACAATAAATATAATATGATTCAGGCATTATTCATCAATAATAAATAATTCTTGCCTTTTAATAAAATTGAAATTGAGCGATTTCATCGCGCTAAATACATGAATTATGAGTACAAGAATTCCAAATTTATTTCAATCATAATCATCTACAATAATCTAATAATATATTCTTCTTTTTCCTCTCTTTTTCAGGCAACATGTGGGCTCAAACATGGGGTAATATTTTCGATATCGTTAAACCATATCCCAAGAAAAAGTTCATTGATGTAACAGACGCAATGGAAGAGAAGGTAAACTTAATTCTTGCACTTTTAGCAACTATAGTCTAGTGCAAATAAAATTATTTAAAATCTAATTTTTTTTTTAAAAAAAAAGGATAAAATTTACATTTCTACAAAAAAAATATTTATTTTGAATTTGCAATAGAATTTGTCTGTTCGAAACACAACAATTATCAAAATTTCTGAATTATTTAAAATTTTGAAAACTGTAACTTTGAAAGAAAGCTTTGTATAATATTGAAAGAAAGTTACAGATTTATCTCCTTCATAAAATTCGAGCTTTTTTAATTTAAAAAACCAATTTCAGTTGAGTAGCATTCAAAAAAATTTTCTTACTAGTTTCAAAAATACATTTAACACTTAGACTGCTAACTACGAGATAACTCGGGCGTTTTTTTAGGACCAAACTATGTTATTAGATGACACCTTCTCTATTACAATTAAAGGATAGGAAAGAAGGGATTATCTAATTAGATAGATGGTCCTGATATCAAGCGAGGATAGTAGCAGTGAACGCGTTGATAAAAAATTGTAAGCATTAATCGATAATATTTATTATCTCTGAACTTGAAAATTCTGAAAAAGTATTGATTTCCCAGATAATGACCCCTCTGGACATGTTTAAAATGTCTGAAGAATTCTTCACCTCCATTGGTCTGAAGAAAATGACGCCAGAATTCTGGCAGCGCTCGATCATCGAAAAGCCCAAAAACAGAGAGATGGTTTGCCACGCTTCTGCTTGGGACTTCTCGGATGGAAAAGATTTCCGGTAAGGAAAACAGTTTTTTCTTCATACAATAGCTGTTTAGAATACAAATACAAAAATTTAAGCAAATCATTTAGTTATGAATACATTAGCTCTGTTAGCCTCCTTCTTCTTCTTGCATACAGCTGACCACCCCGCCACCGCTGAAGGCAGCAGTATCGACAGGATTTGTTGTGGTCGACTGCTGAATAAGTGTTGCCCAACCTACATGGACCGACCAGTCAAACTAACATTCCTTTCTGGATAGTAAATAGTTTTTTTTCTCCCCATGTGCACACTCTCAAACAGTTGGGATGAAATTATCCATCTCTAACATCCTATTCTTCAGGGTTTTGAGATTACCTGGTATCTTCCGTGCTGTACTTAAATCATTATTTACAATCTTCAGGTCCTTCCTTAACTCTGAGACCTCTATACATTCCATTAAATAGAGGTAAACTGTACCCATTTATACTCAAATACATTTATTTTCCTGCTCTGTTAGCAACCTATCATCAAACTAATTAAAAAGGAAAAGGAAAGAATAATATATAATGATGAAATTGCCAATTTAACCATAAAAGTCAGCTGCGTTTACACCTTAACTGCTGAATCGTATCGATGAAAGAATACAACAGCATTTTGAAAAGCAGCGCACAATTTTTGTCACTCCCTAGTATCATTAAAAAAATTAATTTATCAGAATCACATTCTTTTTTCTCGCTAAGAATTTAGCCATAGACAAAAGTTCCAGATATTCCAGACAAAATTTAGCTAGTTGATTCCGAGAGCATAATATCCTTTTCACCCGATTTCTTCAAACTTCTGTTTCAATAATATCGCATACAAGTATGGATGCTTGGCAGTTTGGTGCTGTAATGGATATAAAAAAATTATTAAAATGAGAAAATAAGTAAAAGTAAATAATATATATATAAGCTCCAAATTTGACGCTTATTGTTTTTAAATTTCCATATAAAAATAATTAATGTTATAAATCAACATTTGAAGTAAAGATTATTTTGAAATTATTTTTAAAATGTTGCTTTGAATATTGAAAAGAATTCTAAGTATATAGAGTTTCGAAGTTCAGACTAACAATGTAAAAAATGAAAACACTAATTTTTTCAGGATCAAAATGTGTACCCGAGTAAACATGGAAGATTTCATTACGGTTCACCACGAAATGGGTCATATCGAATATGACATGTATTATGCTCCTTTACCTTCAGTTTTCAGAAGAGGAGCAAATCCAGGTAAGAAATTCTTCTTCGAAAGTTTAAAAATTGTATAGTTTTAAGGGAACTCAAATATGTAAGGTTTATAACAAGAGATAAAGAAATGCTAAGTTTAAATTAATGTTTTAATTAAGGATTCATATCATGCACAAAAAAAGTAACTTGATTTTTTTATAATTATAGGAAAAAATATCTCTACATTTGTTACTGAGTTCATATTTGATACGCCTTATTTAATGAATATGAAATATTTGATTCATTGAAAAATAGTGTTTTTAGCTGTAATATATCTTTGTAAACAAAAACTTTCTTTAAAATAGGTCATTGTCCTTTATAATTTTTAATCGAATTCCTAAAATTCAACGTATTTTTTGTCTAAATTTTCTTAATTTTATAAAGAAAAAATATATTTAAAAAATTGATAATCGACAAGTAAGGTGCTATTATCGAAGGATATTTGAGCTATCGTACTTATGAGAAATTCATATATGATTCTAAGAAAACTTGGAAAAAATGCAGACTTTATCTAGCACTCTTTAATTAAAACAATATCAATTTTTAGAAAACATAACATCAGTTAGAAAGCAACGAAAATTATAGATAGCAATGATTAGAACTCAAAAGCATGTTTAAATAGAATAGAAGAGATAAATTTACATAAGTGTCATCTTTTCAATAAGAATAAAATTCAAAAACTGATCATGCTTCTGGTTCTTTTTTGTGGTTGGCAGAAAGATGATCAATAATAGATGTCACAAGGAATTTAGAATAGAAACTCTTTCTTTTGATTTGATTTGGTCCGAAATGTATTATGGATCTAGAAATTTTGTACAAAAACCGCATGTCAAAATTCTGGATCTTCGCACAAACGCATTACAATTTGAAAGCGTATATTTTTATATAAACCATACAGACATCGTATCCTTTGATAGATAACATTCTATCTTTAACACAATTCTACAATTTTAATGTAAAAATCATAGATCAACTTGCATTCATTTTATACTTTCAATGTTGCGAAGAGATCTGGTGACAACTTAATAAGCCAATAACAGCCAACAGACAGGGACGTACGTTTTTGCCGAATGGTTAAGTTACTGGACTTCAAACAATCTATTGCCACATTGGTGACCTCGGACTATGAACGTTCAAACTGCTGTCGTGGCTCCACCTACCCACAGCAAATACAACCAATACAAAGTCGCCAGACTCACTTGACGCTTGGCGGTATCGATGCATTCTCTTCGCTCGCCATAACACTTGGCGCAATAAATAGTCGTTCGTCTCTACCGAACTCACTGGTAAGGGAGTATTGTGGTCACAACTTAAAAAGCCAGTAACAGCCACTAGACAGGGGCGTATGTTTTTTGTCGAATGGTTGAGTTACTGGACTTCAAACCCGAACACCGCAGATTCGATCCGTCACCACAGAGATATCTCGTCTTTCAGATACTTCCAATTACAGGTTTCTGTGTACTCAAATTTATCTCTTATGCCAATTTGAAAAAAACAAATTTATTCTTTAGATATAAATAAGAAAGTTCAACCTATCTAAACTGGCATAAGAAACAAAATTGAATTCCCAGAAACCTGTAATTGGAAGCAACTGAAAAACGAGATAGCTAGTCAGTAACGTTGAAAGTATTAATAGATTTAGTTTTCTAATTAATACGTTCGTAAGCGTAGAAACTGTGAATTGTAGATCCAAAAATATTCCTATTAAAATTTTGGAAGTTAGAAACTATCAAATTTTAACAAATCTGTTAGTTGATTTTTTTAATGAGAATGATGTATGCGAATAAAATTTGAAAATATTATGATAAATTATGATTTCCTCTTTATAAAAGCAACATGACAAACAAAATGTGATATCTTGTCGTTAGTGTACAAATTTCAAAATATTAAATAGCAGCGTGGAAATATTATACAATATATTGTTCTAGTAAAATTATATCAATAATCGGCTCTATCCCAGTGAACGGTACGCTCTGTTTTGGCGATTTTTTTGGCGCCATTTCTCGGGCGATATTTACTTTCTCCTTGGCAACTTCACCCTTTCTCTCCCGTTAAAAGATGGTAACCTCGTAATTTGCGCAATGAATGATGTCCCGCTGCGTGTTAGGCTTAGGTACTTGGCGTGTGCTTCGCGGAGTCGTGTTTCGCCAATAGTCGCCAAAAACAAGATGGCGGACATGTAGCGTACCGTTCATTGGGAATTAACCTCAATAATCATTTTTAAATGAAAAATAGTTGCTGACAAAGGAAGTACACTTATCATGGAATTAATGCACGGCTGTAATTGTCAAGAACTGCTAGACAGAGTTGCCAAAATCGTACTGGAAGTCACTATCAAAAACACGAACACAAATTGAAAATAATAATTTTTTCTATAAATACATATTTGCTTCCTTGAATTTTTTTTTAATATACTGAAAGGAAGCAGTATAAAAAATTACGCCATCAAAAACTCTAAATTATCAAAATCCTTAAAGCATAATTTGTCAAGTAAATAATGAAAGCAGATGAATGCAATCGTTATTATTTTCATGCAAGTATTAGTAATCGTTATTGTTATCATGAAAGTATTAACAATCTTTATTATTTCATGCAAGTATTAAAGCTACATTATGTTTCATCATTATCCAAAACAATTTTCTAAACATGATCAAATATTCATAAAATTTTGCATCAAACTAACTATCAAATATAATAAATTTTTTTCAGGTTTTCATGAAGCTATAGGGGACGTTATAGCTTTGTCAGTTGCAACTCCAAAACATCTGAAAGAAGTGGACCTTCTCGAAGAAGTATCTGAAGATGAAGGTAAAAAACTGAACCTTAAAATCAAAGAAGTTCCTTCAAACATAATTTTTAAGAAATATTTAATTTTTATAAGAATACCAGTAACAATTTTATTTAATTATAAAAATCATATTAATTTATTATTTTTATAAACTCATCAAGAAAAAATCATTATGCTTAGCCAATTTCACTCATTTGTCAACAAAATTCTATAAAAATTAAATTATTATAGACATTAAAGATTATTATTATTATTCAGATTGTTACTAACTGTCAATAAATTTTCCTTGATTAATTTCACACTGATTTGTTAAGGCTTATCCTGATATACATACATATTTTTCCCTGAATTATTAACTTTTATTCATTAAAAAAACCATGCCCATTTTGCAGAGAGTGATATCAACGCTCTAATGCAGACAGCCTTGGGAAAGATCGCTTTTCTACCTTTCGGCTATCTCATCGACGCCTGGAGGTGGAAAGTGTTTGACGGCAGCATCAAGAGGGATGAACTCAATTCGAAGTGGTGGGAATTCAGGTAGGGGATGCTTCCTCTGATTTAAAAAAGATCTATAAACGGCATACACATGATATGTTTAGATATTAATATCAACCGTAAAAATAAGCAGATATTTCTTAGGAAATTTAAATATTTAAATGTAAAAATTTCTTTTTCCATTCAGATTAAAATACCAAGGACTTTGCCCACCAGTCAAAAGAACCAACGAAGATTTGGATGCTGCAGCTAAGTACCACGTAATCGCTAGTGTCCCCTATATAAGGTAAGAACAATTGATTCGTTAAAGAAATATTTTTAAAATTTTAAATAAGGAATTTATTTGAAAACTTTTTTAATTAATAAATATTTGATTTATCTAAATTAATTTAATAAAAATTAATTTTTGAAATATACAAACTTTGATATTTAATCTAATGTTACCAAATTTCATTTGCAATACTCAATTTTTTAAGGGTTTTAATGTCATATGATCATCAGAATTTATAATTGTAGAGAATTTCTCAACTCCGATATACCAAAAAGTAGACGAAAATTGATTCAAAATCTTTTTTACAAACCAAAATGTATTAAATATATGTAATTTCTTAAAACTAGATGGGATTTCATAGGGAAATATCAGTTCTATGGGGAGTTTTTGAGGGTTATTGTTTGTTGTTTCGTTTTATTTCTTTTCCATACAGGTATTGAATTTTCAAACGATCTTTAAGAAATAAATCTGTTATTTCATATAAAATCATCTATATACAGAAATCCTCGAATAATTTTTTTATAGCGAAATGAATAAACCACTCGTATAATGAAAATACCCAAGTATTTTTCTTCGTGTCAAATTCATAATTTAATCTTAAGTCTCTCAGAAAAATATCAAAAGCATTTTTTTCATCTAACTAACCGAAGCTCCAAAGCAACAAAGGTAATCTAATTACTGGGATAAGCTGGTTTGGTTGAATTTCAACAGTAGCTCATATTCTTCTTTAAGTATTTTTAAACAAATGAAATGTATAGGTAGTAACAACAAAAATAGAAATTATAACTCTTGCTAATCTTCAAATACCTTCCATTTCATAATCGTCTGAGAAATGATGGAGGAATCATCAATGTTTCTAAGTAAATAGCTAAAGATACCATTCTATGTAGAATTTCCATTATCCATCCTTAGATATAAAGACAAATCTGCATTTGTGGTAGAATGTCGATTATTATGAGCCATGCAGGAAGCAACAGGACGTATTTTTCAGAAACATTGCTTTAATAAACACATTCACGCACTGAAGAAACACAAACAAAAGGACAAGACATTCAAGCCCGCATCTCAACAGTAGAACATCACATCTCATTCTGGGTGAAAAATACCACCGAAATATTTTTAAATTTTTAAGAGCTATTGGCCTTTTCCATTGCATTTAACAGCCCTTTTTTCTGTTTATGAGGATCATTTCTTTTTTTTTATGTTCATTTCATAACTGTACATATATACATGATTTATTGTTTTAGATTTTAAGTTGGCAAAATCATTGTTTATGTCATCTAAGTAATTTTATTTTGATATATCTGTGAGTATAATTTAATACACGAATTTTTAAAACTTTTTATACTCTAACCATTTGATTGGCGCAGTATAGATAGATGTGGCTCTTGCGCCAAAAAGACCTACCAACCAAAGCACATCTCATTATAATTACACTCGCAATAATATAAAATGCAATCAAATATCATATAGGATGGCTTAATCAGGCATCGCCATCTAATATCCAGAAGATAAGATAAGATGAAAGTAATGTAACTGCTACACACTTAAAAAACAGTTATAGAATAGAAAAAAAGCAAAATAAACTTTATTTTAACTCAGATCTGTATTTTTCATCTGATTTGAATAATAAATTTAATTGCGCTCTATAAAACTCTAGAATATAAATTTATATAATTCGAATGTTTCGAATTCAAAACTCTTTTTTTTCTGCAGATATTTCGTCAGCCATGTCATCCAGTTCCAGTTCCACAAAGCTCTGTGCGATGCAGCTGGATACAAAGGACCTCTGCACAAGTGCGATATATACAAGAATAAAAAGGCAGGACAGTTGTTGGGGTACGTATATGCCCTTCAAAATTCAGCTGCAATTTTTGTCAAATCGATTTATTCTCGCTAACCGTAGAAAATAAATTTCTTTAAATCCTTGAAAAAAATTTCCTTATAGAAAAAGAGAAAATACGATTAAAAAAATTAGCATGCTATTAAATTAATGTATCCTTTCACAAAAATAGTCTTTTTGAATTTAAAATATCAAATTATTTTTAAATTTGGCAGAATTAAAAAAGATTTTTATTTATGTTTCTAAAAAATATAGAGATATTTTTATTTTATTGTTATAAGCTTTCTAAAATTTAAAATATTTCTGAGCTATTTCACCTTTTTTTTCTTGGAAGCAGCAATGATTTAGTGGTACAATCTTTTAAAATATCGTGAAGTTAAGGAAACTAAATTTTATTGAGCTATCCCTATTCATTATAGATGGTAAATTTTCACATGAATAAAACGCCTTGATACTGAACATTTACAGAATGAGGTTACTTCAAGTACCATTGTTTTGTCCTAACCACAGTTCGGAATTATGAAATTCTCATGTGCCGATTGGTATAGCAAAATATATAAATGAGAATCTTTTTTTCAATGTTCATCAACGTCTTTTAATTGCATTCCTTTTTTTTATCTGCCTTCACCAGTATTGCTTTATTATTATTATGTACGCTTCTTTGAAAGCTGATGCGTTTTTAAAAAAGAAGACTTGTTATTACCTGTATTGCTTAATTATAATGTACGCTTTTTTAAAAGTTGAAGAAGAATTATTAGATCATAGCTCTTATTTTCAAGGAATGTAATTTTTTCGCAGGAAATTAAATAATTCAAATTTTATAATATGTTCAAAAAATCTTCACTCACGTTTAATAACAGATTTGAAAAAAGCATTTTCTCTTTTCCCCTGTGTGGAAATAATCATTCATTCTTAAGTGGAAAATATTAAAGGATTTTACCCCTGTTCTGAGATTAATTCACTAAGAAACTGTTCTATGATTTCAGAAATTATGAAAAAGCAATTCGTGTTTACAAAAATATTATTTTCACAAAACTGCTACCACGGTTGAAAATTATCATTATATGTTTAGAGAGAGAGGAGTGAATAGAGAGCGATAGTTATTTCAAACCGGTTTAAACTGGTTAAGGACTTAAATAAAACAAATGATGACTTTAAAAATAATGTTCTCAGATGATAACTTGAAATTTGGAATAACTTTGAAATAACTTTATTTATTTATTATTATTATTGCTAATTATTATTATTGCAAATAAAATTCTTAAAAGAAAATCAAAATAAGTGATTGGATATTATTAATTCTTTTTCAATGCACAATTTCACAGGTATTGCAGAACATTTTCTAAATCATCGTCTCCTTTTCTTTTTTATTCTAAATGTAAATTTAAGGAAATTGTTCTCTATTTATGCCGAAGTCTTTTTTAAAAAAATAAACCTGCTTGTTAATTTGAATAGAAGGTGTACTGAATTACAATATTTTGGTGTTCAGTCATTTAAGAGTTTGATAATTACTTAATTCCTTTTTTTTTTTCATATATTTTTAGTGATGTGTTGAGTCTTGGAAGATCCGTCCATTGGAACGAAGCCATGAAAGTTATAACGCAGGGCGCAACGCACAAAATGAACGCCAAACCCTTAGTGGAGTACTTCGCTCCTCTCTTGAAGTGGTTGAAAATTCAAAACAAGAACGAGACATTGGGATGGAACAGCAGAGACCCAATGGTGTGCCCATAAAACTTTGACTACGCTCGACAGTCATCAAGTCATTAAATAATCTAGTAAAACTGAAACAAAAAATGTATTTGTAATGAATACATAATCAAAGCTATGGCATCTTTGGATTTGAATAGCTGTTCAGCTTTTTCTTTGAATCCTATGCAAAAAAAAAAAAAAAAAAAAAATCCTCTGTCATCATTTTTCCATTCGTTTTTTTCTTGCTTGCTTAAACAAAAAAGGCATTGTATGAAAAAGTCATTCAGTTCATGTTTAAATAAAATATTTATTTATTTACTAAAATTACTGTGTTTTTTTAATTTAATACTTTTAAAAATAATTGTGTGTCAGCTGTTCTTTTCCAAATTTGGTGTTAATTAAATGGCGGTTATTAAAATTTGTTCACTTATTTCGATATTCGATCAAACGATAAAATATAGATTCTAAGATAAAAATAATTATTTGAGAGCCCAACTACAAAACAAATTGTGTTCAACTTTATAAAATAAAAAAAAATATTTACAAAATAAGTGTAATAATAAGGAATAAGCCATAACAACATAAGTACAAGTTTGAATGCAGTGTTGAAAAAGAGGAAGTATGACTTGTGCCAGAAAGAGTACGCCCAGAAATGAATAAATGGGCTCTTCGAAATTGGGACTCCGAATATTATTTTCAATGTGTTAGTTGACGTTTCAGTATCTACATTATCCTCTCATAAATGAATGGTTTCAGTAGCCCTTAAAAAGCGAAAATGAAAGGAATGGAAACCAAAAAAAGAGAAAGAAGAAGTATGGTATGTGCCAGAAAGAGTACGACCAGAAACGAATAAATGAGTTCTTTGAAATTGGAACCCCGAATATCATTTACAATACGTTAGGTGACATTTCAGTATCGGCATAATCCTCTCATAAATGAAAGATTTAACTTGCCCTGAAAAGGCGAAAATGAAAGGAATGGAAACCGAACACAGCAGAGTTCAACAAATAGAGTCAGGATGTCCTATTCATAGTATTGTTCAAACTTTATTTATTAACAAATATTATTTGTATAGAAAAAATATTATACATAAAAAAAATTTCAAGATTTAGAACTCTTTGATATCGTAAGAAAAAAAACATTTATGAAAAAATATTTACTTGCCGATAAAGACGATTATCCCAAAACTGGAAGAACAAGACAACTGAAATTTGGCATAATTTTTAATCATAATTGTAGATTTTTATCAAGTTTTACCCGATATGTTAAAAGTTATTTGGTTGGCATGTGTGTATGTGCGCGCTTGCGCGTGTGAGTGTATGCGTTCATGTGTGTTTGTGTGTGTTAAAATGTAACATAAAACTTAATTTATTTTCTAAATTTTATCTTAATTTAAAGCATATTAACTTACTTCAAAAATGTTCTTTTATTTCTTGATCTAGTTCCATTTTCTTTTATTTGATTAATGCTACAAAGGCTATGTAAGAATTCAAAGGAACGTTTCTCACGGCTCGAGGGAAGGGGTAAAAATCTAACAAGCTAAGCAAATTGTTTTAAAAGAACCTAAAACTCCCTTACCTTCATCGACATGTGCAATGAAATCCCTATCAGAATTTCACGGTGTATAAACATGGGAAGAAATATTTCCGTCGATCTTTTCTTTTTCGCTCTCATATCACTCACTATTCCTAATTCAGCAGTGGCAAATTCAAAACTATTCATAAAACTATATTATGTATCACATTATCACCAAACCAAAGATTTCAATAACTGAAAAATTTATTTAATTTTCTAAATACACAAATAAAAAGTATTCGATAATTAAAATCAATAATTAAACTGCTAAATAGTATCATCTAAATCTTGGAGACACTTTATTCTATTTGAGGCAACTCAGTTAAAAATATGAAATATTTCATGTTTTAGATGTCGTTACAAATTTCAGATCAACAAGTATTTAATTAATATATCGTACGGGCATAGTTAAAAAATTTGTTGATGCCACACACCTTGAATTTTCGTTGAATTTAGAGAAGTAAACTCACAAATAATACAAACATTTCTTGTTCTTTTCAGAAAAGTATTTTTAAATGTAACGTTTAATTATCAAAGAAAATTTTTTAATAATATTCTACAAAATTATTGAACATCGTTATTCAAGCGATGGAGCCACTTATACTTCTAAATTACCTAAGGTTGCATTATAAAGAAATATTTGTATATAGTGTTTGTATTTTCTCGACAGATGTCACGTTTTAAGCAGAACAACGAAATTTTCCAAATTCATATCACAATACCATTTTAAAAGAAAATAGCTCTTGGAGTACAGAGTTCTTTCTGTCAAACTGTCCACGTATTTGAATTCGTGAGAGAAATAAGTACAGCAGATTTCATTTGTTCCATATTCCTCAGGAGCCAAAACATGTGTACAAGTGTGGAGCGTACACAAAATCAAACAATTCCGAAAGTCGAATTATGTTAGAGTTCAAAATTTTCCCATTTGTAAATCAAGAGAAAAATTCTAAACAATTTTATATTTAAATCTTGTAGCAGCTACCTAAGACTTCTCTTCTCTTCGGGATTCTAGATGACGATGCCTAATAGTCTATCCCATTACGAGAGTAACTATAATGAAATGTGATACTGTGCTGATAAGCTACGAGCGTGAATGTCTTGTCTTTGTGTTTGTTCCATGTGTGAATGTGGTTATGAAAGAAATGTTCCTGAAAACATAAATCTTGTTGCTTCCTGCGCAGATCATAATAATCTACAATGCACCATAATGGATTCAGCGTAAAATAAATTCCAATGAAAAGAAAGTGAGGTCATCCGAGAGATTAGAAGAAAAGTTTCTCGCCACCACAATTTTCAATTCAGCTAAACCGTTTAAAATTTGGGAGGAAAACGACAGTTACAAAATTTGTTATTTTGCTAAAATACTCAGGTTTAGGGCTTTAATTTGTAACTGTGCCGAATCACTTCGTTTCAGTTGTCTGATAATAGAAAAACTATGTTTCAAAGTCTTAGGCAATACTTTGAATTTAGGCTAAAAGTTTGATAATTTTTTCAATTTATATTAAAACCCGAGATTTTGTAAGGCACATTGTATTAATTCTGGACAAGTCTTTAATGCAAAGGATTTAATATATTCTGTTTTACAAGTACATCATTTGACAATTTCAATTTTTTTTTTTATGAAATGTCTTTTAATTTACCATAAAGAAGTGGTTATAATCCGAGTTTCACTAACGTTATATTAACGTTAATTTCGTCACAGGTTTAGTTTAGTTTGATTAACGTCCCGTTATAAAGCAACACTAGGGCTATTTTGGGACGGACCTCACCATTTTGAACCACGGTCAAATGACTTCGTCACAAGTAACTTAAATCGATATTTTGCCATTATCGATATCTGGAATATAAAGTTGGTTTAATATGCTATCACTATTTCTTCTTCCGCACAGTTTTTTTTTGTTGTTGTTGTTGTTTAAAAAATTCATCAAAACCAGTAGATTAGAAAATTTTCACAATGGTGAACTTTTGCTATTTGCTTGTTATATAAGTGAAACTAAAAAAATTATAATTCGTCATTTATTGAGCTACTGCTGAAATGAGAAATTTTTCTTCTTCGAGATTTGACAATGTTATCAATTCCTGCTACATCACAATCATTCTACAAACTTTATTTTGCAATCGGTATAATATCTAAACACATATTATCTTTTCTTCTGATTCCGGTCTCATATTCTTTTTAATTCGTAAAATGCAATGCTAATTCAAACATAATTGGAGGGATGAATTTGAAACTTTTTATCAAATAGCAAAAATGAGTTTAAAAAAAGATTTCTTAAAGTCCCTTTCTATTGTGGAATTTTTTAAAAACTGATTCGTCATCAGCTTTACAATTCATTTGTTTTCTTAGCCATTCGATAGTACTTTATCAAAGATAAAAAGAAATAATAATGTAGTAGCTTTTTTGTACACATGTTTCCGATTCTTTTTACTTATTGATAATATTTTTGTTTGCCTCTGCGTATATTACAAAAGATGTAGAATACAAAAACCGATTCATCAAAATAAGGAAGATAAGCAAAAATTGATATACGAAAAAATTAGATAACTCTCAGTACTTAAAGACCGCAAACACGGAGACAACTTATCTTTGGCCTTTCGAGGCAAATCCTACAAGTTCTATTTTGAAGTTGCAAAAAATATGTTTTAAATATTATCTTCCATTGTGGATAGAAATAGATTTCCAGACATAATTTTAATATGTAAAAATTATTCCTCTAATTTCATAAAAGTTCATTTTAAAGTAAGTACAATATCTGTCATATTGAGAATGACAATATGTTATTTAACAATTAATTTTAAATCTATCCTAATTATTATATATTAATAATAATATAAATTTTGGTTTCTTGTATGTAATATGAAATTTTATTATATATTATCTGATATTTAAAATATGCTGGACTATTAAAAAAAATTTCAAAGGAATAAATTAAAGGAATAATTTTATGATTTATTCCTTTTCCCGTGTGTCTAAATCTAAATATTTTAATTTATTTAATTATAATAGGTCCTATAAGAGCAAAAAATATATCATATATAAAATGACAATATTTAAAAATTAATTTAAAATGCAGCGATCTTAATTATTATATATTTGTTTTTATATATTTATAGTGATTATAATATACATTTTGGTTTCGTGTATGTGACTTTAAATTTTAACATACATTGTTTGGTATTTAAATCATGTTCGACTGTTTAAAAAATAATTTTTAAATGAATAAATTAGCGAGTACATGATTATTTCCTTTCTTAAGTGTCTGGATTTCAATAATTTGTAGCATTCTAAACTAAAGCCAATGCGCCAACTTACTCGCCAATCATAAGTTTGGCGGCATTACGGGGCTAGCCGCAAGACTGTAAGCATGTGAAATCTGCCGACAACGATATTGACTTGCATTAATCTTGTAAATTTAAACATTGACTAAATGTGTATAATTGTAATTGTAGTGTTTTGTGCAAGCGGTTATGTATTAAATTATTTTTATTAGAGCCCATTTTTACTGCATTACTCCTACAGTTTTAATTATTATCATTATTAATATTAGACTCTTAAGTCTAAAGATTCTAATAAAAATTTCAAAAAGATTCTAATGTAGACCTTTTAAAAGGTCTAAATAAATGGATTACAGCAATACAAAATAATTATAACGAGACACTGTATTTTATTTGAGAAGCTGTTTTACAGTTTCAATTATAATCGAAGATTATCAATTATAATTGATGAAATAATTTAAAAGAAATCTTGAATTTAAATCTATTTAAAACCGGAATAAATTTCAAGACAACCAAAATGAAATTAATGCTCGAAAAAATAGATATGAGTATTTTCGATCCATGGTTTCAATTTTGATATTTATAAAAAAAATCTTTCACTAGAAACTGGGGATATTTCATCAGTCATTTGTATTATAAATAGAAATAGTATATTTATTTTCAAATATTTATTTTCTTGTGAGCATAACATTGGGATGTCAATGTAATTTATAGTAAAACAACTTTTTAATTTATTTCACCCTTATTTTTATTAATTGTGTTTCTTTATATATATAATTGATAATAAGTTAAGATATAAACTGCTTTAGAATGCCAATTAATTCCAACCAATCATTGAGAGGATTTGATTATGAATTTGAAAATAAATAAGAATCAAATAAATAAGAATTCTATGCGATTCTTAGTAATTTTATATATAATAAAAATCTGCATTATTTAAAGTTCTCAGCAGTATTTTTAGAGCTCTGTAGAGTATTACTCTGTCTAGTCTATATATTTTTATATAAACTAGACTAGTACATTTTTCTACCACCAGTCAATTTATCATTTGTTCGATGGCGTATAATTTTGAATCATCTTTATCGTATAAATCTATACTACTTTGTACTTTTTAGTTCATATTTCTAGCCAAATAAGATATACTTGTAAGAACCAAAGAATCTATCAATAACGATTCTTTTTAATAATAATTTAGTTATAAACTATTCTGAAAAATAATAGAATCATATTTAAAATAAAATATTACAATTAGAAATATTTGTCCCAAATTAATTTTTGTAGCTGAAATACAGAAATCTTTTACAAAGGCATTTATTAATCAATAATTCATTGTATCTTATTCTAATCAGGATGTTTTCTATAAAAGAAATGAATAAAGAGTATATGATGAATAAATTTTTAATCTAAAAATTAGTTTTTTTTTTGTTTCGAAATTTGAATTTCTTTACCACATGTTCAGTTTTCATATCATTAGAATCATTTCATTTTGTCACAATTGTTCACACACATTAATTAAACCCAAGAAAACGCGGAAAAACATTTCTAATATTTCATTTCTTATAAGCAATAGACAACTTTGTTTTCTCATCAGTGTCACAGAAAATATTTTATTTAATTGTGACTTCGGTTGCATTTTATGAACAAAGAGAGTAGGCAAAATGCCTATGAGAGTCAGTGGTATTAATTTCGTACATTCTATTTTTAACACCTGCTCCAGATACATCTTTTGTATCAAATGAACTGTATAAATGCATGTACTTGCTGCGATAATGCACTTTAAAGGTACTACTGCACCTGAAATTATTAAAGATTCTACTCGTTTTGCAAATAATAAGATTCCCGTCTATTGTTTCACTAATTTCTTTCTTACCAGTATTTTTCATTCAATTTTCTTCTAGTTTCATCCTATGTTTGCCTATTAAGAAATTTTTTAAAGCATAATTGTTCACAGATTCTTCCAAATAATGTGGTTTATGCTTGCTAAAATACCCGACCAAAGTATTATTCAACACTTATCTAATATAACCTAAATCTTTTCTTATTCATTTCTTATATTAAAAAAAAATTTCAAGTTTGTAAACAGTTCTCAGACTGATTTACAAACATCAAAAACATTCATAGTCAAAAACAGTCAGATTTATGGATTCTTTATTTACAAGTTAATATTATGGTTTTATGTTCCTTTCTTATATTAAACAAGCTAACAAACACTGTATAGTTAACACATTCCCGATTTGCAGTGCGACGTAGAGTTTGAAATATGATTTGATGTTTCTTTTTCACATCATTTTCATATTTTAAAACATTTTCATTTACAGATTCTTAATCTTCAAGATGATGTGGTGTCTACTGACTGTGAGTCTGTTGAGTCTTTTCGTTTCTGCAACGGCAGATTGCAGTAATGTGAAAGAAAAGTACGTGAGCGGAAGCAACACGAACACGTACGAAGCTTTACGATTCCTTAAAAACAACGATCGTTTAGTGTCGCAGACTGCAAATAAAGCCGCCATCGCAAGTTGGAACTATCAAAGCAATCTTACAGAGCCAAATAAAGAAGCCATGGTAAGTTGTAAAATGTCGCAAGATAATACAAATTTATTCATGGCTGATAATATTTAAAATTATCCATCTTTAGTTATCAGCCAATTCACTGTTTTAATGGTCGGTAAGCTTTTCATCGAAAAATTTAATTTAACTTTATTTCTTCATAGATTCTTCAATAAGATTTTTTAAGCTTGATATTTGGTAGTTATATGATTTACTCATACTATTATGAAGGCCTTAAGCAGTTCTGTTCATTGTATTATGTATATGCTTTTCTGTCAGTTCCTTAAACTTTCAGCTTTATTTTAAAGAATTAATGATAAAACAGGGAATTGATAAAAATTTATTTAAATTCTTATTTAAAAAGCAAATTTATTTTTTAAATATGAATGTTGAAAGTACAGTCAGAGTACAGAAAATGATCTACAAAATAATTTCCATAATTTTTGTAACATTTCAAGGAATTATTCAGCAAATATTTCTCAGATTAATGATGAAAAATCAGGTTTTCATTTTATTTTTAAAAAGACTTAAATATCCTCAATAATAATATTTTATTTTGTTTCGGTCTATAAATATACTTTAAAACATTACGAAGCCTAAATTTTATTGTCTTTTAGTCATAAAGAATTAAATCCTGTGAAATATTCTTGACAATGTATATATTATACTATTTATACCTTAGATAAAACAGATTTATTAACATAATGTTGTAGATATTGTAAAAAATTATTGAAAACATTTTCTTGTATTAATTTTTTTTATAAATTATCATACTTCATTTCATTCAGACACGTTCTAAAAATATTCTCATTTCTAGATTAAATTTCCCTTAATAGTTAACTTATTTTTTTAATTTAAGCATTCTACATTATAATAGCATGTTCTAATTTTAATAAATCAAATTTTGCCTATGCACTCGAAGTGTACTCGTGCAGGTAATTTTTATTTTTACTTTGTGTGAAATAGAATGGTTGCAATATTTTTTTTAAAAAATTCATTAAAAATGAAATATATATATATATAGGTTAAAAAATTAAGGTCACTGAAAAGATTATTTTTTGGATTTTAATATGAAGTAAAAATCAGTTTTATGCTGTAATATTTTCGTAAGTTATATCAGAAAAACGTAAACATTTTCGCTTGATTTTTAATTAATCAAGATTCGGATTAAAAATTCAAAAAACTCACTCCGAGTTGCATAGTCTCAAGCTCCAATGTGCCAAATGTGATAGCTATAGGTTAAACGGTCTGGTCTATAGAATACCAGCACACACACATTCAGCTTTATAATAAGTGTATATATATAATGATTAAATACAAACGTCAAAATGATAACATTCTTATCTATGATGTCTGCGGTTTAAAAAGGTTTGACATAAAGCAAATTCAAGAAAACAGAACCGAATTTGAAGGTTGGATAATTGAATTTTTCAAATATTTGTTATAATATTTTGAATTTCACAGACAATTTATAATTTATGATTATAAATCTCGTTGCGTTGAGGTAAAATGAAATATATTTAATAAAAAATATATTAAGTAAATCCATTGCACATTACATGTTCTGCACGGTAAAACAATTTTCAAATTCTCTTGATCTTATATATGTTACAAGGCGTATAAAACATTACGATTAAAAAACATATTTATATTTTCTTATTAACTATGCTCATTATATAATATTAATAAAATTTTCATTGGATTATTGGTTAACTTTCAATGAAAAAATAATTTCCAATCGCTTAAGTTTATATTAACAATGAAATAATGTATTCAATATTTGCATTTGAATGGAAGTCTGAAGCAAAATATTTTATAATGGTATTTAGCTGAAAATGGAGATAGAAGTAGCTAAACTGGCGAAAGAAACCTGGAAAAACGCAACATCTTTCGCATGGAAGGAGTTTAAAGACAAAAACGCAACAGCTTACAGGTGGTTCAAGAGCCTTTCCGTCCTCGGAACTGCAGCGTTGCCTGATGATAAATTTGCGGAGGTATGGAAATATGCTCATCCCATTTCTTTGTTGATTTTAATGATATATTTGTTATATTTTTGGATGTAAATTTCATTTCTATTACGTATCTGATATTGAACTTTAAATAATTTATTCGTATATTATTGCATTTGCATTATTGCATTCGTATATTATTACATCAATGAGGTTATCTGTTGTTTTTCTCTTTGGACGTTAGTGACAGCCTGTAAATTATGAATGGAATTTTTGAACTCCGTAAAGAGATTTCTCTTGAATTTTGATAACCAAATTTTCAATGTACTAAATCATCTGAAATTTTTAAAATTCCATTTTAATTTAACATTAGCATTGAACTTAAGGCTATAAAAGTCAAACCAAAATGTTTTGTTTCAAGAGTGTTGTTGTTATTTTTTAACAGAATGATATAGAATCGAATGAAATTTTGAATGGATTCTTAGAATCAAATTTTCTTACAATTTTGTTTACGAAACTTTACAATAAATATAGAAATACATCATTTTGTGACAGTTGTACTATGTACTTTATATAAAAAAAATATTTCCGAAATGAGTGTATAAAATATTTTGACACCAGAAAATATTAAAAAATATTCCATGAATAACTTCATTTTTAAGATTTGTACTCTTAAAAGTATTTAAATATGATTGATAAATTAAAAATTAAACACTTACAAACCCTTTATCTAGCCAGATAAATTATAAAATAAATAATTATCATCTGATTTCTGACCCAAACAAGTTCCTATTTCTTTAATGCAAGTGATATAATTTCTATTTCAATGTCAGTGTTATCCACTGTTTAAAAAATATTCAGGTACTTGATAATATTGACATTGAAACAGAATTCGTGTTTTTGATATGCCCTCTTTCATTGTTTGTGTTTTTATTTGCAGCTCGGCGAATTGACTGCTGATATGCAAGATGTCTACGCGAAGGCGAAAGTATGCAGATTCAATTCGTCGCTTGGTAAACAATGCGATTTATCTTTAGAACCAGGTAAGAGTTCGAGTAGAGTTCTTGAGTAATAGACAATGGGTAAGAAAATTAATCTAGAAAGGATATTCAATCAGTAGGTATTTCATTCTTCAATAAATGCGCCAAACAGAAATGCCCTTGAAATACACTTTTTGATTAACTCGTCTTTTATATTATTCATAATTACTTATTGTATACCATGGTTTTCCATTCTTGTAGAGAAATTTTATTTCTTCCTGACATCTGAAATGAAAAAAAAAACGCTTAAATAATATGGGCAATGAAATGAACCAAAAGTTATATCGTGGGTGAAATACTTTTCCATTTGTAGGTGTTTTTTATTAAGTTGTAATTTTATAAAAAAATGCATATATATGTGTATTTATATCTATAACTTTTTTGCATTTCAAAAATTTTCTCAGTTTTTGGTCCATTTCATTCATCATTGTATTCTATAATGTAATAAGATTGCTTCATTACAATTTTGTGCAGAGTGTTAACCGTTTTGGTTACATTTCATTAAAATTTACTACAAATTTTCCTATTTCTTAAAATATATTTTGAAATAATTTTATTGTATCTATAGTATTTTGTATCATAATTAACAATACATCTAAAAACCATAGTTTAAAATAGTTTTTAAAGAATCCAGTTTTTCAAAACTTTTCCTTCAAACGTAGTCAGATACCTTAAGCATCTGATTGATATTAGGATTGTCTTTAGAACCTTAACGTTGCAGTTCAACAAATTATTATACAAAAAAATACTTCATAAAGATTTTTTAATGTAAGAAAGTTTTATGTTAAATATGTATTGATAGTTTAAGAAATTGTTAAGTTTTTTTAATGTAATGCATACGAATATATTCGAAATTATTGAAGAAAACATCAAAAATCGATTGATTTTTAACAGTGGAATCAATTTTATTTGTACCAAATGCTCCTCTGAAAGGACTGCACCATCTCACATATTGGTGTGCCTGGGACTCAAATATCAGGATCTCTTTGGAAATCCGTTGATGGTCATGGACTTCATCAGGGTAATTAGAATCATGGACCTAGTCTAACCCTGTTGGATTTTGGGGAAAGGCGAAGAAGAAATTTCTAGAATTGTCTTTGTCAACAACTCTATCCAAGAATTTCTTACGTGCTGAATTTCGTAACTCCAAAGCTAACGATTTAACTAACAAAAAATTCTGCAATATTTTTAATCACCCATACCGCATGTCGCAGTTTGAAGGCATTATGCCAGAGTTTAATCATTATCATGTTAATCATGAAGATCATCGAAACTAATCCACATGTTGCTTCAAATGCTAACATAACTTAAGCTTAAGCTTAGAGCTCTATAAATTTATAAATCATTTGCTTCATGGAAAAAAAATTGATTTGAAAATCCTTAAAAACTAAAACTATTCATAGTGTTTAGAAAACTTTTTAAAAAGCTTTTTTAAAAATACACCATTAATCAATTATTTTACAATATTTCCAGAGCTGACTGAAATCCTCATTAACTCCAGAAATGAAGCAGAACTGAAGCACGTTTGGGCTCAATGGAGAGATGTTTCCGGCAAAGTGGTGAAGGACAAATTCCTCAGATATGTCGACTTATCCAATGAAGCGGCCTGCCTAAATGGTAGGTATAACTCAATCACCCATTTACAAAGTATTATTTACAAATCAAATATCTAAATTAAGTAGAAAAATCTTTAAAATATATCAACATCTCTTTTATTAATAGTTCACCACATTAAAAAACTAGTTTTATTGCCAAAATGGTCGTATGCAGTCATAATAATGTTAATAATCTATAAGAGATATGATTCAGTATCGGATAATTATCAATACTCATTTTTGGAAAATGAAATCGAAAAGATGTTCCCAAATTAATTCTTTTTGAGACATCAAAACGAAAAATATCTTTATTGGCATAAGAAGTGACAATTCCACTCTACAAGTGTCCACTTAAGATGTTTATTCGCAATCAATAGTAATTTCAAAACCCATAAGAAAAGGTATATAACTTCGACCGAAATTTTTAAAAAATTATATCTTGTGGTGTTTCAATTATTAAATAAACAGCTGAAAATATTTAGAAAGTTAAATTTTTATACAGTTTCTCACTCCTATAAATCATGTTTCATGAAATGATAGAAACTGTTTACAAAGATCCAAACAGTTGTTAAATACAAGTGTGTGTGTGTGTGTGTGTGTGTGTGTGTGTGTGTGTGTGTGTGTGTTTCCTATTTAGATAAAACTGCTTAGATCAACAAAAAAAATTTTATTTTAGTTGCTTTTTATTAAATAATTATCAAAAAATTACTATCAAAAAATGATTGATTTTCGTAAGAATTGAATTCTCATTCTTCACCTTTACACGAAAAATATTAAAATACTTGCATTTTACAGACTGCAGATACTGCCTGTTGATTTCAATTTTCATTAAAGACTACTAAGATTCTATATAAAATATTAAAAATTAATTTAATTTAATTTAATTAATGAATTAATATTTGAAAAAAACTGTACTAACATCAAGTTGTGATCCACTACTAGATCTAAAGAATTTACTTGTATTTGAGTGGCTGAATAAAAAGCTTTTTATTAAGACGATTGAAAATTTAACAATATATATTAGGGGAGTGAGAACTAATAGTAGGAACTGAAATAAAAAAGATCTTAATGATTGTTAATTATAAGCAAAAGAAAGACCTAAAATAACAAAATTTTTAAAACAAACGGATTGTATCGAATACATTTTAAAATAATTTTCTGTCTATCCAAACTCAAATATTTTCTTCTGTAATAATTCACAGGTTTTAAGGATAATGGGGAGATGTGGAGAGAAGCGTATGAAAGTGACTCGTTTGAAGAAGAGGTAGAAGAGCTGTGGAATGTTATCAAGCCCTTCTACGAGCAACTCCACGCATACGTCAGACGCAGACTGATCCAGCGCTATCCACGCAGTGGCATTAAACCAGATGGTCCCATTCCCGCACATCTGCTCGGTAAGTTTCAGATCGCGGATGTAGATCATTCAAATTTAAAATATCATTCTTATATCTGCAGGGTGTCTAAAAAACATTGAAAGCGGGTTTTATTCTTTAAATATTGATCATAGACTCATACTGTAGATTACAAAATAGCGTAAAAAAAAAGGTGCAAAATATTCTGAAATCGATTAAAATTTTCAAGTGATTAAATTTTCAAAAATACAAAACAAATTTTTATTCTGATCTAATGAGAAGCATGCGCCTCATCTCCTAATAACGTTATGTACGAAATATCAGAATTTTATCACAAAAAGTCTTAAAGATATGAAACTACATAAATGCTAACTTAAACCACTTTTTGATCCCTGGATATGAATGCACGGTTGTGTGGAATTTGCGCTCAATAAATTCCCTCCCATGTCATTAAAAGATATCTTTTCGCTCAGGGTTGACACATTATAACCGTTATCTTTGAATGCAAGATTTGGCTAAGAGGAAACTTCATGTCGGAGGTCGTGTTTTAGGGGTCTTTCGTAAATTAACAAAGAAAGCAATGATTGAATAAATAAATAATAATTTTGCTATTTATTGGTTTAAAAGTATTAAAAATTTATATAAAAAAAGGAAAGATTACATAATTTGCTCAAAATATTTTCCTTCCATAACTAAAATAGAACTGCATTCGTCTGATGACACAGTCTATCAAGTTCTTATCCGGTGATGTCACGACAACTCTCTGAAATCTGTTGTTGAAATTCTGATTTATTTAAGGGAGGTGACAAATAAACCGCTGTACTTAAACAACCCCACAAAAAAACTCATAGACATAGATTTGTATATGCAAAGTTTTTTAACAAGTACATTGACTATTTAAAAATTATATTCTGTAATTCCTGATACAAAATTTTAAAATATTTTTCAAGAAGCATAGGTTTTAAATTTTGTATTTAAAACTAAAGATATGAAGCGTATTTTATTTTCTTATGATGCATTCCTGCGCCCAGCCATCTGTACTGAAGCTGTAAACATTTACATTTTAATTTGTGATTGACTCTTCACCAGCTTTGTTTTAACATATCTTTGAGATATTTTCTAATAAAATGTTGAAATTTTATACATGACCTTATTAGAGGATGGGGCAATTTTAAATACCAGCATAATAACATCTTACAAATGTGGTTGTAATATTTTTCAAATCTGATTTTAGTAATGTGGGAGTATTTATTTCAATATTCAGTGTTTCTGGCATTCCAACAACACTGTAATTGAAATCTTTTTTTATCCACAATCTAAATTTTTGGGATATATAGTAATTATTTAAAATAATTCACAATTCTTTTTTTCTTTGCTTTGCAGGCAACATGTGGGCTCAAAAATGGGGCAACATTTTTGATATCGTTAAACCGTATCCCAAGAAAAAATTCATTGATGTAACAGACGCAATGGAAGAAAAGGTAAAATTAATTTAATTATATTGTTTTTATCATTTATAATAGAGCGTAAACGAAATCAGGTAATGTCGAATTAGTAAAAAAAGAAGAAAATTCACATATTCATAAATGTATAAGTTCTGTTCAATAAAAATATCCATTGGGGAAAAAAACAAAAATCATTATTTATGCATTATTTAAAATTTTGGTAACTATAACATCGAATCAGACCTCTTATAGGAAAACTAGCTATGCATAGTATTGCAAAGATTACATGTTTGTCTTCTTCAAAAACTGTTTGTGTTCTTTTTAAATAATTTTTTTTCTCTCTAAAGATAGAAACATACTTAAGACGTAAAAATTTCCAAGCATTAAACGATGAAGCTTTGCTTCGCTTTAGCATTATTAGTTTTGAGAGTTACAGTTCTAAAAAAGTGTTGATTTCGCAGATAATGACTCCCCTGGACATGTTTAAAATGTCAGAAGAGTTCTTCACCTCCATTGGTCTGAAGAAAATGACGCCAGAGTTCTGGCAGCGTTCGATCATCGAAAAGCCCAAAAACAGAGAGTTGGTTTGCCACGCCTCTGCTTGGGATTTCTCGGATGGAAAAGATTTCAGGTACAAGAAAAAACATTTTCCTAATACAATAGCTATTTAGAGTAGAAATGCAAGAAGTTTGAGCAAACCATTTAGTTATGAATATATTAACTTTTAGTATTAAACCATGTAATCTTAGTATCAAACCATGTAGTCTTAGTATCAAACCATGTAGGCGTAGTATCAAACCATGTAGTCTTAGTATTAAACCATGTAGTCTTGGTATCAGACAATGTAGGGTTGGCATCAAACCAGGAAAGAGACATAGTCGATCAATAATGCTCAATTACGAAATATTGATATTTATCATTAAGTTTAGCTGCTTTAGCATGTGAATTGCCACCTCGTACCGACGAAAGATGTTGACGACAATCAGGGAAGCAGCATTGATTTTTCGTTGATATATAGTTTCATCAACACAGTCGGCGTATTTGCACAAGAATTTTTGTTTGTTTTTCAACGAAAACTGATAAAGGGCAAGGACCAAAGACAATCATCATAGTTAAAAGTTAAACACTTTTATCATACACTGATGGAAAAAAATCCCAACACCAAGAAAAAATTATTGTACAGTAATGAAATTTTAGGAATACATTTGTCTAGGTAATATATTTAATTGATTAAAGTTTCAAGATCACAGGTAGAGCCATTGGCGAGAAGAGCCATTTCAAATGTGAAATGTTGGTACATTAGTAACCGGTGTAACCGCCAGAAGTTTGAATGCAAGCATGTAAACGTGTGTGCATTGTGTCGTACAGGTGTCGGATATCAGTTTGTGGAATAGCGTTCCATGCCTGTTGCACTTGGGCGGTCAATGCAGGGACGGTTAATGCTGGTTGTGGATGACACTGGAGTTGTCGTCCAATGATGTCTCATACGTGCTCGATTGGAGAAAGATCTGGTGATCTAGCAAGGCAAGGCAACATGTCGACAATCTGTAGAGCATGTTGGGTAACAACAGCGGTATGAGGGCGAGCGTTATCCTGTTAGAAAACACCCCCTTGAATGTTGTTCATGAATGGCAGAACAACAGGTTGTATAACTAGACTGACGTACAAATTTGCAGTCAGGATAACCACGAGAGTGCTCCTGCTGTCATACGAAATTGCTCCCCAAACCATAACTCCAGGAGTAGGATCTGTGTGTCTAGGTCGCAGACAGGTCACTAGCAGGCGTTCTCCCTCCCTCCTTCTAACCAACAAACGGCTATCACTGCGACCAAGGCAGAATCGGCTTTCATCAGAAAACACAACAGATCAGTCCTCCAATGAGCTCTAACTTGACACCGCTCATGGTTTGGAGTCAGTGGAACGCACTGTACAGGACGTCTGGCTTGGAGCTGTCCTTGAAGTAACCGATTTGTAACAGTTCGTTGTGTCACTGTGGTGCCAACTGCAGCTCGAATTTCAGCTGCAGACGCAGTACGATTAGCCACAGCCATTCGCCGAATACGACGGTCTTCCCTCTCAATAGTACCACGTGGCCGCCCGGAACCTGGTCTTCTTGAGGCAGTACTTTCCCTTGACCACTGCCGCCAATACTCATGCACAGTGGATACATTCCTGCCAAGTCTTACAGCAATATCGCGGAAAGAAAACCCACCTTCTCGTAGGCCTACAACACGATCTCGTTCAAACTCAGTGAGCTGTTGATAATGGCTTCTTCGTCTTCCCAGAGGCATCCTTGACTAACATTAACCCACTACGTCAAATCTCAACTGTAAATAACGATCACGAACCTTACAGCGCTTATTTAAAGCAAACCTCACTTGCATGTTCATAGTATCGCTACTAGCTCGTAATTTGAATCGACGTCATCTTTCAGATGTATAAACACGCCTACCAAATTTCGTTTATCTAGCACAGCTCCTTCCTAGTGTTGGAATTTTTTTTCCCTTCAGTGTAGTTAAAAGTTAAGCAATTTTTCGTTACTCTCTCTATCTAGAAACATAGACCTCCTATGAAGAACAGTACCCTTTACTTAATTATCAGAATATTTATTAAAAGCAATTATTTGTCTTAATTATTATGATACAAACTTGGATGCTAATAATAGCATAAAAGCTATGTTATTGTAGATTCTTATATTTTTTATTCATTACTTTTATGCTATTATTTTATGTTATCTTTATGCTATTATTATTATTCTTTATTTTTATGCTATTATAGTTGCTGTTATATTATAATTAGCTATTATCTTTAATGATACATATTTAAAATATTATCTCTAAATTAATAAAATAGAAATATTGTCTAAAATAAATCTTTGGCATGCTAAAACTGAGTTGTAATATGAAATTGTATTGATCACTTTACTAAAAGAGGCAGGGTATAGTATGCACTGGATTGGGCAAAAAGACACTTAAATAAACCACGATATTTATTCTTTTAAAATAAAAACTCGTAATTTAATTTCACATTTTCATTAGTCATTGCATTTATTGTGTTTATTCTGTCCAATTTCTCCAATTAAAAATGCCTTGTTTGATAAATCTACATTCAAAATAAGGATTATTTCGCAATTGTTAAAAAAACGGGTTCATCCTTGAAAAGAATTTTTTTTGGTGCACTATCAACCAATAAGTATTCGAACACCCATTCAAATGAGGATATCTGCGGTCTTGATCTAAAACATACCTTCTGTACTTAAATATCGTGTTGGAAACAACATTGGCATTATTCGCATGCAAGATGCCACGAAATTCAAAGCAGTGTGACTTCGAGAAAGGAGTAATTGTTGGATATAATAGAAACAGCCAATAAGAGATATATCTAGTGAATTAAACATTCCAAACGATATAGCGGCTTTTGTCATTAAGAGGGTCAGTGGTGGTTGTCGGAATGTTTCGATTCGACAGACTCCTGAAATAAAGAGATGGAGACTGATAAGCGCTATCCCCCCAAAATAAATTTTTTAAAATGCACCATATCATTGGTTCATATGCATCATTAGTTCCAACTGGCATCAGGAGTAGTTGTTTCCATAAATACCATCCACAAGGAAGCACATTTACTTTTTTTCTATTGTCGTGCTACAGCTCATAAGCCTTTGATACTAAACTCCAACCTGTTTTGCCTAGTTCAGGTGGTATCTTGTTCATACCTAGTCCAGTTCAGGTATGTATTCATGTTCTGTAGATGAGCGGATGAGCGAAAACAGGTTTTTGGGAGTGGTCAATCAAGGTTCAATCAGTAGGATGGCAGAGTTTGGGTTTGGGGCGGAAGGTCTGAATCATGGTCTGAAGATATTTGTTTCTCATGGTATAGACCTAGACCCTTGATTGCAAATCACGGGTGAGTTCAAAGGACATCTATTCCACTGTTCTAGACAGTAAGGTGCTTCTTACGGTGTGACAGTTTTCAGATTGGATTATTGTTATTTCTCCAGAATGACAACACCATTTGACTTGTTGCAAGGCCACCGTGGATTAATATGATGATAATGGTGTGAACCGACTGCTCTGGCCTGATTAACTGCCTGAATCCTATAAAAAGCACATGAGACTAGTTGAATTGCTAAAATAAGGGGTACAGCAACTATCCGAAATCAGGGAAAGAATTTACATATCTTCACCAATCCGAGTGAAAGAAAATACCACTTTCCATCATCAACTGGACTTGTGGAAAGCATACTCTAGAACAGGGATGGGCAAACTTTTCCGATCGCGGGCCAAAAAATTGAAAAAATAAAGTTTGGCGGGCCAAGATGAATTTTTCTAAAATTTTAAAAACAATATACAAGTATTACAATTTAATATATTAATGAGATGAATGAAATTACGATTTAATTTTTAAAAGTTCCTTATGTTGAGGTTCGAAGTGAGATGTACTGATTCTAAGGAACAAGGCTAAATGCTCATCTGTCAATCTACTTCTGAAATAATTCTTTCTAAGGTTCATAGTTGAAATCACTTGTTCACATATATAAGATGAAGCAAACATAGCACTGATTTTCTGGGCATGAGATATTAAATTTGGGTAACTTACTTTCGATAATGATTTGTAAAATTCTAACTTTGGTATATTTAGAAACAATTACTTGAGATGATTGTTAGATTGCAACTCAATTAATTCATGCTGCAAATCTGACTTCACTGCTTCACAATTTACGTTGAATGGCATGGTAAAAATATCCAATTCTGCTTGAATATATTGAATTCCCATATGTCTGCTCCACAAGAAAAAGATAACGCTTGTTGGCCCCAATCTACAGCTATAACTAACAAATAACTTCCGATTTTAACACTTTACTGATTGAAAACTGCCTGCGTTTGCTATTTCCTTCGATTTATGTTTTGCAGAACAAAAAAAGAGAATGTAAACAGATTACCAGCTCTTTGAAAAAAAGGAAGGAAAAATATAATATTCAAACAAAGTAGAAAAGGTGATGGATATAAAGGCCTCTGACCGGCAAATTAAAAGTCTATCCGCGGGCCGGATAGAACCTTCCGGCGGGCCGGAGTTGGCCTGCGGGCCGTAGTTTCCCCATCCCTGCTCTAGAAGATTAAGGCGGTAATTACCACATATGGAGGATCTGCCAAACACTGAATATAACAAATTATGTTTATTTTTTATCACTGGTATCCCTTTGCTTATTGGCTGATAATGCATACCATTTTGTGGTTCAGACTAATAATATTAATAAAAATGAAAACATTATTTTCAGGATCAAAATGTGTACCCGAGTAAACATGGAGCATTTCATTACCGTTCACCACGAAATGGGTCACATCGTATATGACATGTATTATGCTCCTTTGCCTTCAGTTTTTCGAGAAGGAGCAAATCCAGGTAAGAAATCCTACTTCTGAACAAAGTATAAATTTGTTCAAGTTTTAGAACATAAATATGAGAGACTCATAATGAGAAAAAAAACACTAAAAAGGTTTAATTAAAATATTATTTAGAGCAAAAAAAGTCTTAGGCAATTTTTTAAAACTATAGAAGTAAAAGAAAATATATCAACTGTTTGGAACTGTGCTCTTGTTTTACACATCGCTTTATTTAATTTGAATTTCCTAAAATAGTGTATATATAGACTTTAAAATAAAAACCACATATCAACTTACGTTTACCAGATTTATTTCTTTTTCGACTTAATATGCTCATACTTAACATATATGTATATAAAAACAGACAGGATTAGATTTAAAAGCTCCCAATGAGTTCAAGGAGGATTAAATCTTGAAGATTTAAAAAAAATCTATCAGCTGAGATTTTTTTATTTACATAGGTTACAGAAATAAAATTTTGTAAATTATTTCGATAAATTCCAATCAGTTCACAGTTACCGTCAAATGATAAATAGTAATGCAATATTTTCATGATTTTGTATCCTTTAGAATATTTAAAGAAAACGTCGTAGAAATAACATGCAATATATATTGTGCTAATAGATTTGTAGCAATACTCATAACAAAGTTGTTGCAAAAAGAAGTACATTTTTCATGAAATTGATGTACGGCTTTAATTTTCAAGAATGACTATACAGGAGCTGCTAAAACTGTACTGGATTACAGTACTACAAATTGAAGCTTTCAGTATTCTAATTATCAGATAATTGTGTGTTTATTTTTTAATATGCAGAAGCAAAGACGGATGATGATTTTTCAGATAAATGATGAAAATATAAGAATCCAGTGGTTATCCCATCATGTAAATTACATTCTGTTTCATCAATACATAAACCAATTTTCTAAACATGACAAAATATTGGTAAAATTTTACATCAAACTATCAAAAAAATATTTTTTTCAGGTTTTCATGAAGCGATAGGGGACACTATAGCTTTGTCAGTAGCAACTCCAAAACATCTGAAAGAAGTGGATCTTCTTGAAGAAGTATCTGAAGATGAAGGTAAATAAGGATTAAGAAATTTAAGATGACAGATATATTTAAGAACATAATTTTTTTAAATAACTCATTAATAGAGATATTGTTGATTGAATAATCATGACACTAACAAATTTACTTAAATGTGATTTATCATGTTAATTTATTATTTTTATGAATTCCTTAAGAAAAAACAATTATATTTAGTCACTTATATTTTTGCTAATAATAATCTATAAAAATAAAATTATTATAAAATTTAAAGTCTTTTTATTAATACTCAATTTTTTTACTGATAGTCAATTTTCCTGAAATAATTTCTTTGTGATTTATAAACAATCATCCTAATATAAAAATGTACTACGACGTCTAGGGATAAAGTGAATTTTTTGAAAAAAAAATAATAATAATATCCAAATTAAGAAGTTGATTCCCAGGCATTCTGACGTCACACGCACATGAGTCTTCCACTGGATACGATACCAAAACTCAACCAGGTCCGACTTGTCATGATTGGCCAACCAACTAAATTAATCACTATCCCTAAAATAAGTTTGCAGTCAATATCGCATCCTGAATATATTGTTTCCTCTATTACTAAGTTTTATAATATGCATTAAAGGAAAACATTTATATTTTGCAGAAAGTGATATCAACACACTAATGCAGACAGCCTTGGGAAAGATCGCTTTTCTGCCTTTTGGCTATCTCATCGACGCCTGGAGGTGGAAAGTGTTTGACGGCAGCATCAAGAGGGATGAACTCAATTCGAAGTGGTGGGAATTCAGGTAGGGAAGGCTCCCTCTGATTAAAAAAAATCTATAAACTACATGCACATGATATGTTTAGATATTAAGATCAACAGTGAAATTAAACAGATATTTCTTAAGAAATTTAAATACTTGAATTTTTAAAAAAAAACTCTTTTTCCATTCAGATTAAAATACCAAGGACTTTGCCCACCAGTCAAAAGAACTAACGAAGATTTGGATGCTGCAGCTAAATATCATGTGATCGCTGATGTTCCTTATATAAGGTAAGAACAATTGATTCGGAATAAAAACATCAAAATAAAAAAAAGAAATTGAAAGTTTTCTTCTTTCAAGTAATAAAAGTGTATTTTTGAAACATACAAAATTCAATATTATTATTTAATGTTACTAAATCACATTTTGAATAAAAGTTTAATTAAAATTAATCGAATGAGTGATTTTTTTTCTAGAAATTTTAAAATGTTATATTTTTATCAGAGCTTACTATTGTATAGAAATACTAAGCTTTGTTATATTAAGAAGTAAACGAAAATTGATTACGAAATCTCATTTCTACTACCATATATGTATCAAATAATTAAATGTAAAATTTTGTTTAATTAAAGTCATTGAGTATAAAAATGTCCATTCGCTAAGGATTTTCTTGAAGTTTTTTGTTTGGTTGTTTCATTTTGATTTTGTTTAACACATGCGTGTAATATTAAAATGGTCTTTAAGAAGCAAATCTGTCATTTCAATAAAATTATCTATTAGCAAAACTTGTAAAATGTTTTTTAAGTAGAACAATAAATAAATCAATTGTAATCTAGAATTCTTGTTTCTTTGAAGGAACTAAATAGACTAATCGTGAGCTCCTGGGAGAATTTCACAAACATTTTTTGGCATCTAACATCAAAAATCCTAATCAGTACTGCTAATTTATTTTGTAGTATGTGCCAATTTGGTTTCAGTTCGTAAAGCAACTCGCATTCTTCATTCATCATTTTTAAATCAATAAAATAAAAAAATAACAATATTAAATATCAAAATTCATGGCCTGCTAAGCACTAAATATGTTCCATTTTATATTTGCCCTAGATATAATGACGAAATCATGAAGATTTTTTTAATTAAACAGCTAAAGATATTATTCTACTTAGAATTATATGTTTAGTTATTCAATAATTCATAAATGCTTTTTAACTATATAACAGACGATATAATCCTATGTAAAATAATAATATAGAAATGTTATCTTAAAAAAGTACCAATATTAAATATCAAAATTCATGGCGTGCTAACCACTAAATATCTTCCATTTCATATTCGCCCGAGAAATAATAACGAAATCATACAGGTTTTTTTTTATTAAATAGCTAAAGATATTATTCTATGAAAATTATATGTTCAGTTATTCAATTCTAAATACATAAATGCTTTTTAATTGTTTAGCAGACGATATAATCCTATGCAAAATCATAACGTAGAACTGTTATCAAAAAAGTAAAAATATTAAATATCAAAATTCATGGTGTGCTAAGCCCTAAATATCTTCCATTTCATATTCGCCTAAGAAATAATGACGGAATCATAAAGGTATTTTTAATTAAACAGCTAAAGATATTATTCTACTTAGAAATATATATTTAGTTATTCAATTCTAAATTCATAAATTCTCTTTGATTGTTTAGCAGACGATTGAATCTTATGCAAAATAATAATGTAGAGCCATTATCTGTCACTTGATGATGAATCTGTACATCTATACTTATAATAAAGCTCAGTGTGTGTGTGTGTGTGTGTGTGTGTGTGTGTGTGTGTGTTGGCTCTCTATAGGCCAGACCGTTGGACCTTCAGCTACCAAATTTGGTACATGTATACCTTGGAGGTAGGGAATGTGGTCGGGAATTCTATTTTTAACAAATTTTTTAATAAATATTTTAACCATGTTTTTTTAGCACGTGACTGGATAAAATAAAATAAAACAATGCCGGAAGTTCAAATAAAAAACAACAACTATCACCGCAAATCAAATCTGAAGACATGCAACTTTTAGCACGTGACTGGATAAAATAAAAAAATATATAAATGTGATATTTTCTAAAAAAAATAAATGCAAAGCAAAGGTTTCTATGATCGTTTGCAATATCTATATCATTAATTCCATAAATTACCATTATTTACAGTAAACCTGATTGAATTTAGACAGGATATGCATTGAAATCCCGACTTAATGGCATATTTCTATAATCGTTTGCAATATCTGTATCATTAATTCAATAATTTTTCCCCTTTTTCACTTTCTTTAAAAAACATACTTAACATTTTGGCAATATCACCGAAAAAAACATTTTTAATATTTTGGAAGCGTAATCGATAAATTATTAGAGCTTTAAACTCAAAAAGTTTTTCCGAATAAAGTTACCGACTCTTTAGCTACTAACAACTGGATCTTTTAACTGTAACTACTTCTTAAATTTTGGCTAATGAATATGTGATTTAATTGAAAATTTTAGAACGCATTACTCATGGCGAACCAGCTGGTCGCCAAAGGCGGCTAGTAAAAAATGAGGGAAGAGTATAGAAAAAAAACGAAGCATAAAAAATCTTTATTTACAGCTAAATTCGCATTTTTCTTTTAATTTTGAAAATAAATTTAATCGCGGTGCATAGAAACTCTGGAATATAAATTTATATTGTTTTGAGTTAGAAATATTTTTTCTGCAGGTATTTCGTCAGCCATGTTATTCAATTCCAGTTCCATAAAGCACTGTGCGATGCAGCTGGACACAAAGGGCCTCTGCACAAGTGCGATATTTACAAGAATAAAAAAGCAGGACAATTGTTGGGGTATGTTCATTCTCTTTAAAAATTTGCTTCAATTTTTCTGGAATCAATTGTTTTAATTTAATATTATAATTCTTACTTAACTTAGAAATCAGAACTCTGTAAATATTGGAAAAAATTTCCTTTTATTTGAAATGAAAATTGGATAAAAAAATTATCATGTTATCAAATTAATGATTCATTTCATTAAACTTTTTTTAAAATTTAAAATGGAAAATGCTATAATTTTTATTCTAGTTATTAAAAACTAATTTTATTTATGCATTAAAAGGAAATACCCGTCATTTATTTTTTCCCGAAGCTCTCAGAAATTTCAACCATTTTTGAGAAGTTTTACCTTATGGTTTTTTTTCTTCTTTTTTCGAAGCTTTCATGGCTGATTGGAACTGTCCAATTTGCTCTTTTAAAATATCATGAATTAAAGGTTTTATTAAAGATCTGCATTCTTTGTAATTATTTAACACCTAAAATTTTTACACGAATCAAACGTCCTGATACTACAAATTTGAAAATTGGGATTGCTTCAAACACTATTCTTTTGTCCTTTCACTTTTTAGAATTATAAGGTCCTCATGTGTTGATTCGTATAGCAAAATAAATAAACTAACATTTCTTTATTATTGCATTCTTTATTTTTTATTGTTTTTTTTATTAAATCAAATTAAATTCTTTAAAAAAACGAAAATAAGATATCATTTAAAACAATTCTTGCTGTTACTGATGGCATTCATAGATAAATCCACTGACTAAATCACTGATTTTAAACCCTGTTTTAAAATTATGAGCTCCTCATGTGTTGATTCATATAGCAAAATAAGTAAACTAACATTTCTTTATTATTTTATTCTTTATTCTTTTACTGTCACTGCTAAACCAAATTAAATTCCTCAAAGAAAACAAAAGTAAGGTATTAGAAAGAATTAAAAACAATTGTTGCTGTTGCTTATGACATCCTTCATAGATAAACCCCCTAACTAAATCAATGATTTTAAACCGAGTTTTAAAATCGCTTGTTTCAGTGGCACCATCTAGGAGCAAAAGTACGTCATAGCTAATCATCTGTCACAGCCCTTTTTATGGGTGGACTTCCTTTATTTCATTCACTTATCTCCAGATGGCAATTTAAACTTGAATCAGAGAGTGATCACCTCTAAACCAGTATTCCCAGTGGTATTAATCTCAACATGGAGGACTTCGTGACCACGACAAATTTATTGCGCACCAGCCATCGTATACACGGATAGTCAACGACCGGAAGTGTTCGAACTCACAATCTAAGGGATGCGAGTCAAACGCCCTTGTTGAAATTTGATTTTCACCCCTGGATATCCAACGTTATCCGCCCGTGGGAGTAGTGTCCCCCCCCCTGGATTTGTTTATTCTTGAACCAGTCTTGTTACGTATGTGTGACGTGTGATTGTGATTTTTTATCTGTACGCTTTGCTGTACATATGCTAGTTGTGTCGAAATAAAATGTGAAAATCCATTTGTTGCTCTACCTTTCTGACTGGCAAGAGCTTTTATTATTCATGTTTGCTAATTGAAGTGAACCTGAAACGTGAATTTTGAAGTCTAATCTTAACAGACCTACCAACCAAGGCTATCCCAGTCCAGAAGTTTCATTGTCCTGCGTCTTCATTTAACAACACCTTTGTTAATATTGTAATTTCCCTTAAATGATTTTGAAGTTTTATATTGATATCATAAATTTTTTATTCAATTGCCTTTAGCATTCTGTTTTCATTTTACCATTTGCTGGGCGCAGTAAAGCCAGATATGGTTCTTGCACCATAAAGCCTCAAACAAACAAACAACCTGGTCCAGAAGCACAATTAAAGAACTAGGAACAATTTCTCAAGATATTATTTCATAGGAATTAAAAATCATTTTTTAAAATCAGCATCTTTTGTTTTTTAATTGAAATATGAACTTCATAAATTTTTTCTTTATTTCTATTAAAAAATTTTAAATATAAATCCGCTTAAGGATTGAACACGTTGACTGCCAACAACGAGATAACTCGTAGATTTTGTCCTTTTCTAGGACGCCAAATACGAGTTATCTCGTACTGTGTTTTACTTGCCATTTTTGTGCAGCTACGAATAAACTCGTAGTATATCAGTGCTCATATCGATAAATGGCTTCTGGGAAAGGACAAAAAATCAATGCTGGCTTGCATGAACAGAAAATTTATTGAAAAACGAGCAAAAAACGTAATTATAATAATTAGTTCAAATAGGTTAGGTCAGATTTCGGAAACTTGTCATGGCATTGAATGTGTTAAATAGAAAGTGCATTGAAATTTAATATTTTGTAATTATTTTAAATAAAAATCTGCTTAAGGATTTAACACGTTGACTGTCAATTACGAGTTATCTCGTTCTGTGTTTACTTGCCATTTTTGTGCAGCGACGAATAAACTCGTAGTATATCAGTGCTCATATCGATAGATGGCTACTGGGAAAAGAACAAAAAATCAATACTGGCTTGCATAAACAGAAAATTTATTAAAAAATGGACAAAAAATATAATTATAAAAATTAGTTAGTGTCATTTTAGAACCGATTTCTAAAAATTTCCGTTGCATTCAACCTGTTAAATAGAAAGTGCATTGAAATTTAATATTTTGTAACTTAACATTTTATGAGTATGATAAATACTTAATGTTATTTTTTATTTTATATTTTAGAGATACGCTGAGCCTTGGTAAATCCGTCCATTGGAACGAAGCCATGAAAGTCATAACTCAGGGCGCAACGCACAAAATGAACGCCAAACCCTTGGTGGAGTACTTCGCTCCTCTCTTGAAGTGGTTGAAGATTCAAAACAAGAATGAGACATTGGGATGGAACAGCAGAGACCCAATGGTGTGCCCATAAAACTTTGACTACGCTCAATGGTCATTAAACAATCTAGTAAAACTGAAACAAAGCAATTAAAATGTATTTGTAATGAATACATAAAAAAGGATTCGGCATAGTTGAATTTTGAACAGTTCTTCAGATTTCGACCATTGAAAAAAATATTTATTCATCTGTCAGCATTTCTTCCTTCAATTTTCTTTCTGTATATTTACAGAAAAAAGCAATTATATGGAAAATATCATTCACTTCATGTTTAAATAAAGCTTCTATTTATTTACAAAAATTTTGTTTTGTTTGGTTTCTTTTAATGCTTCCTCAAATCATTGCAAGTATTCTCTGTCAGACTTGACCTTATTAAAGTTTGTTGAATTATTTAAAAACTGAGCAACTAAAATTGTATGATTGCTTTGAATTCATTATTGTTAAAATTTGTTCGAATTCTTTAAAATCTGCAGAAACCACTATAATACTAATGAAGAATATGACAGCAGTAAAGGCCAAAATTTCACTTTTAAGAAGAAAAAAAATATTCATCTGACAGTATAATCACGACAAAAATTGTGTTTAACGTTATAAAATAAAAAATATATTCCTAAAATAAGCAAATATTTACTAAACAGTATGGTTACCTTGTGGTGTAAAACTAACAGCTAGAAAAAGAAAGAGATGAATGATTATAGCGTTTCTTTGAAATTGTGACCCTGATTATTACTGAAAAGCTGGTAGTGACAGCGAAGTGATTATCTAAAGCTCAGAAAAGTATCTAATGTGCTGGTAGTATATGTCGCATTGAAGATTCATTACATTAAACTTAGCATGAAGATTCTGTTGCATAACATGAGGATTCGTTACATTAAACATAAATGAAGATTCTGTTGCATAACATCAAGATTCGTTACATTAAACATAACATGAAGAGTCAATACACTAAGCATAACATGAACATTCTGTTGCATAACATGAAAATTCGTTACATTAAACATAACATGAAGAGTCAATACATTAAGCATAACATGAAGAATCGTTACATTAAGCATAACTTAAAGATATTATTGCTTAGCATGAAGATTCGTTATATTAAGCATAACATGAAGATTCTATTGCTTAGTATGAAGGTTCATTACATTAAGCATAACATGAAGATTCTATTGCTTAGTATGAAGATTCATTACATTAAGCATAACATGTATATTCAATACGGTAAGCATAATATGAAAATTCGTTCGTTACGTTATACATAACATGAAGATTCAATACACCAATCAAAACATGAAAATTAATTACATTAATCATAATGTGAATATTTTGTCACATAAAATGACGATTTATGTTATGAGAGTTTTCAGTACATCCATAGTCGTATTAAAGGAGAGATTTGTGCTGTTCTAAAAGGATTGTGATACAGACCCAAGCATTAGTTTCCAAATTTGCAATCCAAAAAGTCTGAAATATGGAATTTCGTTTAAATTATTGTAATAGGAAGGCTTATGAATCACTTGAGATATTAGATTGACAATATATTTCCACTATAATTAAGGAGCAATCTTATTTAAAACAAATCAATATTCAAAAAAATTCTTGGGATATTGGATGCGTGAAATACTGGACAATGCGTTTTCAATACAATCGAGCAATCTTTTTTAAAACTAGTATTCAAAAAATGATTTTGCATTTGAACTAATTTTTGAGACAAGAATTTCAACTCTGTTGTAAACAAATCTTTTTACTTTCTAGTATACGAAGTACAGAGAATGTATTGAAATCATCCAGGAATTCGAACAAGGGATTTTGATAAATCTCCATGTCTTAGACCTTCCTGAATTCAAACAATGAGCATTTGTAAAATGTGCGTCTGTCTTACTCTCTATCTGTCAAAAAGATGACGCAAAAATGTTTTGAGAGCTAGAGGGATGAAATTTGGTACAAGGTCTTCGAACCAATTTTGTAGATTTCTATCAAATTTTGAGCAAATTCCATTCTGAGGAAGTCTGTCTATCCCATTATTCGAATAAGTAAATAATTAATAAAGTCAATAATCAATAAAATTTAATATACAGATTTAACATCTACAGTGTAATCAAATTTTGAGATAACTTCTATCAGTAGGTGACTATTTTTTGGTCTGTACTTTAAGAAACATGTAAAAGCAATAGCTCAAAAATATAATAACTTAAATATATCAAATTAGGTAAATTTTTTCTTTTGTAGTTTTGTGTAATAAATTTTTGCTTCAATAGCTTAGAAAAAATGCGTCTAAAGCAAAAATTCAAATTTCGGATACTATTAAGAGCCTATCAGGGATTAATCGCCAAAAAGTCGCCAAGGATCATCCTTTAAATGGAATGAAAATGCTAAAATCCCACCCAAAGTTAATTATTGCACTCCAAGTTCTCAGGGAATTCGAGAAACTTTTGGAATGCCACTTTAGCTGGTTTTTATTTACTTCAAAAAAAATATAAGAAATTCAGAAATATGAGTATTAAGTGCAGGATTTTTAAATGGGGATGATTTCTTTATATAATACTAGCCGCCTTTGGCGACCAGCTGGTCGAGTAATTCGTTCTAAAATTTCCAATTAAATCACATATTCATTAGCCTTGAAGTAATTCCGGGCATGTATTGGCCTGAAATAAATATTTTCTTTAAGATGATGGACGGAAAGTTCTAAAAGTACACCTTTTCCTAATAATATTCTTTAATTTTATAAATCAGTCAGTTTGAACCATCGGTTATGCTTCCAAAATATTTAAAAAAATTCGATGATGTTGCCAAAATATTAAATATGTTTTTTAAAGAAAGCGAGAAAGGGAAAAAAAGTATTAAATTAATGATACAGATATTGCAAACAATTACATAAATATGCCATTAAGTCGGGTTTTCAATGCATATCCTGTCTAAATTCAATCAGGTTTACCGTAAATAAAGAAGATTTATTGAGTTAATGATATAGATATTGCGAACGATTGTAGAAACCTTTGCTTTGCATTTATTTTTTAAAGAAAATATCACATTTTATATTTATTTTATTTTATCCAGTCACGTGCTGAAAGTTGCATTTCTTTAGATTTATTTTGCGATGATAATTTTTTTTATTTGAGCTTCCGGCATTCTTTTATTTTAACCCATCACGTGATAAAAACATGGTTAAAATATTTCTTTAAAAATTCGTTAAAAATAGAAGCTTACGTTATAAACTTAAAACACTGATACCGTTAGAAAGCTAATTTTTTTATTTTTAAATTGATATAAAAATCATACTTGTGCGATCATATTTTCGGAAGTTATAGCGGAAAAACGTCGAAATTTCGCTTAAATTTTAATTAATTCAAATTCTAATTAAAAATTCGAAAAAAGGGCTCCGAGGTGCACATTCCCAACCTCCAAAGTATACATGTACCAAATTTGGTAGCTGTAGGTCCAACGGTCTGTCCTGTAGAGCGCCAACACACACACACACACACACACATTGAGCTTTATTATAAGTATAGATATAGATTAATTGCGTGCATGTGAAGTAAATTGCTAGATTTTTTTGTTTATTTAAAGCTATAGATGTGCAGTGAATTTCTACCAAAAATGAAAAAATATTATTGAAATAAAAATTAATTTCTTTCACGATAATATAGATTAGTAACATGAAGTAGTATTAAATATATTCTATTAGGTTAGATAAGTAATGCTGTATCGCTAATGCTTATATTGTAACAGTGCAAATATCATACTCCTTTTAATTAAAACCAACAGTATATACGACAGCTATAGAACAATTGCATGTTGAGGCGCCATTCATTTTAACACCGATTGAATGAATGATAAATTATCACAAATATTTATTCTTTTGCATTCTTTTTTAAGGTATCCGACAACGTTAAAAACTCTGATTATCGCTAACATTGGCGAATTTTTTTAATTGTTATTTCTTGTAGTTCAGACTTCTCAAAACAGTTTATCTTGTATAGAAAAAGGAAGGCCTGACCTATTATCCAGGATCAGATAATTTTTCAACTAAAATTTGACTTTCACTTCAATTTTCACAGAACTTTAATTTTAATAAAAATTCTCCAGCGTTAACATATCTTGAAAACTAACAGAGGCATTTACATAAAAATTTCAACATGTGTTTTAAATAATATGGACAATGAAATTAACCGAGCATTTTATTGTTGGGGAAACACTTTTTCATTTTTAAGTGTTTTCAGAAAAACTAAGTTGTGAATTTATGAAAAAAATGCATATGTACGTATATTTTTATCCAAAACTTCTTTAAATCTCAACATTTTTCTTTGCTTTTGGTTCATTTTATTCGTCATTATATTCTATAACTTGTGTACAAAGAAAAATAGGATTGCTGCATTACAATTATGTGTAGAATGTTAATCGCTTTGGTTAAATTTTATTAACATTTACAACAAATTTTTCTATTTCTCAAAATATATTACATTTTAAAATAATTTTATTGTTTTTATAATATTTTGTATCATAATTGACAATACATATAACGTAGTTTTAAATAGTTTTTAAGAAATTCAATTTCTCAAATATTTTTCTTTGAACGTAATCGGATACCTTAAATGTAACTGATACTTTATTTAAGCAAAAGGTTCCATCTTACAAAACAGTGTGTTCTGGGATATTTCAAAACTTAAATGTAATTTTTTTTTCATTTCTTCAAAACACCTAAAACATTAGAAACTCAAAAAAGCAATCAGAATAAATAAAAAATAGCAATGTAATTCTTAATATTTTCAACTAAATGCAACAAAAATAATGAAATTATACATAGTAACTTAAACTTAAACTTGTCATCAGTTATTTTTGGGCCTATGGAATATTACTCTATCTAGTCCACTGTTATATGTTTTAACCACCATTCGTTTAATCATTCGTTTGATAGAATATAACTTTATATCATCATTATCGTATAAATATACATCACTTTGTACATTTTAGGTCGTATTTTTAGTCAAATTCATGGTATTTGGAAGAAACAAAGAGTCTATCGATTAAAAATTGCTTTAGTAATTATAATCGAGTAATAATTAATTCGCAAAAACAATCGTATCATGTTTACAATAGTATAAACAATATTTTTTGTTCTAACATATTTTTGTGTCTGCAGTATAAAAATATATTTCAAAAGTATTCATTATTATTCAAACCCAGACTTTTAATCCACAAAAAAAATGTTTTTAGTTTGAGAAGAAGGATTTTTTTTTTCATTTTTTCTAGAACTGAAATTAGTTCATTCATTTACAATTATTCCCGCATATTAATTAGATCCAAGAATAAAACAAAAATGCTTTCTACTATTTCCGTTCTAGGAAGTTTCACAACACCAAAGAAAAACAAAAAAAAAATCCTCCTGGTTTTGGTTTCATTTTATTAATAAAAAATAGGTAATGTGCCATAAATGTGATGTACTCAAAGACAGTAAGTAATATGGTTTTAAATTGCTTTTAAATAAAGATTTTTTTATATAGCTATGCTCTTCATTTCTTTTTTACGTCTTTTTTACGATTGCTGTATTACAATGCTGCGTAGAATGTAAAACGGTTTGGTTAATTTTCATTAAAATTTACTTCAATTTTTCCCATTTCTTAAATTTATTATATTTTCAAATATTTTTTTTGTATTTATAGTCTTTATTATTGACAATACATCTAAAAACCATAAATAATTTTTTTAATCCGAATTTTCTAAATTTTTCCTTCGAACGTAGTCGGATACCTAAACTGCTTTCTATTTGCAGTATCTGCACGAGATATGTATTTTTATATCAAAGATACTATGTAAATGCATGCGCTTGATCCAATAATGCATTTAAAGATATTTGTTACAAAATATGTACCTGAAACTGTTAAATAATCTATTCCTTATCCAAATTATGACAAAGTTCGTGCCTCTAATTTCTCAAACTTCTTTTTGAATAATATTTTTCATTTGGTTTTTTCACTAGCTTTATATTATGCTTGCTTTTTAAGAAATCCACATTCGTTTCTTTTTCATATGTTTTCATGTTCATTTCTTGTTTTAAAGAATTAATATACACTTCTTCTTCTTGTATACAGCCGACCACTGAAAGTAGCAGTATCGACGGGATTTGTTGTGGTCGACTGCTGAATAAGTATTGCCCAACCTTACATTGACCGATCCCTCAAACTAACATTCCTTTCGGGGTAGTAAATAGCTGTCTTTCTCCCCATCTGCACACTCTCAAACAGTTGGAATGAAACTATCCATCTTTAACATCATATCCTTCAGGGTTTTGAGATGACTTGGTACCATCAGTACTGTGCTTAAATCATTGTTTACAATCTTCAGGTTTCTCCTTTACTCTGAGACCTCTATACATTCCATTAAACAGTGGTAAACCGTACCCATTTCTATACAAATGCATTTATTTTGCTGCATTCTTCCAAATCTTTGGAAATATGCAGGAAATCTCCCAGGTCCAGATATTATTTAGATTATAAGTGGATGGTATCTTCTTATTTTTATTTAGTTAATATACACTGTATGGTTAAAAGAATCTTGATTTCATGTCCATTTCTTTTTTTAGAACAATTTTACTTTCAGACTCCTGATCTGCAAGATGATGCGGTGTCTGCTGACTGTGAGTCTGCTGAGTCTTTTCGTTACTGCAACGGCAGATTGCAGTAATACGAAAGAAAAGTACGTGAGCGGAAACAATACTAATATGACGGAAGCTCTGGAGTTCCTTGAAAACAACGATCGCATAGTAACTCTGACTGCAAATAAAGTTTCCATCGCAAATTGGAACTATGAAAGCAATCTTACAGAATCAAATAAAGAAGCCATGGTAAGTTTCGAATTTTCGCAAGTAAATTTTATATAAGTTATTTTATAGCATATTATATTTAAAATATATGATGCTTAAATGCAAATTTCAAAATGATATATTCTAAGCTACAAGTGGTGTTCAAATGAAATGGTACTGTTTGTGATTCAATTATTTTAATAATTGTTTTTAGTTAATTATTTTATTTGTATCTCTTAACTCCTTGTATACTTATTCAAATGTATAAATGAATACTGAACGTAGATGGCACAATATACTCCAACCCATAAGTATGTTTGAAATGTGTGGAGATTGCTCTTGAGATATTTTATGTAAACAACTACATCCGGTGTTGATGTCAAACTGGTACAAGCATGCACTCCGCTCGCTCTCCGTTAGCGGCAAAAAGCATTATCTCTTGCGCTCGTTGTTAGCTGCACTTTTCTATTTTTCAAATTCAGCAAAAGCTCTTTATTCGAAGGTTATATGTTCCATAAATATGCCACGAATACAGAAACCGTGAATACGGAATGGTCATTTATATGGGATTATAGGGGATACGTTCCTAGGTGACAAAATAAAAATAAACAAATATATAAAAAAATCAATTTAATTGAAGTTTTTGAACATTTTGATTAATTATCTTAAGGCTTAGGCAATGGTTTGAAGAATTTTGGGATTTTCTCTTGCTTGGCAGTTTGTAAAAGCTCCTTCCATTCAGACTGATACGCAGCAGTCGCATTAGCAATTCGCCTCTTAAAAATAAGACTTCGTTCCATAGACGGATCAATGTTCACAAAGAAATCGCAAAGCTCATTTATCATTCTTAAACCTTCACTAAGATTTTTCAAATTAAATGTCATGCTCTACCTTATTTCTTAGTCGTTAATTCTGCAAATATAGTTTATTCATTGAGTAATAAGGTTGCTTTCATTCTGTTTGTTTACATTCTCAAAAACACCGATCGTGGCGAAGGCGGCTTATGTCAAAGTCCTCGGCGATATCATTTAACAACATTTAGGCAAAGTTGTAATGTAATAAGATCTATTTTACTTTTTATATTAGTCCATTTGACGGCATTTACAAAAGATATTGGGTTGGATACCTATTGGAACCATTTTATTATTATGTATGTACTTGTTAGATCCACGAATAAAGAAATTTTCAGCAGCGAATAGAAATCGGGTAGCATTTGGGTAGCGCGAATAAGGAGCTTTTACTGTATATTAAATATTTAAAAATGTAGTATGTTTTCTCTTGTTCGCTCTAGTTAGCATCATTTTTAAATATATTATGTGTTTAATTGTTCGCTCTTATTAGCTGCATTTTTCAATATTATGTGTTTCCTTGTATATCTGTGATTATCGTCCATGTTTTGTATATATATATTTGTGTGTAGGAAAATAAACAAGAAAAAGTAAAGAAGAATTTTTCCCCTGATTAAATACACACAACCTGCGCTACATAAATAGGTGCGAAACGACAGTGTAGGTATAAACGAAGACATTATTCAAAGTATTCACCATAGGCCTGAACGCAACGATCCCATAGATTAACAATCCTGAGGATTTTTTGCTCCCAGAATTCTTTTGGCCGTGACAAGACCCAGACTTTCACAACGTGCTTGAGTTCACCTTTCGAATTGAGGCGCTTCCCTTTCAGATGTTTTTTCAGGGGAACAAACATCGCAGGGTGACATAACCGGGCTGTAGGGCGGACAAATAATCGAGCTGCTCCCACTTAAACTTGGCAAGTTTCACATGTGTGACCTTGAGAAGTGTTATCAGAACCACACCCTGCCTGTGTAGCTGCGATCTTTTGTTCTTGATGGACCTGCGTAATCTTTCGAGTGTCTCACATCGGAGTTAATGATTCTGAAGAAAACAGCTTAATAGGAAGCGCTTCAATTCGTATGGTGAATTCAAGAACGTTGTGAAAGATTGGGTCTCGTCATGGTCCCAGGAATTCTGGGAATAAGGTTAGTCTTAGTTTAGTTAAGTTATATTAACGTCCCGTGGTAAAGCAACACGAGGGCTAGTTTGCGACGGACCTCATCATTTTCAACCACAGTCAGATGACGAGGACGACATCTGAACTGGCATCCCCCCCTCCACACCACACCATCGGGAGGACGTTTGGCCAGACAGATTCAACGTGCAAGAGACCCTCCTCACAGTACAGATCTTTGGTGGAATCGAGTCTCGAACCTGAAGTCCTCCGGTTGCGAAGCCGAGACATTACCACCAGACCACAGCGGCCTCTTGGAATAAGGAATCATTCGGCTCGTTAATCAATCGGATCGTTGTGCTCTGACATATGGTGAATGAATAAAATTTTCATTGATACCCACAGTGTCGTTTCATAGCTTTTCAACATCCCTTGTATAACGCTTTGTATTAAGAGATGATTGGCCGAAAGCAATTTCGAAAGGAAAGAAGGAACACAATTTTAAGGCACGGCATTGAAAATATCTACTTGCAGATTTCAACATGATTTTTAATTTATGAATGAAAACTGCATTGTAATGAAAGATAAAAATCTATTTAATTTTTAAAAAATATATAATACATGCTTTGCACATTACGTGTTTCAAAGTAAATCCATCACATTGTCTTGATATTTTGTGAACTAAAATAAATTTCAAAGTAAATCCATCACATTGTCTTGATATTTTGTGAACTAAAATAAATTTCAAAGTAAATCCATCGCATTACCTCGATATTTTGTAAAATGAATTTCAAAGTAAATCCATCGCATTGTCTTGATATTTTGTGTAGTAA
>JAPMOQ010044115.1:227129-315374 GCA_026543055.1 Argiope trifasciata | reverse complement strand
AGATTTATTGAGTTAATGATATAGATATTGCAAACGATTGTAGAAACCTTTGCTTTGCATTTATTTTTTAAAGAAAATATCACATTTTATATTTCTTTTATTTTATCCAGTCACATGCTGAAAGTTGCATTTCTTTAGATTTATTTTGCGATGATAATTTTTTTTATTTGAACTTCCGGCATTCTTTTATGTTATCCAGTCACGTGATAAAAACATGGTTAAATTATTTCTTTAAAAATCCGTTAAAAATAGAAGCTTACATTATAAATTAAAAAAACTGATATCGTTAGAAAGCTTATTTTTTTATCTTTAAATTGATGTAAAAATCATGTTTATGCGATCATATTTTCAGAAGTTATAGCGGAAAAACGTCGAAATTTTGATTAAATTTTAATTAATTCAAATTCTAATTAAAAATTCGAAAAAGGGGCTCTGAGGTGCACATTCCGGATCTCCAAGGTATACATGTACCAAATTTGGTAGCTGTAGGTCCAACGGTCTGGCCTGTAGAGCGCCAACACACACACACATTGAGCTTTATTATAAGTATAGATTATTGGAATATTATACATATTATTATTATTAATATATTATTGGAATATTATACATATTATTATTATTAATATATTATTAATTACATATTATTGTTATTTATCATATTATATTATTATTATTTACTATAAACATATTATTATTACATATACATATTATTATTATTAATTATTTATTATACAATTATTTGAGTATACTTTTATATATGAAGATATAAAAGTATCTCATTTATTGAAAAATGCGTCATAATTGTGCATAGACTATTCTCATTATATGTTTACCATACATTTATATCATATTTCTGTACTTTCATTCTTCATATTTTAAAGACATTTTGGTTCCCACATTTGATGGAGAATTTTCAAAGCGACTTTATTATGAACAAGGGGACTCAGGCCCTTGCTCGCTTATGCGCGTCAACCCCCAGGAACTGTTAATGCAGTTTCTCTCGGATCGCTTCGCTTGCTCGCCACTTTACGGCCTTATCACACGGCAAAATATAGTCAGCACTTTCCGTCAGCAAATGACAATGAAAGTGACGTTACTTGTGTGACATCATTTCAAAGTTTCACATGATTGGCTGAATTTCTTTTGCAGACAATATATCGTCGGCATTTTCAAACTAGTTAGAAAAAGTTGTCGATGACAAAAGACTAGCTTGACCGGTTCTTAAGGGTAGAAACTGAAAAGTGCTGACAAAATTTCACCGAGTGATAAGGCATTTAGTCTATTAAAAGATCTATTCAAATAGTTTATTCCGAAATGTGATAAAGTAATGAAAGGCATAAAAAATGTGAAGCAGTGAGTACACTCGAAAATTAAACCTTTAGAAAGTTCTTTATAAACACAAATAACTTCTCATTTAAGAACTATATACATCCACCAAGAAACAAATTCAAAATTTTGAATGCTTTACTCACAATTTTTCAAATTTGAGAACTAAATCACAGAAACAGAGTTTAAAGAAATGATATTTACAAAAAAAATGTTTGAAAGCAGCTATATATTCAAATTCAGACCATTCCGAAATATGATTTAAAAAATGAAAGAAATAAAAAATGTAAGGTAAAAAGAACACTCGGAAAACTGAAAACCTAAGAAAAGTTCTTTATAAACAAGAAAAACTTCTCTTCTTTTCCTTCTGTCTTCTCTTTTTCGAAGTTTTCGTTTTAAAATTGATACGGCACGACTTATACTCATAGTAAAAAATTTTGTTCGTTAATTTTTCAAACGTTTTCACTTGAAATCTTATCAAACCGCGTGTTGATATTACCAAGCAAGATCGAAGTGTTGCCAAACTGCAATTAACAAATTCAGCCTGACTTTGCAGACACATAAGCGTTTTATACATATAGATGTGAAATAGAAGTTGAAAATTTCTGGTAAATCTTAAAACTTTACGTGAGCAGCTGCATTGTGTAAACCACAAATTTTTGTGCGTGTCATTACTATGGAAAATGGAAAAAAGCCACAAAAATGTTTTAAATTCATTGCTAAAAGGCAGAAAGAAAAATAAATTATCAATATATCAATGGAAATTCTAGTGTTGAGGCAGAGACAGAAGAAGAAAAATCTTCTAAAAATTAATCGGTAAAATTTATTAGATCTAAAAATTTTGAAAAAAATATTTCTATTACAGAAAATGAAACCCCTGGACATGTTTAAAATGTCTGAAGAGTTCTTCACCTCCATTGGTCTGAAGAAAATGACCCCAGATCAGGTAACAAATCTAAATTTAATTGGTTTTTTGTGAAATCATTGATTTGTTACCTGTAGTACAGGCAGTTATAATTACTACATGGGGAAGCAATTTTTCAAATTCCTAAAAATTATCTTAAATAAAATTGAAGAAGAAGATTGTTTTGTCATTAATAATAACAAAAAGATTTTGGATTTCTTAAAAGATAACAAAATTTATAAAATTAATACTTTTGACTTTGAAAATTTATACACCAACCTGCCCCATGAGAAATTATTAAATGTCTGTACTCATATATATTATGAATATTTAAATGAAAATGTAATTAATAAAAATGACTGGCTGGCTTTATGCAATTTTAATATTACCGAAAATTATATATTTAATGGTATTGATTTTTATAAACAGGTTAAAGGTATCCCAATGGGTACAGCTTTTTCAAGTGCTTTAGCTAACATTTTCCTTCATTACTACGAGAAAAAAATAATTAATAATTACTTAATAAACGGTTGGCGATTTATTGATGATTTAATTTTGATTAACTTGGATAATACCAATATTGTTACTAACTGCTATCCTAAAGAATTAACTTTAAAAGAAACAAATAGTGATAATCTTGAAGCTACTTATCTGGATCTAAGGATCAAAATTGATAATGAAAAAACAATAGTCGGTATTTATGATAAAAGAGACGAATTCAAATTTAATATAATTAAACTCTGTAATTATCACTCTAATCTTAACTCTAAAATTTTCAAAAATGTACTTTTCTCACAATTTAATAAAATTAAAACAATTTGTAATAACAAAATTTCTTTTATAAAAGCAACAAATAGTTTTATTAAAAATTTAAACAATAATGATTTTCCCAAAAACTACTGTAATATCAATATTTTAATAAAAAAAGAAATAATGAAATATTAGTGAAATAGATGGCGCTAAAAAATCACATTTATGTTTAGTTTCACGGTGTTGTTGTTTTTTTGTTGGCGGAGAAGAATGGCGGATACTAGCGAACAGGTCAGGGAACTGATTTTTCTTAATTATGTCATTAATTATGATCTTTCTTATATGGTTTTACCTTTTGTATATATATTTGTTTCATTTGTTGATGTTTTGATTTGTTTTTTGTCTTTTACTGTTGGAATTGGTATGTCTCTTTTGCTTTCATCTTCGGGGGATTTTTCGGGCCACGAGGCGTCAGTACTTTCGGCCATTGTCCATCGACGCCTCACAGAAAAAAATTCCCTGTTTTAGAATCATAGCTTGAAAGTGGCTCCTGATGAAGTTTTCAGGCCGGATTCCTTTTTTATTGACTATTTTTTTCTAATGATTTTTCTATTGATTATTTTGATTAGGTTGTCTTATTTTGTATATATATATATATATATATATATATATATATATATATATATAACATAAAGATATAACTTTGTCCAAGTTTTTTTGCTGCACCTTTCATAATGCTATTATTAAAGTTATTCCATTTCATCAATATTCAAATCAGTTTTCTAAATGTGATCTTTTGTTCATAAACTTACATATCAAATTAATTGTTCAAAAATATTTTTTCTTTCAGGTTTTGATGAAGCGATAGGGGACACTATAGCTTTGTCAGTTGCAACTCCAAAGCATCTGAAAGAAGTCGGTCTTCTTGAAGAAGTATCTGATGATGAAGGTAAATAATAAATATTGAAGACGTATCTAATGATATAATTTTTTTAAGTACCTAATGCTTAGACAGATTGTTAATTGTACACTTATCATTGTAACAACAACATTTTAGGAATCATTAACTTCTTATTGTGATTAATTTATGAAGAAAAAAAAGACAATTACACTCAATCTATCACTTTTTGAAAACAAAATATAAAAATATAGTTATTGTGCATATAATTTAAAGTCTTTTCTTAATATTTGAATTTATATTGAGCCAGTAAATATTTCTCTAATAATCTCACAGTGACTTACAGAGGTTCATCCTGATATACATGTATATTTTTTTCCTGAATTACTAACTTTTTAATACTAAAAAAACAATCCCCATTTTGCAGAAAGTGATATCAACACACTAATGCAGACAGCCTTGGGAAAGATCGCTTTCTTGCCTTTCGGCTATCTCATCGACGCCTGGAGGTGGAAAGTGTTTGACGGCAGCATCAAGAGGGACGAACTCAATTCCAAGTGGTGGGAATTCAGGTAGGGGATGCTTCCTCTGATTAAAAAAGATCTATAAATGGCATACTCATGATATGTTTAGATGTTAATATCAACCGTAAAAATAAGCAGATATTTCTTAGGAAATTTAAATATTTAAATGTAAAAATTTCTTTTCCCATTCAGATTAAAATACCAAGGACTTTGCCCACCAGTCAAAAGAACTAACGAAGATTTGGATGCTGCAGCTAAATACCACGTAATCGCTGATGTTCCCTATATAAGGTAAGAAAGATTGATTCGAAATAAAAACATCAAAGTAAAAAAAAAACTGAAAGTTTTCTCCTTTTTAGTATTTTCAATAAAAGTGTATTTTTGAAAAATACAAAAATTAATATTTTATTTAATATTATCGGATCTCATTTGGAATAACAGTTAAATTAAAATTAATCGAATGAATTATATTTTTCTAGAAGTATTCAAATTTTATCAGAACTTACAATTGTTCAGAAATCCTAACGAAGATTTGAATGCTGCAGCTAAGTACCACGTAATCGCTAATGTTCCATATATAAGGTAGAAGAAATTTATTCTCAAAAAGAAAATCAAAATAAAAAATAGAAATGATAAAATTTCCTTTTTTGAAACTCTATTAAGTTTAATAAAATATTTTTTTGCTACACAAAATCTAATATTTTATTTAGCATTATTGAATCGCATTTGGAATAAATTTTTAATTAAATTAATCGAATAAGTAATAATTTTTTAAATACTTAAACGCTACTTTGTTGTCAAAGTTTATATAGTATAAAATTTCTAAGCTTTGAAGTATTAGGAAGTAAATGAACATTGAGTCAGAAATTTCATTTTTCCAGACTTATACAAGGGGTGTTCAAATGAGAAAGTAGAAACCGACACTGTGGGTTTAAATGAAGATTTTATTCAAAGTATATACCATAAGCTTGAGCACAGCGAGCTGCAGGATTCCTTGCTCACAGAATACCTATGGTAGTAATCAGATCCAGTCCTTCATAGATATATTGAGTTCGCCATCCGAGTTGAAGCGCTTCCCTTCTTCGGGGAACCGGGCACGTGAACATCGAAAGAAGACATGTGCGAGCTGTAGGGAGGGTGCTCGAGCATTCTTCATCGAATTGGATATCAAAACAATATGGCGAATTCGTCACAAATATAAGTGATCATGCATCAAGAAAGTTGGGTCTGATACCTCACTCCTTAAATCTACGAAGAACGAAGATCATTCTATTTCTTTTCAATAAAAGCAATACCAATTGTTAGAAATTATAACAATAATCAAAATGCTACATAAATTTACATAAGCGTACTCTTTTCAATAAGGATAGAATCCAAAACTTTTCCCACTTGACCAGTTCAGAGTGTGGGACCCTGGAGACATGCGGGTGCTTCGTTTTTTGGGGCAGAACCACACCATCGGTGAGTAGCTCCGGTCTCTTGTTCTTGACCTTCGTGGTCTTCTGAGAGCTCTGCAATCGTCAAATTATGCAATGTCAACGCCATAGTGTCTACACGTGCACTTCAATTGTGCGGCGCTCTTTATAAGACTTTTAAAGTACGACACTGTGGGTATAAGCGAAGACTTTATTCAAAGTTTACACCATAGGCCTGAGCACAATGATGCAATTGATTAACAAGCCGAAGGATACCTTGATCCCAGAACTTCTGTGTCAGTGACGAGACCCACTCCTTCTCAACTTCCTTGAATTTGGCTTTAGAGTTGAGACGCTTTCGTTTCAAATGTTTTTTTCAGGCAATAAATCTCATGGAAATCGCAGCCTGACATGTTTGAACTTCTTCTTGTTGTATACAGCTGACCACCCCGCCACCACTGAGCATAGAAGTATCGACAGCTGTGGTTGACTGCTGAATATGTATTGTTCAACCTTACATGGACCGAACAATCAAACTAACATTCCTTTCGGGGTAGTAAATAGCTGTCTTTCTCTCTATCTGCACAATCTCAAACACTTGGAATGAAACTATCCATCTTTCCGATCATATCCTTCAAGGTTTTGAGATGACCTGGTACTATCAGTACTGTACTTAAATCTTGACATGTCTGGACTGCAGGGCAATTGGTTGAGCAACTTCCACTTGAATTTGTCATGTTCCATGTATGTATCACTGGAGACGCGTTATCATGGAGCAGAACCGCAGCCTCCAGGAGTAACCTTGGTCTTTTGTTCTTGATGGACCTATGCAGTCTTCGGGGTATCTCTTTGTACACATCAGACTTAATGGTTCTTCTGTAACATCAAACGGACGGCCCTCTTTTTAAGTCTCTCTCACCTGCGCTTGCTCTGATCTGCGCCGGAGACTCCAATCGCATCTCTAGATGTCTCGCTACGTTCTCCCATAGTGGCATAGGAAAATATGTTGACAGTTACATTGTTTCGATGTTTCGTACCTTTTCATTTGAACAACTCTTGTATGGTTCAAGTAATTATTTTTGTTTAGCTAGAGGCCACTGAATAGTAAAATGTCTGCATAATGGGTTTTTTTAGAAGTGCTTTATCTGTTTGTTTGTTTCTTCTTGTTTTAGTTTAACACATGTGAGGAAAGAATTTTGAAATGGTCTTTAAGAAGAAGGTCTTAAGCAATGTTCTTTCGATTTGTTAGTCCATGAAGAAGCAGTCCTTTAAAAGTCTAAAATATTTATTCCAGAAAATTCCAACAAATTCAAGACTTCACACGAAGAAAAAATACATAGACACAAATACGGAACCGAACACTGCGACAAAAAGTAGCCCACAAGTAGTAATAGGTTGTGCAACACACAAAACACACAACAACAGCACACAAAACGGCCAGACATAATTCAGCGGGAAGAAGATAACTGCGTAGTTACACTCTACGATCTCACCAAATGCCTGCAATTCTCCACTGTCCCTTCGCTTCAGCTATTTCCAACTGCCAACTCACTATTACACGACATGCTACTCCACACACGATTCGATGCTGCTTCTACAATAAACACCAAGATTCACCACACAGCTCAATTCAGCAAACGCTTGAGCTCCACTCAACACTTGCGCTTCACTGGATTGATCCAACTAATTTTCGATTTGTTTGGATTTTTCTGGAACAAGAGCCCCAAACCATTGTTAAAACCATATCAATGTGTACTAATTAAAAACTGATAATGTATAAAAAAAACTTTTAAAGAACGAAATTTAAATGAGTGCATAAAATTTGATAGACTTTAAAAATGCAAAAATGTGAGCATGTTGTGTCTCTCCAAGTAATAAAGGTAGTGGAGTGTTCGCGTTTAGAAAAAATAGCAAATACTGAGCATTGAAACCTGGGTATTCTGATATTATAGGTCGGACAGACATTTGACAGTAACATTGAGAGCATAGAGGTTGTTTGTTCACCCAGCAATAAGTGAAGATGTGTGTATCTGGTATGCCCAATACACAAACGAGTTAACACTGCATCTGCTTTCCAATTTGATAATGAAGACCACGGTTGTACATGAGGTTTTGTAACATGTAGTTTATTGTTAGTTTCAAGGTTCCACTGATATTTCCATTTGGAATAGAGGAGAATTTTAGTATGCTTATTTAAGTCGCCTACAGGAGCAGATGCAATCGCTGGTATACCTGCCAATTTAGCAACCTAACTAATTTCCGAAAGCAGTCAAAGAAGATTCTGGAACATTCAAGCATATATGATCTTCTATTGGTTCTATCATCAAAATTCTGAAAGATTCCAATATTATCTACTTTTTCGCCAAATGGTCGCCAAGTTTGTCGCAAACCTTTGGTATCACTGACTCGGCATCCGATCAGCATCCAATAGAGCTCTTCGTAAAACGGTCTTTACAGAGATTGAAGCAATGATGATGGGAAGCCAGATTACTGATTTGTAACAATATGCAACTATGGAACATAAATGGTCGCCAAGTTTGTCGCAAACCTTTGGTATCACTGATTCGGCATCCGATAAGCATCCAATAGAACTCACCGTAAAACGATCTTTACAGTGATTGAAGCTATGGTGTTGGGATCTCTCTTTAAAAAAAATAATGAAATTTTTTTTAGATATTTTGTCAGCCATGTCATCCAGTTCCAGTTCCATAAAGCGCTATGTGATGCAGCTGAATACAAAGGGCCACTGCATAAGTGCGATATATACAAGAACAAGAAAGCAGGGAAATTATTGGGGTACGCACATGCTCTTCAAAATTCTACCTAATTTTTTTACTTGTGCGTTTTATTTGACTTATTTTCATATTTCTTGCATGTAAAAATTAGAATATTATTAAAAAGATATTCCATGCTAAAGGAAATGTTTAAAATAAATTACCTCTAAATGAGTTAGAATTAAATAAATGTTTTACTTCATAAAATTATTTCTTTGAAGTTTATACGGACAAAACGAAATCCCGATTCCATGAGAGATTCTTCAACGTTTATAGAATCATTCCCCTCTTATTCGCCTTAAGGAATAATATTTTCTCATATTAGGCATTTGGTTGTTGTTTGTTGTTTTCGTGTCCGTGTTTTTCACGGAAAGGGGGTGCAGTAGCTTCTGAGGGTAAAGACCCCTGAGCACCCAGAGGGCAGAAGTCTGACTTCTAGCTCACACACACGACACAACCCTTTTTAGGAGGTGGTCGAATTCATTCATACACTCATTCCTCCATCAGCAAGTCGGAATTTAGATCCAAATCAGAGACCGACTCATCCCTGATTCAGTACCCCCAGAGGTATCGTAGGCATTTGGTACTTTTCCATTATACCGGCGCAAATCTTGCAAAGCAGACTTTTTGGCGACAGCACACAGTTGCCATTTTGAAGCTGGCGATAAAATAGCGCTACTTTCTTTGAAAAATGTGGCGCCAAAAGGTTACTGGTGGCGGTATTCCGTTTGGCGTTGGTTGCATCATTATTGGCGATTTTTCGGCTGCACCGGTATAATGGAAAAGTACCGACATTTTAAGAAGATATAATCAGCTTAAGAATCATTCTTATTCTCTTATTAAATTTAAAATTAAGAAAGCGTGTTAGCGTATCACACGTATTAATTCGTAACGGGAAGTAAATAAACTAACATTTCATTCTTGCTTATTATTGGTAAATAAAATTAAATTTTTAATAGAAAACAAAAAAAGTGATAGCAAAATTTTTACCATTTCTCTGGACATAGTTACTGTTAAAAATTCAGAATTGAAGTAAATTTGAATCCTTCTTTAAAAACTTAATCATATAAGAACTTTTTATTCTAAAAAAAATTTAGCATCCCTTTTTTCCAATAATAAATAACGATAATATCATTTTGTGATTTATTCAAAGCTAAAATGATTTAATATTTTTTCTTATCTCTGACATATTCTCATATTTCATAACTCTATTATCGAATTTTGAATAGAAAATATTAAAATTTTTTTCTTTGTAAGTGCTTTGAAATTTAGCGATTTAAGGTATCCGACTACGTTCAAAGAAAAAAATTTGAAAAAAAGGATTTTTTAAATACTATTTAAAATTATGGTTTTTAGATGTGTTGTTAATTATCAAACAAAACACTATAAATAAAAAAACGTTATTTGGAAATATAATATATCTTGAGAAATAGGAAAATTTGTTGTAAATTAGAACGAAATTTAAGCAAAACGGTTAACACTCTACCCAAAATGGTAATGCAGCAATCCTATTTTTCTTTACACACAAGTGACAGAATACCATGATGAATGAAATGAACCAAAATCTAAGGAAAATTTTGTGATGCAAAGAAATGATGGGTAAAAATATACGCATATATGCATTTTTCCCATACATTTACAACTTAATTGTTCTAAAAACACCTATAAATGAAAAAACATTTCACCAACAATAAAACTTTTGGTTCATTTCATTGCCCATATAATTTAAAACACACGCCGACATTTTTATGTAAATACCTCTATTAGTTTTTGAAGTATCAAGTTAACGGTGAAGAATTTTTAAGAAAATTAAAACTGAAGTGAAAGACACATTTTAGCTGAAAAATATGTGCCCCTGGATAATAGGGGATGCCTTTCTTTTCCCAGATAGGAACAACTTTTTAGAAACAGGAAAGTCTGAACTAGAAGAAATGACAATAAAAAAATTCGCCAATGTGATCGATAATCAATGTTTTTAACGTACTCGGATACCTTAAGCGAATAATCAATACACATAGCTATGTTTATTTTTAGCGATATGTTGAGCCTTGGTAAATCCGTCCATTGGAACGAAGCCATGAAGGTCATAACTCAAGGCTCAACGCAAAAAATGGTTGCCAAATCCTTGGTTGAGTACTTCGATCCTCTCTTGAAGTGGCTGAAAATTCAAAACAAGAATGAAACTTTGGGATGGAACAGCAGCGACCCAAAGGTGTGCCCATAAAGCTTTGACTACATTCTATAGCCATGAAATGATGAAAAAACTTAAAATTAGATCATTTAAATGTTCCAATGAAACTATAACAAAAGCATCAAAATTAATTTTTTTGTGTTTGTATAATCTATGATTTAATGTCCTTGAATCTTGAGAAATTCCTTTGAATCTACCTTTTCCTTTCATTTTTTCCATGTATGTTTATAGGAAAAAGCAATTGCTTGTAAAAAATCATTTACTTCATGTTTCAATAAAATAATATTTTTACAAAAATTATTATATTTCTCATTTAATATGATATTTCTAAATATATCTACAAGTGTTTGCATCTTTCTTTTTACTAGAGTGTATGTTATACATTTATATTTTATTATCTTTGTTTTATGTAAGTTGTCATTTTAGAAAGTGCCAACATGAGTGGCTTATTTTATGGAACAAAAATATGGCGACTTGATATAGTTTCGCTTATTTTAATTTCAAATATAATCTGCAGTTATAATTCCGGAAATGTAATCCATATTCATAACCGATCTTAATGAGTTCTACATAACAGCGCTACATGTTAAATATTTGCCTATGCCTTGATTTAGCCGAGAAATTATGAAAACGAGATATCCCGTGATACCGCCACATTATTTGGCCTAATAAAAATGAGATATCTAATGACCCTTACGCAATGTGATGATACAAAAACATGAACAAAATAAAATACGACAAACAAACACAACGCCACCTCCATGCAGCTATTGAGGCACTCTCTACCTGGATAAAAAATAATAAAAAAAGATTCTACTCAAGAAAAATCAGGAAGCAGTTTTCTTGACTAATCATCCCTTTATTCTCATCCAGTCACTTACTTATTTTTATTCAATTTATGGTAAGCAATTCCATATCATAGTTATTTCTTAAATACAATAAAAATTATTTTCTTCATAAACTACTTATTTCACAAGAAACTCGTTGGGTTTTCGCGTGATCGCTAAAAAATTTTTTTCTCTGCTTTTCTTCAAGAGATACTGATAGTTCATACACATGTGAACGTCTACTTTTTCTTGACTACCAAGCAAACAAGAAATCTTTTCAGCATAACTTTCAAGGCAACGGGAATGTCCAGCCATCTGGTGTTAAGAGGGGGAACTAATTCCAACAAAAACATTTCTTAAATGAATTATTCAGTGAATGGCCCACAGAAACTAATCAGTTAAGAAAAATGGAACTACATAAAAGCTTTATCAACACCAAATATGAGAATTCATATGCGATGATAGATGGGCATTACACTGTCCAAATTAGCGATTTCCTTTAAAAAAATTTATTTTTTTACCAAATAAATTTTTTACCTTTGCATCAACTTTACAAAACAGTATAATTCAAATACAAGTAGTGAATTTTTTAAAATTCCAATCATTTCTCGGGTAATATTAAATATATGATTATAGACGATGTACCAAAAAAAGGGGGGTGACAAAATTGTATTTCCGTAATTATTGTAAATAGATATATGCTTCTGATTAACGGTTAGATTAACTAAAACATTTATAAGAAAATACTTTGATTTATGTGTAGGTTGATGATAAAAAGCTTTAAAAATTTCATTTTTATACAACCCTCATTGGGCAAAAAATGGTGTTACATACACATGAAGTTTCACCAAAAAAAAAGTTTCTTTTTATACACACGAAGTTTCACATTTCTGTCAAAAAAAAAAAATTTAAAGAGATAAGTTCATTTTAAAATTCAAAGAAGATTACAATAAATTTTGATGAAATCATTTATTGCATTCAAATTTCGATGCAATCATTACATAGAAGTTTGAGATATTGAATATCTAAGTTATCTCAGAGTGGATGTGGTATTCCTTGCTTATTATTATATGCAGTAGTAAGCTTTTGAACAGAATGACATTTATCAGCAATGAGAAAATTCTGAAATGTTGATATTTATATTGTATGTAATCATAATGCTGGAATAGCTACAGAAAAATTCTAACTTTCAGAAATTAAAAAAAAAAATGTTTACAGAACATTTGCAAGATTCCTACTTTCTCGGGAAAGATTAGACATTATACATGTGATGCAAAAATTGACAGTTTGACTTATTTATTTTTCAAGCTACCCTCATTCTCAATCGATTCAGAATTTATCATTCTGAATATCCATCTAGAATGATGAACTTCAGTGTTGATGTCAGTCAATTCAATGTAGTGACTGGCATCAACATAGCATTTGAGGACTGACTACCTGGACAGCTATATTTAGATCATGATCACCATTTAGAGTTAAACAACAACAAACTTAAAACAGTATCAGATCTTTCTTTCCGCAGAAATATAATTTCAATAGTTTTAATCAAGATGGAATCATTAAATCATCAATTGTGAAAACAATTTTTGTAATTTAAAAAGTCCATTCTCCAAAAAAAAAAAAAAAAAAAAAAAAAGACGTTTATCGGTAACAATTTTCAGTAAATATGAAGTATGGTATTTATAGAACCATTTTGTTTGGTCTTAATTTGTACAAATGTATTCTGCTATATTAGATAGTTTTGAATACCATTCCATCCTAACTGTTCAGTCTTCCATAATTCTTCTACAGTTGTAGATTATTAAATAGATGGTTCTCCTTGTTGTCACATGCTAGCTGTAAGACAATGGTTGGACGTTAACAGGAGATTGATTCACAAGAACTTGTTGAATTTATTTCACCTGACTTGATGTTTGTTCACGTTTATTTATAAGGTTTCTTACATTCTCTTGTGTATAACACATCTCCTGCATAACTGGCTGCAATTTAAAAAAAGTAAAATATCGAATACTTATAGAATTAGTGTATGCAGTGATATAACTAGAGTGAGACAGGGAGTTGAAATGCTTCAGGCACTTTTATCAAAAGTCGTGACATTGAGGGATAAATTAGTCACACTTAGGAGAACAATATGTATTAATTTATTTTTTTTTATATTCATTTCCTAGATTTTTTCTTTAATTTAATTTTAAACTCCTGATGTATTCAATTTACTTCGAAATTTCCAGAATTCAAATCCTGCTGGTGTGGTGTGGTGTGGAGAGGGGGGTGCCACTTCAGGTGTCGTCCTCGTCATCTGACCGTGGTTCAAAATTACGAGGTCCGTCCCAAAATAGCCCTCGTGTTGTTTTAAAAAAATGGGACGTTAATGCAACTAAACTAAATCCAGAATTCAAAACTATTTCAATACTCAATGCCAAATTTGTGTTTGACATTGACAATTGAGTCATGAATTTTGAAGATATTTTTTTAAATAATAATCAGACTTTGAGTTTTGATTTTAAGCTTATGCAGTTTCTGACTGGACATGAAAACTTTAAAATTAGTCACCAAATGATAAATGCTCATACTACAATGGTGCAGTCCACAATGCCAAGCATCTAATGTTTGAATGCACCGAATTTATTCTTGAAATTATAAACTCAGGAATGGTCTTCAAAAAAACAATATAACTTGGTCTTCTCATTTATCTGTCCTTATACTAAGTAAATCATTTTCCCTTTCCTTTTGTACATATATTAATAGTGTTTTATAGTGTCCTGTATTATTTAGACCTTTTTTGTGTGTGCTACTTTTATGCTTTCTTTCATTGCTATAATTTTAAACAGCCCAGAGACTATTGCTAACAGTGTCATTTCAAAGCTCACTTTTTTGTAATTACCAATATAAAATAAATGAAAAACATTATTAACAATGTCTTCTGCTGTATCACAAATTTCTTATTTAAAAGTCTTCAATGATTTGACTAAGCTTTCAAGTTTGCCATTAAGAGAATTGCAATTAGTCTCAGATGACAACGTAACTCATATTATAAAAGGTAGACTTAAATTCCACAATTCTAGCTTTCTTAGAATAAGCACACATAAAAATTTGCCTGAAGATACAGCATGGAGATTTGTGTATGAACTCCTTTATTATTACACTTACTTAGTTCAATAATTTGCAAATTATAATTTTTTTTTTTCAAATAAAGTAATTACATTATTATATATACTTATAATAGAACATTCTGTCATGTGTGGAATTCCTCACAATTATTTTTTTTTTAATTTTGCCTATGAAAATCAATTATTTTTCTGTTTTAAATAATGATACATATACTTATTCATGGTATTTTAATATCAGGAATAATGAAAAAAAAAATGCATTTAAAAAAACTATTCCAATCCACAAAAAATAACAACCATATTATACCATTAAAATATTAAATGATAGACAGAATATCAAACAGCATCTGGTGTAGAGAAATCCACAGATATTCTGAGGTATTTCCATCTAGAGATCTGGTGTATAGAGGTTAAAAGAGGTTTATTGATTTATAAAATATTTTTTTTAACAATGACTTTCTTAACCTTGATAGTTCAATTCCCTCGAACAAAGCTATGAGCATTATTACTCCCCTCCCTCCAAAATATAAAAAACTGATAAAATGAATGTCAAACTAATGACAATAATTTGTACCATTCCTAAAATGACTGAAAGATAAAAACTAAAATGAAAGATTGGGATGGATAAGCAAAGATACAATGATTCATCCATAATTATAATTTCAAATAGCATCACAGAGATATGGTGTATAAAAGAGATTTGATTTGTAAAACTTTTCTTTTTTATTATTTTTTTACAGTGACTTGCTTAGCCTTGATAATTCTGTTCCCTTGAACAAAGCTATGAGCATTATTATCCAAGAAAAAGCTGATAAAATAGATGTCAAACTAATGACTTAATACTTTGTACCACTTCTAAAATGGCTGAAAGATTAAAACAAAAATGAAACATTGAAATGGATAAGCAATGATACAATGATTCATCCATAATTACACTCAAACCAGCAGAAAGCATATGTATTAATAAGAACATGCAAAATGTTATAAAAATAAGTATATTCTTATAACATATGATGTATAAGTATATATACAAAATGCAATAATACACCTTCAAGTTACAAATTGTAAAATGTATACAAATTCTAATTTCAAACTGTGATACATGTGTTATAAGTTAATGAATATGACAAATGTTTATCAATGTCTTGGAAAAATGTAGTTATTATTCAGTATGTATTTAATGCATTTATATTTCCCATTTGTGTATAAAATATAATCTGATTCAATTTTAAATAAAACATTTATTTATATACAAAAACTAATTAGTTAACTCAATTAATGCTTCCACAACATTTCCATGATGCTCTCTTAATTTTAATTCAGCTATATTCCGAGGTATTTCCATTTCTTGCATCTGAAAAAAGAAATATATGAATATTAGTAATAATTGTAAAATAATAATATGAATACACATATGAGTATTAATATTGCCACATAAAAACTAGATAAAATACCAGAGAATTAATAAGAATTCCTTTGTCAAGTTTCAATGAATGCAAGTTAAAAATTTCAGTTTTAATTTTTTCTAGTTAAAACTGAAATTGTGATAAATATAAAAATATTAGATAGATTGCAATGTAATAGAAATGAATTAACAATAAAGAAAAGAAAATTAGAATTCAAAAATTGATAGAATCAAGCAATTTTAAACTAATAACAAATATTTTAGAAGAAAAAAAAACTAATTAAATTTGCAAATAAAATACAAAGTGAAGAAAATTTTAATACAAATGTAAGAAATATTTAGAGCCATTACATAATAATATCTAATAATTTCTCATTTCAAATTTGGAACAACCAATTTTCTATTAACGAACCAGAAAGAACATTTAAAAAATGAAACTTTAAATAAGCTTCTGTAAATTCAAAATACTAAATGGCAATATGAATTTCATTTACTATCTAATAATAAATTGTGAACACATTCAATACACCTGTTTTATTGTTAAATCAGTTTTCAAATAAAATATCCAATCAAAATATAAATGCTCAAAATGATAAAGTTGAAATTTATGGATACAATTTATTTATATATTCACTAAATTCAAGTCTTTATAGAAAACTTCAATTAAATAATATTATTGTATTTCCTATTTTAAAATCATATTTATAAATAATTGAATAAATCAGGTAAAGGAACAGTTTTGGTAGTAAAAGTTTCTTAATATACAAGTTAATATATTGTTACTATTTTAGAAAGTTCTGGTTAAAATCAAACTTTCTTGTGTATCTAAAATTATTTATTTAATTAATCTGAAAAAAGAAGTTTAATCTAATATATTTTGCCATAATGTATTAAAAGCACCAAAGGCACAAACAAACTCAAGAGGTGTGTGGAGGGGGAGGATATGTGAATAACATAAAAGTCAGCATGCTGAGTGAAAAAAGTGAAAGTGCTGTAAAAAAAATTGAAAAAATATTGAATTTAAAAAAAAGATTTAATCCAAAGAAATGTTAAAAAGATGGATTTGTATCTTAAAATTATTTCCCTAGTTGAAAGAAGGAATTGCAAAGAATCCCTCAGAAACATCCAATTTTATGATATTATAGCCACAGTTAAGCAAAAAGAGACTATATTAATGAAATCAACAGATGCAGCATTATTAATAGAAACCAGTATCTTCCAAATATTTGTAAAAAGTCAAAAGACTTTGTTATTGATAATACTGTAGGTATTATATGTAATATAAAGCAATTTATTTTACATATTCTATAAAAAAAAAATTATAACTATTAGACAAGTAATTTATTTACAACCACTGTGTAAACATTTATGTAGTAACATTATTTCACTTATGAAAATTTATAAAATGATTTTTTAATATCAAAATTTTAATAAGAAAAAAGTGACATTGCTTTTTCAAATGATCCAAACATTAACTAAGATTTTATTTATTGAAATAAGAAAATCAGAAATGTTATAAATTTTCAGAATCAATGACAATAAACAAAATTTTGCAATTACAAAAATCTACACTAGATATAATATGAACAAATAATACTTACAATTAATTCTACATCATCTTTCTTTATTGTGACTTTGGCAAGCTCTTTTTGTCGTGCTGCTTTTTCTGCAGTTTCTTTTGAATGTTTGTCCCCAATTAAGGACATAGCCTATAAAATAAAAATATACATATAAAGCATCTTGTTATCCTTAATGTGTTTTATGCTTGTTGATGGAGTATTAGTCTTGAACAATTTTGAAATTGGAAATGTTTTCAACCAATAAATAGTATATTTCTAGTACTATCAAACAGCACTTAAAGAGGAAAACCAAATGTAAAAAAATTATTCAATTAATGAGTGATATTCTATATAATGAGCAACATAAAATCATCATAATACCATATACTGGATTGGGTTGTTTCAGTTTTTGCTTGAAGAAGGTCCTTACATCTATATCAAAGAAATTTCAGTCAAACAACATTGTGAAATGCGAGTCAAATAGCTTCATCAAGCAACTGTCAAGTATTAAATAATGAGAATTTATCTCTGATCAAGAATTGTATTCAATGGCATTGCAAACGGTTGTAGATGAGATTTGGTCCAGAGAGAAAAAATAATATTCATAACAGACCAACAACCTCCCAATAAAATTAAGTAGATACTGAAAGCATAGGAGATTATTTACATACTAAGAAGTATCCCCCTGATAATACAGCAGCTGTGCATGCTAAAATTCATTTAATGATAATGCTGTCTCATTTTCTTAACATTTTAAAGCAAAGCCCCCCCCAAAAAAACAACATGCATTATAAATAATAATCTACATTATTAAAAATTAGTTTGAATGTTTTTTCAAAATGGGATGCAATGCCATGTTTAAAAGGGATTTCTTTGGGGAAAAAATTGTTTTGTTGAATGATTGTTTTGCATTACGAATAGGATTTAGAAGCAAATTATGTGCATTAAGAAATGTTTTACAGTATTTGTATTAGAAGTGCAATAATATCAGTCAAATAACACCAAGTAATAATTTTTTTAAGATGATGACTTTTAAAAAAAAAATTATTATATTAATCCATCCAAAAAGATTTAACTAGAATTATTTTTCTGTCTTGACAAGAACCTGATTCTCAATCTTTATCGATAATCTTCTTAAAATTAAATTGGTTGCTTGCTTCCCTACACCAGATAATTTTTTTAACTAGTATTATACTACACTATGCAAAAATCAATAAGAATATCCACCTTATATTTCAAGTATACCATAATTATTTAACAGGCATTTTTTTTTGTATATATATATATATACATATATATATATATATATATATATATATATACACAAAAAAAAAAAGATTTTCAGACAAATAATTTCAGCTATTTTATGCTAAATGTAATTTAAGATTGCTAAAATAATTTCTTTCATGTCATAAAATTACATTCAAAATCATGGAATCACAAATAAAAAATTGACAGATAGTAAAAAGTCTCATAAGATATAAACATTATGTGATTCAATAATGAACTATGCTCACAAAGGTTGGTCTACTATATTTATATTAGAGGTACTATAATTGGTACCTACTAATAAACAATGAAAGAGCCAAAATTAGCCACATGTGACACTAAAACCAAATGGGGGTACTATTTTGTTAGCCGCAAGCAGCAAAAAATCATCAAATAATATAGAATTTCATCAAATTTGGTGTTGTGTGCTTTAATTGCTTTGTTTTGTCATTCACTTCACTTGGTGACTTGGCAAGCATATAGTTCACATTTGTGTCCAGATAACAGAAAAGTGCCCCAAACCAATATTGCAAACCTATAAATACGCTTCTAATTTAAGACAAGAAAACGATAATCTGTTATACAAAGTTTAAAAGAAGAAAACTGTATTTTTATTGACTCTTCATTTATAATTAATAAGTACCCAATTTTTTTAATCACCCAAATGACTTTTGATTAGAACTACAATTCATCCAATTGCAATAAATTTATTTGGCTTTTGTACTTTCAGATTACAACAAATAGAAATTTTACAGTAGAAACAGTTCCATCTTTCTCTATTCAAAACTGTGATAACAATAGCTTTTTTTTACCATTATGTGGAACACATATGTTCATGTCAATTAAATTACAAGTTATGCATATCATGTTACATTAGCTGTATTTTACAAAAAGTGATAATATCTAAAAGATTACTGCTATAAGAAAAATGAAATATTTATGGCAGAATATTAATAAATTCTTACAGATGATTAGATTAATAACAGTAAGCAAATGAAAATATGATAAAAGAAGGGTTGATTTTTCAGTCAGCATACAAGATTTATTTATTAGGAAGGGAATAATTAGCAAGCAATCACAAAAATTTTTGTAAAAAGGCAAAGAAAAATTATTATACATAAAACAATAAATTCTTTTTTCCGACATTTACATTTAATACATGTATTCTTGAATGTCCATAAAATTGTTTGATGCAGTTAGGATCAATTTCTACAAAAAGGCTTTGCTAGTTTAATATATAGGGGTACCTAGTTTTATCATTAATTTATCGTATAAATTTACAGACATGAAATAAAACGATAAGCTAATCAATCATTGACACAGTTTACAACAATAATTTAAATTCTTACTGTAAGTAATTTCATTCATATTAAAACAAATGTGATGAAATTTTTAAAGTAAATAATACTATCCTACCAACCGTAAACTGAGAACTAATTTATTGTTTATTCATTGTAGTATCTTAGTTTAAAATTTAGTGTATATAAGTAAATAATCGCATACCCCAATAATATCCTGACTACTAATTTCTTTTTCTTCTGCATAGTCGGTAACTTTTTCAAGATCAGCAGCTCCGCTGTCATGTTTGGCAACTTTCTTCTGAGGCTTTTGATCTTCATTGGCGGTATTTTCATCAAATTCATCGGCCATGCTTGTTTTGTTTATGAAACAAACCGAATATGAAAAGATGAAAGAGGAACGTGCTAATATTTTCGGATCAAATAATAGAGAAAGGATAATTGTAGCAGTAGTTGTAGTAGCAGACTGAGTCAAAGGCTGTAACGGATATAAAAAATTCAAAATTAATTCTTTCCGATAATAATTAAGCACATATTTTTTAAAGCATATAAAATAATCACACTTTTTATTTCAAGTACAATTCTTCAAAAATGATTCTAATTCTTAATGAATATATTTCTTTAATTTGCATTTCAGAAAGAAAAATGTTTTGGAATGGTTGTGGTGTCTCAACTCCACTCTATTTTTGGTTGTGGTTTCAGATTCAGAAATGTCTAAACATTAAACAATACTATGGATACCAACCGAAACCGAACTTGTAGCGAAGGAAACGCAGATGATACAGATTCTATAGGTTTGGGATGTGCTCTAGACGTTTTCAAAGAATACGATGAAATTATCAGTTTGATATTACAATTAAAAACTGTTTATAATGATCAGTCACAATCAGAAAAAGTTATTGAAAGATTCGTATACATTCTGAATCAATATCAAGAACAACCCCACCTCCTAGATCGCTATTTAGATGACTTTCTAAACGAATTATTGAAAATTGCTAGGAATCCAGATAATGAAAAGAGTCTGCAATATCTTGCTTTCAAATTTCTTTACATAATAACTAAAGTACGGGGTTACAAAGTAGTTCTTAGGCATTTGCCACATGAGGTTTGTTTATCTTCTACTTTGATCTATTAACTATCTATGAAATGTAACAATTCAGTATTATAATTATTTTGCTTCAAATTTTTACTTAATAATGTTTTTTGCCTTAGATTACGTTTATTTATAAATCCAGTTGTAAGTGTACATGTATTACTGATATAATATTCCAACTAGTTTTTGACTGTTAAAATAATTATGTTTTATTTCTAAACGTTTAATGGATTGTTTCATATACAATAAAAATATTTTGTTCTCTTTATTTCCGAAAAGAAGTACACTTGCTTGTTTTTTTATTTTATTTGTTTATTTAGAGTTAGTATCAGTAATCAAAAATACACTAAATATTTCGTAAAAGGAAAACAAAAATATTTTATAGCGCTAAATAAAAGAGTTTCTGAAGTCTTTATTGTGTTTTTAAAGTACCTGTTAAAATCATTTTTCCCAACTTCCCAAAAGATTCAACACATCTGCTAATGTGTACTGAAACATGTACCATTGTGATTCTTAGTGATGACAATTATTCAGTAAGCACCCAAACACTGCATTTCTTAAAATTAACTGTCACACATTGATTAAAACTGAAAAAAAAACTGTTCATCATCACAGAAATATTATCTCTATAAGTTAGCATATTTTCACTCAGCATTATATATATTTTTTATTTTATTTTCCCTAATGATGTTGCTTATCATTAATCGAATGAAATGTAATTATTGTTTTCTTTTACAAGGATTGAGCTCCTTCATGAATTCACATTTATTTTTTTCTTCTTTGAAGGTTGAAGGTCTGTTCTCTGTCGTATGCTCCACAATTGTTCTTTTCTCCTTTGAATTGCAATATTGCACTATTAACACATTACATGCGGGAACAGGTGACTACCTACTTGGCGTGCCAATCGCTATCTGCGGGAGCTAGTAATCTCCCTTTTGCGCAGAGTGTGTGTTATTGGCGGTAAAGGGAGATCACCACTATTTTTTCTTGGTATTGCACATATTGTTGTAATTTGATCTTCCCCGCTACGTGTATATTACCGCATTTGCCAAGCCCACATGTAATGTGTTAATATAAATTCAAACTTTCCTGATAACTCAAAAACTTAAGTTTGTATCATTAAAAAAAACAATTGATGAATTCTAAGCAGATAAAATTTGGATGTCCGGATATCAGACTAAGATTAAAGATTTGTGGAAATATTTCTCAATATAATTGAATGGTAGCAGTTATTTTTCCCATGGATTTAAATATTGTGAATTTTTTAATTTATATTTTATACATTATTAAATGGACAACAAAAGAGATTTACGAAGAAAACGTTGATTTTAAGTGAAATTCTACACCATAAAATTTCAATATTTTCTTGTTCTTTTGGTTTCTCACAACTTAGTCTGTGTTTCTCCTATCAATTCCTAGACTCGTTTAATAAATACATTATAACATTCCATAGGTTATAGTATATATATATATATATATATAGCATAAATTGTCATGTAATTGGCAATGCTAAAATTACCATCACTTTTGTATGTTAATAAATTCTTTCATAACCTATTTGTTACTAGGTTTATGTATGTCATATTATATACAAGCAAGTATCTTATTATAGCTGTACTTTCAAGAAAATATAGCCATTTAGTAACTCGTAATGAAATAACATTTTTGATAAATGATTTGCCAAAATAATAATCTTCTAGGAACTGAATAATTACTAGCCTTTAATATTTTAAAAAAAAAAAAAAAAACTAATGGAAAATTTTGAATAATTTTTTTATACACAATACTTTTTGGTTTTCAACTATTAATATTATTATTTCTCTTGTTATTGTAACAAACTTTTATTTTTATTCTATTTTATAATATAATTTCAAACTTATTAAGTGTTATTTTTTTCTTTGTATTAGTTGTACAGTAATTTTTAAACTGAAATAAAAATTTCATGAAGATAATTCAAGTAACATTTTACTATTATAATATTAAAAGAATATCTGCATAAGTTACTTTCTTTAATAGAAATATGCTTTTATAGGTGAGTGATGTGGAGCCTGTTCTTTCATTATTGAATGAACAGGATCCACATGATGCTACAACATGGGAAGCTCGATATATGCTATTGCTGTGGATGTCCATAATTGTAATGATTCCTTTTCACATGACTCGTTTAGATGATACGAGGGAAAGTGGTTCGGAGAAAAAGCCTATTATGGAAAGGTACGCTTAACTGAGACATTTTATTTTACATTTTTTATTCATAATATTTATTCGTCTATAAAAACTAAAAATGAAAAATATTATAAATCTATTTTTACTTTAAATTATTGTTATTTATTTATCATTTTGTGTTATTTTGTTAAAAGGCCCCAATCATATGCATTCTTGAATGTAACCAATTTTCTGTTTGCAACAATTGTATCACAAAAATTTTGTGATTACAATTTTGACTGAGGCTTTACTAACAAAATTTTACCTAGTTTTGAAAGCTTAAGATTGTATGTTATGTTTTTAAAAGTGCTTTGCAATTAGATTTTAATCAAGTGGCTTTGTATAATTTGTTCATATATGATATCTTTTTTGGATTTTATTGTAAAAAATGTCATGGCACAGTTCTTTAATAATCTAAAAAACACTTCATTGCTTGTTTTTCCATATAAGGTTTCTTTTTTTTTTTAAGTTAAGATTTACTGCATTATTATCAACACTAATCTTTTCTCGTTTACTTTAAAAAAATTTGTCAACTTATTGTCCTTTACTCACATTTTCAACAAATAATGAGCCTAAACTTTCAATGCTCTGAAGGGTAACAACAAAGAGGTAAAATCAGGTTATATGGACATCAGTAATTCCATCTTTGCCTGTGGACTGGAAAAGATAAATTTAGTATTTTTCTGAAATATATAATTAAATCCAAATAAACCTGTAATTTAATAAAATCAATTACTTAGTTCTTAACTCTGCTGACAGATGAAAAATATATAATCAAATTATAATGAAACTTTCATTTGATTAATGATATCTTTTTTTACCTAGCTCTACTGGTAATTCAAAATAAGGAACAATATTCTAATTAACTTTCATAATTAGAATATTTTTTTATCATGAATATAAGCATTAACATTAAATAAATGCTATATCATCACAATTAGTTCAGCAGGATTTCATAATCTGTATACCTGTATCATTATCATTTATACCAGGCCTTATATTTATTTATATAATTGTGATATTTAAAACTTTCATAGCGATTATGGTTTGCCTTTGTCCCACTATCTGTGCTAATATATATCTCTTAGGAATTATTGTTTTAACAATATATTCTAAAATAAAATTTAATGGCACTTTGTTTGCAGTTTATATAAGTGTAATTAAAGGTTTGTTGATTTGTATGTGTATTTCTTTTTTTTCTCTCTCTCTTCATTCTATCAAGTATTAGAAGTAAGGATTAAGATACTTGAGGGATTAACTTTTTTTTTTAATTAATTTTGTTTCATTTAAAATGTAAAGTTTTTAATAAGTTAAGTACAAGTAATTGTTAATGTTAAAGTTTGTAGTAGCTAATGGAAAGGTGTGGTATTGTGATTATGCAACCTAATTTTAACTCTAAGTTTTGACTTACTGACTTCAAGATGTGCTCTTCACTTAAATATATGGAATGGTAAGCTATAAAGTACTGAATGGCATGTTTGAAAGTTAACAGTGAAAATGTTTATAACTATCATTTATATTTTTACGCCGAAAATATATATATTTTATGGTTCTTGGATTTTCTTTTTTCAATATGCAGTTCTATACTCTTTATTAAGAATTAAATACTAGGCAATTATTGCACCAAGTACTTGAAAATCATACTCCTTCATATCTCAGACCTCTCTGCTTCTCTATTTTGCTTGTAATTTCCCTCTGTTCATTATTTTCAAACCTGCTTGTTACCTGCATCAAAAGAGATGCCCTCAAGATAAATATGATGTATGTCTTTTTCAACTGGTGTGAAAATTCCTTTTATCCTTATATTTATATGATTTAAAAGTAATTTAATATCTTCTCAGTTCATTATTAATCTGAGAAGTAAATATATATCTTGTAAAGTTTTTAAAATAAAACTAAAATAAGTTTTAATTAAATTTTTTTTAAAGTATTTATTTACTATAAAAGGGTATGGTATTTTGTCTTTTTAAATATAGTTTAGTATTTCTGTTATTATACATCTCTGCTTCAAAATACATATGATTGTGAAGTTATCTTTTAGATTTAAATAAAACAATGTAAATTCATTTATTAATTTAAAAAATATTTCCTTATTTTTTAGAATCATAAACTTAATTAAAATGTATCTCAGTGTCAGTGATAAAGCAAGGGATGCTGCTGCCTTTTTAGCTGCTCATTTTATTACAAGACCTGATGTTAAAGATGTATATCTCAAAGAATATTTAGATTGGTGCATAAAAGTAAGAATTTTAGCTCTACATTTACATTTGTTATGAAAATTGTTGAACCATGTTATAAGATCCATATTGAATTTTGTTTTTTTCTGTAATTCATATTATAATTTTCAATGACCATCTGATTATTCATGTTATTAATACATTTTTGAAATGAGTAATTGATTAAACTTATAATAATATCAGTTATTAAAAAGCGTATTAATTTTAATTAGTTGATTCACTCTGATGCTAATTCTAAATGGGGCTTGTATAGATGGGGCAAATATTTTACTCTTTTAATGTATTTAAAGATTTATTTAATAATACAATCTCATTTTGAACTAATAAAAAGGAATAATTATAGTTATAGTAAAAAGAAATAGTTAAAGTCTGTCTTAAATATATGACAGTGTAAATCTGAGTATCTTATTCCTTAAATTTGCATTAAATATCTTATTGCAATGTGGCTTCATATTTATTATATGTGTATAAATTTAAATTTTTCAACCAGTATTAAAGTGTTTTTTTTTTTAAATTCTATTTAGATGTTAGTGTCAAGTGATAATGAAATAAGCTTGCAAGCTGGAATACTATCATCATTAGCCTTACTTTTTAAACATGGTAAGAGAGATGATGTGAAAAGTTATGGTGCTCCAGTTCTTCGTAAGATTCTTGATTGTGGATTCAAAGACAGCTCAAGTTCAGTTGTACGCAAAATGGCATTAAAATTGATTCAAAGAATTGGTAATTATAATCATTATTCTTCTTTTCTGTTAAGCTAGAAACATACTATTTTAAAAATATGAAAATTTTCTTTATTGATTTATGCTTTTTTCATATAACATGAATATATTACATTGGCTTCATGTAACTGAAGGTTATTTTCCATCACTTTCTGACGTGTATTTTGTTTCTGAATAAAGGAATAAATAGTTACTAAATTTTACTTTTCTGTACAAGTATTATTTAGTATTACTTATCCATTGATTGTCCTGTTTGTTTATTAAATAATTATTTTTTAAAACTTGATTGGACAAAAAATTACATTTTGATACATAATTAATATAGTATGTTTATCTGTTTAATAATAAAAAAATTATTGTATTTTTGCCTTATTGCTTTTATTATAAGTATGTTTAGAAAATGTACCAAAAACTTTTACTAAAATTGCTTTGAAGCTGAGAATTATGAAATTGGAATTAATATTATATACTGTAAGCCAATTCTTAAAATGACAGAAGTGCATGAAAGCTAATCATGAAATTAAATTCTTAAAATGTTTGTATTATTGAATGCTAAATTCTATCTCGATACATTTTTTTTTCTTATCTTTTTGGAAACAGAATAGTGGCTACTTGAAATAGACCTTGTAATTTTGAATCATAGTAAATTGACAAGAACAGAAATGAAAATTTTTTGTTTCATTCCAAATAATTGTTGAGACTGAAATAAAAGGAACTTTTATGAAATCAGAGAATAAATTATTTCTCTGTGTTAGGACAACTAAAATAAGTTGAATGAATTTTATTAATTTTTTATTACTTACTTAGAATAATGCATCATTAAAAATATTTACTGTTTTTATATACATATTCTACTTTAAATTTATTATTTAATTTTGTTTAATTTATATCTTTTTTTTTTCAGTATATTACTATTGTTATTTAGGAAGGGTTTTTTTTATTCATATTTAATTTAATATATGATTAGCTTTTATACACTTTTGTCATGAGATAAGATTTCATTTTAGGAGTGTGATTTTTGATATAATATAGATTTTAATTCCAATTAGTAAGTATTTATTTTTATTTATTTATTTATTGCAGGATTGAGTTTTTTGAGAATGAAAGTTGCTAGTTGGCGCTACAGTCGAGGGAAACGATCATTAGCCGACAACCTGGCTTATGGAGATGTTGGAAAACAAATGTCAACTGAGAAGGAATCTTCAGATGATGAAGATTATGATATACCAGATGAGACTGAAGATATTATAGAACAGCTTTTAGTTGGTTTAAGGGACAAAGACACAATAATTCGGTAATTGCCTAAGAATTTTTTTCTTTCAAAAAGTCAAATAATATACATAAAATCCATTTTATATATCTTGTGTGCAAATTGATAATTTCCAAATGTTTTGAATTTTATTTCCTTTTTTCCTGATACATGATCAATGCTTTTGTAGTTTTATCTTATTGTTATCAAGCTGAAGATTAAAAATTATAATTTGAATGTTGATATATAAGTCTTGCAAAAAATGTGATTTGTAATGTTTTTTTTAATATTGTCTCTATATTTATGCAATTAACATCAGAAATACATATAAGACTATTTTTTTATTTTGGTTTTTAATATTTGTTGTTTTTCTTTTCATTTTTATTTAAAAAATCCAAAATAAAACTTATTGCTCACTTGCATATTTTTTTTAATCCGAGTTAATACTACAAGTGTTAGTTATCAAAGTAATGAAGGAGAGCTATAAAATGTTTTAAATAATACTTTGAATAATTAAGTATGTTTTGCTATGAATATTTCTAATTGATTTAAATTGTAGCTGGTCTGCTGCAAAAGGTATTGGGAGAGTAACCAGTAGATTACCCAAGGAATTAGCTGATGATGTTGTAACTTCAGTTCTTGAGTTGTTTAGTCTTAGAGAGAGTGATTCTGCATGGCATGGTGGTTGTTTAGCACTGGCTGAACTTGGTGAGAAAATAAGCTTTTTGTTTTGTTTATTATTATGTTATTGTTCAATATTTTTAAATTAGGTATTTTCCTTTTGTGTGATTTTTAAAATCTAATATATATGTTTTTATTCCTTCCTATTTGATAACTATTATTTTTAATTAGTAACTTTAATATAATCTGTATATATAATTTACGACCAAAACTACTGCATCTTTTTTCTTACTCGTAACAGAAATACAAATATAAAATTGTAATCATTATGTGTTTCCAGCATTTTACTTAGTTATTTAATTAACACAAGATTTTGTTATGTATTGTTCTTAAATATAAACTATTTATATTAAGATGTTTATAAAATAGATTTTTCATTTAATTATGGAATATTAGAAATGCATTTAAAGTTTTAGGGCTGAATTTTAAATGATGTCTTCAGATACATAATAATAAATTCATTTTATCATTCAATAATACTGTTACGGATTTCCTATATTAATCCGTCGGGTTCTTTTTACCTCGTAGTATATAGTGGTTGTGTGTGGTGTTAGATGACGATGAGCACACACAAAATGATCAGTCCTTTAGTTGACGAACACAACACAGACGTTTATTTACAGGAACAGGACAGGACACAGACGACAAATATTCACAACACAAATATGTACAGGTGATAGCTATTTACAGTCAAGACGTACACACAACACACTGCAGATAGTAGTCCACAGGCAGAAATTCTGTAGTGACAATGTCCACAGAGCGGCTAGACAGGATTCAGCCGGAGAGGGAATCTTTAAGGGATTCGCTTTACACCTCCTGGGTCTCTCCAGAACAGGCTGATCTATTCCTTTGTCTCTTCTTGCCTCTGCTGTCGACTTACTACTTCGCACAACGGGACTACTCTTTAGTTTGGGACAGCTCCGTTCCCGACGACGGCACAACGGGCTACGACACACGACGCAGGCTTCGTCAGTATATGCCACAAAGAGATTAGCAGTCCTCCGTTCAGGACTCCACAGTTCAAGACCTCTATCTCTTAGGTCTTCTCAATAAACTCCACAGCGCTACTTGTCTTCGTTGAACACCAGGCCGTACAGCTTCGGCTTATCTCCACTGCCGCACTTCGGCTTGACTCCACTGGATTCTTCCTCCTTTCCCTTTTCTCCGCTATTCCGCTTCGACTTTATCCGTCTCGATTGATTCACTCGATTGATTCCACTGACTGGAGCCCTCTTCCTTATATATCCTGGTGGTAGGCGGTGCTGAGGTTTTCTGGACCAATCAGGAGCGTTCTAGCTGGATCTCGGCTCCTAGTGGACGGATCGGGAAAATTCTCGATGTTTCGGGTACTTTCCATTTTGTCGCCAAATTCGTCGCCAAGCCTTGGGACCTCTGACGTCACTCCCATTTACTATTCAATACACATTACTGTCAATCTGTCTTCCTTACATTGACAGTATTAGCGCGGGAAAGCAAAACCACAGGTTCGTAACAATACATTATGCTATAATTATGTTGTAAATCTCAATGATCTGACTAGTTAAAGAAATAACTGCTCTTTATAAAATGAAAAAATAATTTTTTTAAGAACTAGGCCTTACATTTTTTTGTCTTCAATTATTATATTACCAGCGGGTGACCGAGCTCCGCTCGGAGAAAACAGGTATCGAAGCTAACTCGAAGATTTAAATTTTCAATTGTGATTTATCAAAACAATACATGCCATAAGAAAATTTGTGAAACCATTGGAGAAAATATAACCGGTTAAAGTGCACCATTATAAACTATTCTAAACAAAGTTAGAGTTTGGAAAGGGAACTATTCTATACAAAGGCAAAGTAAAGGTAAAGATTGAAGTGTGTTGAAGTTCAATATTTTTGACAAATTTATTTAGAAAAACCAAACATATATACATACATAAGAAACATATTATAAACCTATAACAGCATAAACATAAAACTTTATTAGTTCGCCATATTGGCTATAGATGGCCGCACGTTACCGCTTGAAAATTTAAGTAGCCATTATGGCGAACTAATAAAGTTTGAAAATATCCTATCTGTAACTCTGAACTGCTCGACCATAGCGCTTCAAAACCGGCGCCAATCGATTCCTCGTGGCCAAAAACCCCAGACCCCCAAGTTTACCGGAGTTTATTAATTCTGGGGCGATTTTCGACTTGGCAACCATTCCTCGTATTATAGTATTATTAGGTTGTTCGGAAAGTAATTTCGTTTTTTCCTGACAAAGGATTTAATTGCATTTTTCGCACCCAATTTCATACTTAAACCGCAAAATCATTTTATGTTTTAAGAGCTGATATAGCAAGGCTTGAGTGTGAAAAAGTGCAGCTGATTCTTCGCAGTAGTTTTTGGATGGTGCCCTTTTAAATATGGAGAGCAATAAACAGCATTTTCGTCATTTTTTTTTCTTTTTTGCTATAAAAGGTAAAAATGCTGTTCAATCCAGAAATAAATTAGCCAATATATGTGGAGAAGATGTGTTAACAGTACATCAGTACCAGAACTGATGTGCAAAATTTTTCCTTCAAATGAGGAGGCCAAAAACCACCTCGATCAGTTTTTTTTTACAGCCAAGACCAAAACTTTTATGAGCGTGTAATCATGTTACTACCAAAAATATGGCAAAAGGTATTAGACCAGAATGGCAATTTTATAATTTAATAAATAATTTATTCATTAAACGAAAATTTCTTTTCATTTTGACAAAAAAATACGAAATGACTTTCCGAACAACCCAACAGATACAATCTATTATTTCTTGCTACTAAATTAAGCATCTTAAAATGTATTTACAATATTTTTATTTGTGTATTTTTTGAGGGAAGGGGTTATAAGCAATTTTGTTTCTTCTTCTACGAAAGAAAATGTCAATTCTATTTTATTTATTTTAAAGGTAGAAGAGGCCTTATAGTTCCTCAGCATTTGGATCGAGTTGTGGATGTTGTTTTAAAAGCACTGATTTATGATGAGCAAAGAGGGAATTTCTCTGTTGGAGCTCATATCAGAGATGCAGCTTGTTATGTGTGTTGGTCATTTGCCAGAGCATATGATCCTACTGTTCTTCAGCCATATGTAAATAGCATTGCTGGAGCATTACTAGTTGCAACTGTATTTGATAGGTGTGTTGTTTGAATAATATCATTTCCATAAAATCAATTTCTCTTATTATATATAAAGATATTTAAATATAAAGAATTTCTCTAAATTTAAATTATTATATATGTAATATAACAACCATAAAAGCAGTAAATAATTAAAACCCTGAGTCAACAAAAATTAAATCAAAACTAATTATGTCAAAATTAAAATTTAATTTGGAATGAAGCAACAAACGGTTCACATAAATGAAATAAAACCTATTTATGAAACAAATCTTAATTAATATAATTAAGTAAACAAAACTAAAAATTATTTCGGATTCGTACAAGTTTAAAATTTAAAAACCTATCGTATTTAGTGAGTACTAATGCAGCTGCAACTAAAATACAGATGAATCTAAATAAATAAGCTAAGTAAGAAGAAATACAACATAATCAAAATAACAACGAATAGAAAAAGAATCTGGCCTGAAGATTTTTTTCAAGGATTACACTCAGGCAAGGATTCAAAATAAGGAATTTTTCTGTGAGGAAATCGAACACAGTATATATATACTCAAGTTAATTTTTAGTCAGTTCCAGAATAATTTTATAATTTTGCATACCTATAAAGAGTATAAAAAGAGGTCTCCTGTAAGCATCTGTATGTTTGAACTTGAAACACTTTAGAAATATTTAACTGTTGTTGGAGATTGTACCATTATATAGGGCATTTATTTAGGAAGGTTTTAGTTTTTTGAAGTCATATAAAAAAAGAGGAGTTTCATGATTGCAATTTTTATTTTCTTACTACAATTTACGCATGTATGAAATAGTAGTATTTGTTTTTTGTGCTTATCTGCACATCTGTTAAAACCTCAAACTGTGCATGCCTACTCAGCAAGAACTATGGTATATATAGCATATGTGATAATTTTTTTTCTTTGGTTTATATCTGATTTTAAACAAAGATTCAAAACTCATTACGTCCAAAAAACAAGGTAATCCAATCTTGGTCAGAACACATTAAATGCCAAAATGCTACGTTTGTTGCACAATAGTGAAAATGTAGATGAAAAAAAAATATTCAGCGAATTTCAGTGAAAAAAGAGTCCACATTTAGGGAAAGAGAATATTCTGTTGAACAAAGTAACTAACTTTCTAAATCACCCTGCAATTAAATAACAGTGACAGAATGAATCTTATGAGAAACAAAGTGATCAATATAATCAATAAAAAAATATTATAAAGCAAGCTGAATTTTATTTTCATATCAGATACAGTGTTGATAAACAAGTGTAGAACACTTGATACAATGACTTTTTTTGTATATTTTAAAATTCTAAAACAGATTTTCTATTATATATATTTAGTGAATTGTTTTGTCTATGAATGTAACATATTTTTATTTTTTTAATAGTCTAAATATTTCTGAATGTATTATGAAAAAATGTTTTGTTGTTATTTTTGAGGATTTATGCATTTTTATGTTTGTTTAATATTATATGAGGAGGTCGAACTTAAGTTTAAAGTTAATGCTCCCACTTGGATGTCATGCAATGGGCAATGCTGTGTGGGTACTGTTTGTAGATTGTATATCAGAAACATTGTAAATTATTAGTTGAAGAAAATAAAATGATATTTTAAGAAATTTGAAATGTTGTGTTTCTTTCGAGCTTTTTTAATTATTTGCATTATCTGATCGAATATCTTAATTTAAAATTTCAAGGTATTCTTTAAATATTAGTTTTTCCCCAAAATCATCCAAATTTCTAAATTATCAACTTTATCTGTCTCTAGAGAAATCACATGTCGTCGAGCTGCATCTGCTGCATTTCAGGAAAATGTTGGCCGGCAAGGAACTTTTCCTCATGGTATAGAGATTCTAACAGAAACAGATTACTATGCTGTGGGTTCCCGTCAAAACTCATTTCTCAATTTAAGGTAAGATTCATAACATTTAGATTACCTTAATTTTATGTATAATAATTTTTCTTTGCCTTTTTACAAAAATTTTTCTGATTGCTTGCTAATTATTCCCTTCCTAATAAATAAATCTTGTATGCTGACTGAAAAATCAACCCTTCTTTTATCATATTTTCATTTGCTTACTGTTATTAATCTAATCATCTGTAAACCATCGAAAACAGTATTCATTTCCCTACGTTAATTATTTGGTTTTGATTCAAGTATGAGTATTTGTATCAATATTTGGTTTCGTATCAAGCTATTCAAGTATGAGTTACTAGTTCTGATTCAGATCTAATCATTTTAGTAAGATGTGAAAATAAAATAAAACAAAATGAGAATATTTTTCATTTTGTGAAGAGAAGGGAAGTTTCATGAAGAGAATATTAAATAGTAATTTTTTTTTTTTTTTTTATGATTTGAATTAGAATATCAATCTATTAAATTTAGTCTTATTTTTAAAGGAATAAAAAAATATTTGTAAAATTTAAGATTGTTTTCGAATAAAGCATTTAAAAAATTGGTTGCTTTAAATGAATGATTTTCATCTAATATACATATATATGTATAAAGAATTTGTCATATTATATTCTTTATAGACTAAAAACATTACTAGATTGATTTATATATATATATATATATTCCTTCTATTTTTATGACTCAAATAGTCCAGAGAATGATTTAAGATAATGAAATCCTTTATCTGACCAAAGAAAGTTAGGCACTTGAATATATTATATCAATGCAATATTTTTATTTTCATCAAAGATACCCAAAAAATTCTAAGCGAACATTAAATATATTGTGAACTAGAATATATAAATATAATGATATCTAAAAATGCCAAATGAAATCATCAAAAATGTTTTATATTCTCATAAATATAATTTGAATACAGTAGTAATTATAATTTAATTAATCCAAAGCACAGTAGGTATAGTATATCTGCAAAATTAATTTTAAGTGAATACATTGATTTCATTTAATCTAAAAAATATACTCAAATCTACCAATAGCAAAGTTTTGTTAAATAATTCTAGTTGTAAATAATCTGGGCATTTAATTTCTGATTTATTTATTTTATTCTTTTATTTTACTGTTTTCATTTTTATTATTCATTTTATTTTGTGTTTTATCTTTTTTCCCCAGTGTTCATATTGCTCAGTTTTCGGAATACACCCTTCCTCTTATCAATCATCTGTTGGAACATAAAGTGAACCATTGGGATTCAGCAGTTAGGGAACTAGTATCAAAAGCACTGCACAATTTGACTAGCTTAGCTCCTGAATTCATGGCAAAAACTGCAATTCCAGAACTTCTGACTAAAGCAGTTGGAATTGATTTAAATGCCCGTCATGGTTCAATATTTTCTATAGGTGAAATTATGCATGCTTTATCAAATCAAAAGAACAACACGGAGCCAATTGAAGATATTTTAGGTACACATTTTTTAAATTATTATTTTATGTGCAGTTCAATTATATTTCAGTTTCTATTTATTATTCATAGTTCTAAATTTATTTTTTATTTTTAATAGTTTAAGTACTAAATCTTAATCTCATTTGGTTCTTTTCAAAGATGTAAATATAACTAGTATTATTTATAAATAAAGATTGCTATGAAAGAAAATTTATGAAATTTCTCTTTTTATTTATGAATTTTATATGAATAAAATGTTTAATGAATGATAGAGGAAAATGCCTCTATTAATGAATTGATATAAATTTGGTTATTAAACTTAATTATTAGCTATAACAAGCTTATTTCATCTTGTTTTTCTCTAAAATACAGGTTAATGCTTGAGTATTAATTTGGATCATGTTGATACACATATTATGAAGGAAGATTACTAATTGAAATAAAATAAAAATTCAAAATCACTTTTTTATTTAAATCCCTAATACAGTTTATTCAACATTTGCTAATATTTTTATGCATCTACTTTTTCATGCAAATATATAAATGCTTGAAGTCTATGGACTTAATATTTAATTATCTGGAAAGGAATGTTGCACTTTTCATTAAGAAAGACTTCAATTACTTTCTTACTTTTATTTTTTTTATTATAGTAATTATAATCTCATATTTTAAGGTGCTGAGAACATGGAAAAAATAAGATCCCTAATATTTGTGCTGGATCAAAGAGGGTTATTTCGTGGTCTTGGTGGTATTTTAATGAGAAATGCTGTTTGTTTACTGATTGAAAAATCATCAATGGCTGCCTTGCCTTTTCATAAAGATGAAAAATTGATTGGTAAGTCTATTTTATATCAATCGTTTTTTGACATTAAAAAAAGTTTGTTTGCTAATCTCAAAGAAACGTCACATCTTCAAATTTTAAATTTAGAAGCTTGCTTACGATATTTAGTCATAATTTGTCAGAAGTTATTTTAGAATTTTACAGTAAAAATAAGCTAAACCTAAAAATTGGAGCTTTACTTTTTGTCCAATTTAATAATTTGACATTTTTTAAATATTGGATAATAATTGTTTTCAAGTGACAAAGTTATTGGAATTACTGACTAAAATTTTTATTTATAAGATTAATTTTCAGAAGGTTTTATACTGACTGTAATTAAAGTTTATGCAAAAAATGATAGTGCTTTTTTTAAACACTTGAAATTCTATATGAGCGAATTTTCTTTGTAGAAAAATGGCAAGAAATGCTAGACAGTTGCCTTCAACATACTGATGCTGCTGTTAGATTATCAGCAGTATCTGCTCTGCCTCATTTTCTGAATCAGTACTACCCACCTGATAGCCCCCAATGTTCTGTGCTTTTGAAACGCTACTTAGAACAACTGAGTTCAAATCATATGGAAACTAGATGTGGTTTTGCACTTGCTGTTGGTAAGTATTATACTGAATTACCTTTTATGTTAAATTGCTGAAATTTTGGAAATAATTGAATCTCTTATTATTTAAATTCAACTTAAAAACACGTGAGCTATTTTAGATGGAATATGCAGAATTGAAACTAGTATGCATCTGTGTCATTACACTACTATTTTTACACATTTTCTGATATATCTGTTATTTGGATTGCTTTTCCATTAGTTTTTTAACAAATATTTTTAAATGGAGTAGTTGTTTACAGTTGTTAGAGCAATTTGTCATTTAAAATTTTAATAAGTAATTTTTTTCTTAATAATTTATATATAAACTATATAAGGTTTTGAAATCACTTTAATCTGTGTCCTTGGTATGACTAAATGTTTTATCATCAGATATATTTTATCAAAAAGACAAATTCAACTTGCATGGCAACTTCTTCCACCCTGGAGGTTATCTAAGCTTATAAATTCAGGTTCTTAATGCTGAAGAAAAAGTCTCCACCGTTAAATAAAGTGATCAAAATTAATTTTCCAATTAAAAATCTGTTATCTTTTTTAACTAGAGAACTAGGTAATTTTTATGAGATTTAAAGTAAAGAGAGTTTCTGATAATTTATCATAAATCACTATTTATTTATTTTCAATTTGTCATATTAAAATATTGCTCCAAATATTGTTTTCTAAGCATTTATGATGGTTTGGGTACAAATGTATCATTACAGCTATTGTTTCAAATAAAATGTTATCTTTATCTCCAAACATAATTATATCCTAATCTTTCATTTCAAATATTTCTACTTTGGTTCTAGTATTATTGAAATTTTATTCTTATGCAATTTGATTTCTGTTCTTATTAGGCATCAGCATAACTAACAAACTCTTGTACATTCAACTTCAGTACTTTTTGATATACGTAGTTCTTACTGCTTTCATTTTGCTGCTTCCATCGAACTTCTCGTAAATCCAACATTCAATTACTTGTATTTTAACTTTTTTCATCTCATAACTTCCCTTTGCCTTCAATGTGTGGGAGGGGGCAGGGAGGCTTACATTTATTCCCCATTTTAATGTTCCTCAACAAACACTATCAAATCACTCTCCCAAATTTATTTTACATAGGCAATCTAGAGTGAATGAATGCTTGTTACTAAAAACAAATTACAAGCCATTTTAAAGTTGAAAATGAATTTGGTCTTATACATAAGATTGTAAAGTTATCAATGTTATTTTCTTTTTACAGTTTTATATTTTATAAAATATGTTACATTATTTTTTTATTTTATTTAATATTAACTACATGTATTTTTATTTTAGGAGCCTTTCCAAAGTTTATATTAAATGGTTCAATAGCTCACACTATTCAAAGTTTAAGTAAATGTGCCGAACTGACTGAAGAATTTTCAAGCTGGGCTGAAGCACGTAGGGATGCTATTAAAGCTCTGTCACAGATAGCTTTTACTGTTGGAATAAATTCTGCTGGAAATGAAGATGACAGCATCTGCCAATCTAATTTAGATACTTTATTTAATAGTTTTCTTGCTGGCACTAATGACTATACTTTAGACAGTCGAGGTGAAATTGGTGCTATTGTACGTGAAGCAGCTATGGTAGCTATCCAGGTGAGTAAAATTTTACATGTATGTGTTCTAGCAATTGGATGCTCTGAAAACTGTCCAATGCCAAATCTATTATAATTTATTATCGTTCTTTATTGATTTAATCATAATGAAATTTTAAAATAAAGTCAGAACTTTCTTAAGATTCTTTGTATATTTAAGAAAAATCTCCAGATTATTTAATTTTTTCACATTTAGAAGCAAACGTTGTCTTTTTTTTTCTTTTATCTTTCATATTATCTGAACATTCCATTTATAATAATAAATTGTATTTATTATTTTTGATAAAACTTTGACTTTTGAAATAAATTAGCTTAAAATGTTCTAAAAATTGAAAAATTATTAATTTTATTATTATTATTATTATTAAAAGAAGAGCTTCCACTTAAATTAATTGTACATAAAACTTTAAAAAAAAGTTACCAGATATAAAGCTGATTTTTCTTTGAATTTCAATATAGAAGTATTGGAGTGAATGGATCATGTTTCTTAAATTATACTTAGAAAGTGACTTTTCTTTTGTATGTCTCAAAAGAAAAGACTTTAAACGATACAATCAGTAACATTTTAAATTTTAGATAATGTGGTAAGAAAGAAACATTATATATTAATATATTTTTTATATGTTAATATATATTTTATATGTTAATATATTTTGGGAATGGCTAAGATGAAGTGTTTATATATATATCTATGGAACATTTAAAACCTTTGTAATGATAATAAAAAATTGTGAAATTTATTTCATTTTAGGAAACAATTCATCTTGTTATGAAGAAAGAACCCCAAATGTTGTCAGAAGATTTAGTATCTAATATTTTTTGTGTCATTTTGCAACAATGTACAGAAAAAATTGATCGAACAAGATCTGTTGCTGGAAGTGTTTTTGAAAGTCTGTTAATGAGGTAATTTTCTAGTAAAACATATAATGTAAGTGAGATATGTAGGCAAATGTATAACATTTCACTACCTTTTTGTATAAAATGTGCTCAAGCCAACTTGCTATCATATTTACAAAGCTATATGCACAATTATTTTTTATATTAGAAAATTACTTATATTTATTAAAATATTATAATTGTTATAAAGTGGTTTTAGAGTAAAAATAAAATATTTGAATTAATAGCATTTTAATGAATAATTCTGCTATTTCTCTTGACTTTTCCTGTGATGATATTATGTTATGTTTTTAAAAATTCTCTCACTAATTTGATAATTTTTAATTCAATGTAATTACTCTTAGTATCATTATTAATTCAGGCTTATAAGTTGTTAGCAATAATAATTATTATTTGTCAGAATTCAATCGTAATTTTAGCAGTAATTTTTTTTTTCTTTTATAGTTTCTATCTCTTTTTATTATGTGATTTTTCAAATTTAAAATTTAGAGAGAGAGAGAGAGAGACTTTTGGTTAATGCAATAGTTATATTTGTGTTCCTAGTATCATTATAAATTAGTATTTTTCATCTCTCACAATATGCTTTTCTCATTCTTAAAATCAGATATTTGAATACAGTCATTTCAATTTTATAATATATTTTTTCTGTGATAGAGCCATCAGATGTTTTAAGTCAAATTTTAATTCTTTTTCTTCTCAGCTTCAGGATTTTGAATAATATATGTGGTTACCCTAGAACCCTAGAGAATCATAAATATGTCATGCATGCATTGAATAAGTACTATCAACATCTGTAAATTGAGCTCTTTCACAGTATCATTTTGTAAACTTCAGACGTATATTGCCTATTAAAGAAGTTTTTTATCATGTTAATAAATTCAAGAATAATCAGCATCTCTTATTTGTTTTACTTTGGTTTACTCTTGATTGACCATGAAATATTTGGACACTTGTTCATAGAAAAATTATATCTTGGTTTATCTTCAGTTGAGTTTTATTTATGTAATTTGATGTTAAGCACAGTCTTTATGAAATATTTTTACATATCAATTTGTGATAAATATTTAAACTAAATATGTGTCAAAATTCTTGGGGTTTTTTTTTTTTTTTTTTAAAATAATAAAAAAAAAAAACTAAGAAAACTATATGTTATTTTATCTAATTAAAGAATTAAAATTTTAATAAAATGCACACTATGATATATGTTTCCCCTCTAAAATTTTGTATAAACTCATCACTTTGATCAATAGGTAAAGATTTGAAATTAAAATCCTTACAAGGGGTTTACTGAGGAACATGAGTCAATTTTTATTTGATTAACAATAAAATCTTAAAATCACCAATTAGAAATATTTTTTGTAAAATTATATAATTTTATTGTGTAATTTTTTTTTTTCACACAAAAGTTATTTTTTTATAAAATCTTGTTGAGAAAAAACATTTTCTGCTCATCTCTGAAAAATTCAATGTAGCACAAATAAAAATCATATAAATTTAGTTACTAATAAGTCATTTGAATATTAAAATTGTGGGAACCCCTTGTCTATATGTTAGAGCAAATGTTTGTAGAAACAAATAAGTGACTACACAACTAATTATCTATGAGAAAATGCATTTTGTGTTCATTTATGTTATAAAATTTACCTTATTATAATGTATTTCATTTTTTCTTCTAGTGACCCAAAAGTGCCTCACATTCCATACCACAATGAACTCATAGAGATATTCAATTCAGAAATCTGTGATGAAATCAATTGGGCTTCCCCAGGAGATACTTTTCATTTATTTGTTAAAATTCTTAATTTTTCATGTTATCGTCGAAGTCTTTTATTAGGCTTTGTTGTGAGTGTTGGAGGATTGACAGAATCATTGGTAAGTGGTTGAATTTGATTTATTATTATTTCTTGTTCTAAATTTTCTTTGTCTTATTCTGCCTTGCCTGAATTATGACCGTGTTCAAATTTAAATTTTATAGCAAGCCTATCATAGAATTCTTTCATATTTTTTTATGTTGGCTCTCTAATCATTTTTTCCAAAAATAATGCTCTTATTATTTAAAATATATATATATTCCTTCAATTAAGAAAATGTCAGCATTGTTATGAAGTAGGTTTCATTGCTGTCTGTTAGGTTATGCTTATCTAAATCATATAATAAATGTAAGCAATTTTGTGTTTTATTATCGGTTTTATACTGTAATATAATAATAAATTAATATTTTAAAAGTATTTAACAAGAAAATTTGGAAAAGGCATATCTCTTTCAAAGCAAAATACTACGATTAATCGATCTGGTAATGAAAAATTGAATTATATATATATATAATTCAATTTTAAGAAAATTTGGATTATTCTAAATTTTCTTGCTAAATGCTTTAAAAAAATCTATTATTTTACAGTATAAAGCAGATAATAAAACATAAAATTGCTTACATTTATTATCTAATTTAGATAAGCATAACCTAACAGAGAACAATGAAACCTACTTTATAACAATGCTGACATTTTTTTAAATTGAATATATATATATACATATATATAATATAATGGGAGCATTATTTTTGGGAAAATGATAAAAGAGCCAACATAAGAAAATAGGAATATATATATAATAAATTTCCTATGATGCTGAAATCCACACTGTGCTCAATTTTCATATGTGACAGCTAGTAAAAGTTTGTTATTGGGAGTTGATCTTCTATAATCCAAAATAGTTAGAGGGCACTATTTCATTCTTGAGTTATTTTGCTGGTGATATGACCAAATTCCATATATTTTCATTTGTAGGAGGTGAGGTGAATAAAACTTTGAATTTTCATGGTTTGTGTATATGTTGTAAAGTTGTTGAATGGAGTAAAATTTTCTTTTTTTGAAAACTCTTAAAGAATTATTGAGAAAATACAAAAGAAACAATAAAAATAAATTATATTTGTGAATCCTCTTATTAGTAATTGAGCGAGTTAGTTAATATGTGGAAATATTTCCGTTCTTTATTTTATGATTTTAAATAAATAATTTGGAAAAATTTTATTGAAAGATAAGAAATTACAATTTAAAATTAAATCACAAATATCTGCAATAATTACTATTCGGATCAGCATATATAATAATATTTCAGTTTTTATTTTCTTTGCATATATTCAAGATGGTTATAATTAAAACACCTCTACTCTGAGCTCTCTATACAGCAAAGGAATTCTATATGTAGGCTCCAAAAGTGTTGAACATATTATTCAAGTCATTGGGCAAACAAATTTTATATATATATATATATATATATATATAATCTTTAGAAACACCAATAATAAAATACTATTGCTATTTTAGAATCTGCATTTTGTAAATATACTTTTAAGCATTCTACAGAAATATGAGTAAAATTTGTGTACTGTTAATGATATTTGAACTGAATATGAATCAATTCTCATTATTTAGCTTTTGAATATGATATCAATCATATTCAAAAGTTAAATTAGATTCTGCTATTTAAAAATGTGCCTGCTGAATAATGTGCCATTATAATTTCCCTAAACAGTTTCCTTTGTACAAATTGATTACTAAACATGCTCAATATATAAAATAATATAGTAATATATATTTTTTGATTACTTTAGGTTAAATATTCCAGTTCAGCTCTTGTATCCTACCTCGTAGAAAATCAGTCCAATGTTGAACTCATGAAAGCCATTGCATATGATCTACTTTCCATTCTCAAAGAAAACTATCAAAACGACCGTATCGTAATACCTTTCTTCAAAATGATGAACTACTTATTACTCTCAGACATAGTGTTTCTCAGCGGAGATGAACAAACTAATTTCTATAATGAATTAGTCAACTTAACTTGGTCGTGTTCATACAAATCTAGAGATCCTCAAAAAATAATAGCTGCAGTTGACTTATTTTGCAATCTGCTTCAAGTCTCCAAGCAGTGCCAGACGCAGTCACTTAACAGGCTTGTTATATTCCTCTGCCATCGTTTTCCAAGAATAAGGAAAGTTGCTGCAAACAAGCTTTATGAAGCATTCATTACTTATGATGTATTAGAAGATGAAGAAGTGATGGATCAGATAACAAACTTGTTGTGTGAAACAGATTGGAATGAATCTTTAGATATCCTTCGTCCAATTAGGAATAACCTGTGTGAAAAACTTGGACTTGAACCTCCGAAATTGAAAGCAAAATGAATTAGGATGCTTAACCTAATATATTTTTAATAAAATTTAAACATTCTGTCACTGCTTTCTTATCTTGCAAAAACATGGCAGCCTGCTTAATTTTGTGGAAATGACTGCTCACTATTTTTTGATGTAACTTTATTTGTTTATTGTTTAATTGCATGAAAGCTTTTGTTCATTACTACAGTCTATTTTTATATTAATTTGAATTTCCGTGATTAAAAATGTTGTGCTTAAATTTCTTTTGGTTTCTGAGAAAGCATGTATGTATATTGTTTAAGTGAGTGAAAGTAATTAATTAAAATAATTTTTGTTTTACATTCATAAGTAATAATATTTTAAATTTAGTTTTTAAAACTCAATCAATACCCTTTAACAAACATAAATAAAACTGGAACAGCAGTTTCTGTCTTGCTTACTGTGGAAATCTTAATTACCAAATAATTATTTTGCTGACAAACAAACCAAAGTATCAGGTATCATAATGATGGTTTCATGACTTTTAATTCAATTATTACATTAAAATTCAATTAATACCTTTCAAAAAATATAAATAAAGTTGGAGCAGCAATTTCTCTCCTACTTACTACAAAAATACTCACTACAAAAATTGTAATTACCAAATAATAATCTTCATGATAAAAAAAGTATCAGGCATTATAGTGATACTTTCATGACATGTAGTTTAGAAATTAACTTTTTATTAAATGAACACTATATTTTCTTTGAGCACAGTATTAATCAAACAAAAACATTAGACATATCCAAAATTTGTTCAGGAAATTGAATTTAAAATAACCAGGGAAAGAGACATTGAAACATGATTTATTTTACATAATTGTTACTGAAAAATGTGTGTTTTAATTTGCTACAGAATTTCCCCCCCCCCCTTCTTCTTCTAAAATTTGATTCAAAATCTGACTATTTTGTTTTGATAGAGATTTAGATTTTCCATTGAAAATTTTTGTCTTCATATTCTATGTTGCAATCTCATATTTAAATTTCCACTTGCAATATTTAAAATAAATTTTGCATCATTTTTTTAAAGATTTTAATAACTTATGGGAACAAATAATTTTTCTCTGATTTTTAAAGATTGTTAGGAACAATTTATAATTTCTAAAATAAATCAATCATACAGTACAATAGTTTTTCTTATTTTAAATGAAAATAAAGCTGCAAACAATTTGAAATATATTAAGATTCCATTAGTTTTAGTATATATATATATTTTTTTACTCAATATTTAAACACACAGATTTTAACAGCTTACACAATATGCTTACCCTTGAAATATTTTTTATACTATAAATTGCACAAATTTGATAATGCTTTAATGAAATTTTTCTTTCAGTTAAAAAGATTGTTCCTTTATAAAAAATGTGAAAATTTAATTCAAAAAGAAGCCAGGCTTATCAGCTACTATAGCATCAAAATTATTCACATAACAGCTATTTTATACAATATCTACTTGTTTCTATAAAGATTTCATGAATTAATAAGAATCTTACTATTATATGGTCATCAGTAACTTCCATAAATCATTCTGTATCAATAATTACACTGATTAAATATTGTGTGTTTTCGCATGGTACTGCTCTTTTTAAAAAAATGTGAAATCTGAGTAATTGTAAAAAAATGTATAAGTATATATTTTAAATGCTTATTGATTTAATTATAAAAATTGTATGTTGGTTTTGCAAAACTAATTTAAAATCTTATTTTTTTAAAAATATATTCAGATTTTTTTGCTTTATAACAAGAAATTTTTTTCTGTTAGAAATTGTTTGATTAACAAAAAGAAGAAAAAACTATATATATTTATATATGAATCGAGAGAGAGTATTTTCAAATAATCTTAATGTTGTAATAGATAAAAAAAAAGGCATGTTTGAAATTATAATTAATTCTGAGATATATAAGTTGCTGTTGCAAACACACACACACAAACCAATGGCAATTTATTTTTATAAAACTAATATCTTAACCTAATTTCAAAATTCAAATGTTTGGTTTTATTATAAATCCATATTTTTTTATTTCTCAAATTCTATTCATTTCGTTAAATTTTTTAAGCATTTAAATGCAATTTAGCATTAGGTTAATATGAAATTCATTATTTTTACACATCATTAGATACAATATTTTCAATTAATTTCACAGTTGAATAATTTCTTTATTGTTATTGATACTATATTTACTTAATTGTTGCATTTTATGTTTTTGCACCATGCATAATTTGTTGATTAATAGCTGTTGTTTTTCATAATAGAAAAAGAATTATTTTTCTTTCTGGAAAAAAAAAATATCCTGCAATATATATATAATAAGATTCAATACTTAATATGTCTTCCAGAATATTTATATCAGATTTCTGATAATCATTGAAATGGGGAGAAAAAGGTCATACACATTCTTTGATAACGGATACCATTTATTTTTAAAGATAATCTCAAGGTTATATGATTAGATTAAAAACCAGAAACTGTAATTCTATTACCTAAAAGAAAAATGAAAGGAATAAGCTAATTCATTTCTATATAACACTTTCTGAAACAACTTTTTAAGTTGTATTTCCCGTTATTTATTTTTCTTGCTTCTTCCACTTTAAAAATTCTTACATTGTCATTGACAGAATGATGATCAACAAAAAAAGAAAAAGCAATAAAAATATAAAATAAATCATAAAGCAAGAGAAACACATCAGAGCTGAGTAGCTCTTGAAAGTCACTGCATTTTGAAGACCAAAAGCATCGATTTTTCCTCTTGGATTTAAAGGTATTGAAGCTGCAATCAGGCCAGCAAAACTTGGAATATGACAAACTAATACTTTCTCTTCCTTTTCATCCAAATTTTGTCTTCTTTCTTTTAGTTTTCTTATTTTTTCTCTCCCTCATTGACTATTTATACAAGTTTTGGTTTTGATTTGTGCTTCTAAACAAATTTATTGGACATTATCCTTCCCCCCTTAGAGTTTATTCTTCAAAAATAAAAGTATGTTAATAAATTTTATTCAAATGAGAATTTTTATAATGAGATATCAATTCTTATGTAAGAAACAATTAATTTTGAAACAAATTTATTGAACATTATCCCTTCCCCCTTAGAGGTCATTCTTCAAAAATAAAAGTAAGTACATAAATGTTATTCAAATGAGAATTTTTCAATGAGATGTCAATTCTTACGTAAGAAACAATGAATTTTGTAAATCATTTTTTCATATCTTATTTGATATTCTTGTTTGGATGGGTATTATTAAGTAAAGTTAAGAAAAATATTGGTGCATATGGGAATATTATAAGATTTTTATCTACTAAATCTTTACTTCATCATCCAGATAATTTTCTATTGAGATAATCACTAGGAATATTCTAGTTATTTTATATTTTTGTATTGCAATAAATTTCAGATTTATTTTGTAGTCAAAAATCTTAAAATTTGATGCGTAAGCAGCTATTTTCTAATCTGAGTCACCACTGTATTGATACTATATGTCTCATTCCTAGTTCAATGAGCTGAGGGGAACTATCAACAAATCATATATATATATATATATATAATATGCACTTTTGGTTTTTCATAAGTATCAGAGATCTTTCTCATCATTACAATTTTCAGCTCTGGAATTTATTAAGAATAATGTGACACTTTATCTAAAAATATGATTCTTCTTTGATAGTCATGTCTTCCAATAATTAAGGATTGTATTGACTCTATTGATAGTATTCTCTTCAAATCTAACTCAATTCAAATAGATTAAGATTAAGTTTGTCTCATTTGCATGTACAAACGTCCTTGCTATCTTGCTTAACATCATCCGTTAAGAGGAACATGACTATTGGTTCACTTCGTAGGCAAAATATGATTATGAAGATACTATTTAACTTCATATCCTGCATCAGTTAATAGCTGACATTTTTATACATATTGCCTCAAGATAGCAAGTAGTTAGTATGGGGGTATTCTTATTTTTTTGAAGTGAGGGGTAGGGAACGGCATCTAAAGAAAGGACTAGAACTCATAAAAAATCTGAGGCAGATTTTCTTAGAAATTGAACATGGTGTTGGAATTGATGCCTATGTTAAGAGTTATTATCTTAATGTATTGTGTAAATAATTTTTTCTTGATCTGATCAAAAAAATTTACGTACAAAAAAATTAAATATAGAAGCATTAGTTAAATGCAGACAGATTCAATTCAAAAGTCTAATATTTACAGCTGCCTTGAAGTTCTGTAAAATCCCAAATCTAAAAAATACATGAGGTAAAATATTTTATAAAAATGTATAGAAATCATATATAATCTCTGAATGTTGAAAGTCCAAAACAGATTTTATCTTAACTTTTGGAAATAGCAATTTACAATGAATAATTGTATCTTTGATTCATAAGTTACATTAAATGAGGGAGTTATAAAAATTAACTTTTCAAAGTATATATCAGCTCAAAAGGATTTAAAAGGACATCTATGCAACTTATATTCAGACAACCAAAATCCAAGATTTTTTAAGGAACACTTTTTAGATGTGAATTGTTGAATAAAGCTATTACTCTCAATTGTAGCATTAAAATGTTCATGCTGTGCAAAATGGACATGTGCTTCATCTTACTGAAATAATATACAAGTACTGATGATGGCTAAAGCTCCAAGTAATTCTGGTAAAATCTGTTGGGGGGGGGGGGACTAACTATAGACTGAAAAGGCATAAACAGTAATTAGTTTAAAAAACGATTTTGGGCCAAATAATAAGAGTTGTGTCATTAATTTTTATAGCAAATAAGTTCTGACAGAGCAACTGAAACACAACTTACTCGCAATGGTCTCTTTTCTAAGCATTTGTTGATGTGCATTAAAAAGACATGAGTGAAATATCTATGTATTTGGAACAATCAGCTGTCATTGATGAGTAAAGTACGAATTGAGCACTTCACAAAACAAGATAGGGTCTTTCCCTCCCCCTTTGTTAGCCATATCTTATTCAAAACAAGAAAACTGTTTTTGTGTATATTCAGTAACATAAAGCATTTATTAAGAAGCTCATTAGTGTGAACTTTTGCAATAAGCAATATTTTTAAACATGTAGTAAGACTTTTTATTTCATATGAATAAAAAATATCCTTAATATAAAATGAAAGAGTAGCAATACTAATTTCAATGTGATTAGAAAATCAATCAACAGCATGAAGGGAATGCAGTCCTACTCACGAATAGCAAGTTACATTTTTTTTAAATCTATTTGTACCGCACATAGGGTCACCTGAATTATACTGCAGGGTAGTTATGACTCTATCCAGGCCCTTTAGAACCAAACGGACTTTGATGAAATAAATTCCATCCATTTTATATGGACCATGGAGAAAATATTTCTGTAATAAAAAAATAGTTCAAATTTTGACCACCTGACGACAATTTTTAAAATTTCTTATACAAATTAATGAAAAAAATTTGCCATCAGAACCCGCAAATTTTTTTACATGCCTTTAATCTTATCCTTACAGAAGAAGTTTTACTGGTAAAATTGGGTTAACAGCAGCAACTTAACTCCACTATTTGAATATAGTCGACTGAAGGGATTGCTGAAAAGGCCCATTTCGAAGAATGGTTTACTGAAAACGATCATGAAATTTGTAAAGATTGGAGATGAGTGTGCTGCCAAGAAAAGGACTGGAAAAAGTTGCGAATGAAAATTTCAAAGACGCTCTGCTGTAATTAAAAGAACATTCAGTTTCAGCTATTCTTCGAGTACTCGATCAGTTGTCACATGAGTTGGCGAATCCGTGGCCAACAATTCTGCGATCCATTTTAGAACGGTATTCCTACAAGATCCATGTGGCGCAAATGTTACCAAACACGCTGCGAGTATGCTTGCTTTTTGGCGATAATGGGAAAAGCTGATGACTCGCGGTCTTCACAAATTCTATGACAAGGCAATACTTTTCTTTAGATAGAGCTGTTACTAAGCAAGATTACCACATATGGCGTGCTTTACAGTCTGTCCATCACAAGAACTCTGTTAGATGATCGTCTGGGTTTACGGCGGGCGTTATAGAAACAGCCTTCTGTACGGAAGATCCACTTTGAATGGGTGGAATCAGACGAAAGTCTGGGGGGGGGGGGATTCTTTTTCTCGGCGTCAATTTGAAGTGATAAAAAAAAAACTAGTTGTTCATTTGTCTTCTCGCTTTAGTCACAGTTGCACGACCTTTATATGCTCTTAGCTTACTTCTTTTATATTTTATTAATCTAATATATGGTTAATATTGACTGCATTTCATTATTTAATATATTTTTTGACTCATAAATTTTGACGTCCTTTAAAATGCCTTATCGATTTAAAAAAGGAGACACTTTAAAATCTTAAGCACACAAAATTGTGTACAATGTTGTAATTATACTATACATAGAAAGCTTGTACATATTGAAAATAAGTTATAAATTAATGTTTTATTTTTTAAATCTAAAAATTGATAATATGGTAATCGTTAATTTTGTGTATCAGAAAATTATATATAAATTAGAAAAATAAATATATATCTGGAAAGGTTTCAAGCATATTTAAATAACATTTAAGTTTATAACAGAATAAAAGCAACTTTTTATGAAATAATTACAATTAATTATGCTATTGTTTTTACCTTAGACGCGTTTGCTGTGAATTTTATGTTAGTAACTAAAAATCAAAATCAACTAATATAAATTTAAATCAAATAAAATGAAGATGATTCATTTTTTGTCTTGCATGATTTTACCTCTTAATTTTTTCTTCTTGTGCAATCATTAGACAAAAAAATAATTATTCAGTTTTTCTATCTGATTTGCTTTATTCTTTGCATATTTATTACAGGAACATAAGATATTTTCAATATCCCGAGTACTCAAATAAATTTCATCTTTGTGATTTTTTTTAAATGTATTCAAAAATTAAATGCAACAATACATATCGCCAATTTGGTGCTAAACGTGCCAACGTGGGAAACTTGAATAATTTCTACTTCTGCGGAATGAACTTTTTCTACAAAAACCAGTTTCTATAACGGCCGCCTTAAACATAGACGATAGCCTAGCAAAGTTCTTGTGATGGATAGGCAGTAACTCCTAAGGGCCTACACCAATAATTGATTATGACTGCATGGTGTGGATTTACAACCGATTTTATCCGCGGATCGTTTTTCTTTGAAACTCTCACATCTCAAAGTCCTAAAACATGTTCTGGCATGAGTACATGGTACGGTAAACTCTTTCGATTGCAAGCTACTCTCGCCCTACTGGAATAGCTATGTTAGCGTGTGGTGATATCTTAATAAGCTAGTAACATCCATTAAACATGAGCGATCGCTTTTGTCGAATGCATAAGTTACTGAACTTCAAACCCAAACATCGTAGGTTCGATCCTTGGAAGGAATTCAATCTACACGTTGGCACAATTCCGCCAACCTCTATCACCACAAGTGGACTACTGTATTCATGCAAGATGGTGCAACTCCCCACCCATTGGACGTCAAGTCAAAGAACTGCTTCGTGCTAATTTTGGCGAAATTCGTGTCCATTTTTTCCAAATGACCGTCTGCTCGTTCACCTGACTTAAATCCCTGTTATATAAGGGAATTACTATAAGACCGTATTCGTGGAGCAGGAATTAGAACTTCACCTATGTTGAAAACCAACATTACCGTTGAAAATACTGTAATGCACTTTCAACATACAATTAATGGCAATGGAGAACATGCTGATTGCATTCAGTAATTGTATAAATTTTAATGACACAGATTTTTTGTGCTAATTTAGATGCTGCATTCTCCTTGGTGGACAAAATTTGAACTATTATTTTGTTGATGAAGTGTTGCTTCCATAATCCATGTGATGTACATACCCAGTTTCATCAAAATCCATTCAGCAAAAGAGAATGGGGGTAAATAGGGTTGCTTTAATCATAACCACTGTATATAAAAAATAAATTTAATCGATATAATTTCTTATATTTACAAGAGAGAGCTAGTAGTTTAAATGAGAATATTTTTCTTTGCTCATGTTTTCTTAAGTACGAGTAATTATAGTGTTTAATGCTTTATCAAGTCTATTGTTTTATTTAGACATAGAAAAGGTTGCAATATTTTTAAAAAAATTATTGATCTATTTGCATCTGCAACCAAAATTATTATACAAATGAGGATTTTCAATCACTACCAGGCATAGAATAATATGCTTTTAATAACAGTTACTTATACTGGTCATTGAATATATTCTGCCGCTCACGAGAATTGATGATTTTTGCGTGCAATTTTCCTTATTGGTGCAAATTGATAAATGAATTTTTAATAGTTAAATTGCTAAGCTATATTAACTCCCAATAATAATGAAAGAATTCAGAAAACTGAAAACCTGACACGCAAGAGAAATAACACAGACAAAAATTAATATGAATACCATTATATTTATTCAATTTACACCACTGTTGCATGATTGGCCTAAGAAATGCATTTCACACTTGTATAATTAAATCCAGCAGAACTGCTGATAAAATGACTATACATTTTTCACACAATGTGATATTTAGAGAAGAAAGTAAACTAGCTCTGTCAGTAATGTACAATATAAATATTTTAACATTCTTGCCAGAAATTGTCAACTTCTCATGTTCCTACTATAGTATAATACATTAAACACATTTAACTACAGTTCTATAAAACGAGAAGTCATAGTCAAAAAAGTAATTTCAACAAATTTAGTATGTATGAACATTTTTGTGAAAAATGAGTGCACTAAAAAACACGCAAGAAGGCATAGTATTTACATATCTACCAGCAACTCTGGGCCAGCCATGTTTCCACTGGCAAAAAAATAAAATATTTTGATTTGATTCCATAAGATGCGGTGTAAGAATATCAGTCAAATAAGATTACCTATGCAAGTTGCACTTATTTCGTTTCCTAACATATTTCTTATAGTCTCTGAGTTTAGCAGCATGATCGATACACACAGGTGACAAAATATTGAAGCACACAATGAATTTCCAAGGTTGAACAACCAATAGTCTATCAGCTATAAAAAGCAGGTGCTAAGGAAAAATTATGTTTTATTTCAGGTTCATATATTAGGTATTTTCACAACATTTTCCAACACACCTAATATTCAAAACACTGATTAACTCAATTTATACAAATCTGGTCTTTATCGTGAAAATAAATTAACTTGATTCATTTCCATTTAGCACAAAACATTATTTACAAAATATGCTTATTTTAAAGTAATGGAATTAACTGCTAAAGTAAATATATTAATATGGTAGCACAATATTATGAGTTATTTTGGTACGAGACCAATTACTTAAAAACTGATTACATTAGTCAATTACATAGGTAAAAATCAAAATTGCCAGAAAAACAAGAAGCCCAAAGAACATTTTAAATACAAATATTCACAAGTTTTTCTTAAAAAAATTAACAGCAAGTAACTCACAGTCAATGACAATAGCACCCAACTGTGAAATTTCAAAAACAATGTGCATTCAAACAAAATCAACATGCTTAGATATTAATTCATATACCATTTAATGAATGCTTTTGCATTAACTACAATGAATTCTAAGAGTAAAACTACACGAGTTAAAGCCACAGTGAGTAAAATGTATTTTCCATAAAGTAATAATTGTTCCATTTTAAAAATTCCTAAAAATTGAAACCGCTCACTTTTCTATTAATATCAAACTAAAAACAAAACAGAGAACAAAATTTACATAATTTCAATATAATAGAATTAAAAACTGCATTTACAGTCACCATCAGTCTTGAAACAAAAGAAATATTACAAAAAGAAATACAATTAAGATATCAAAATAAAAAGAACAAACCAAACAACAAAAGGCCAAAAGGGTTATTTAAGCATTTTCAGTAATTCTCCTAATGAAAACTTTTGAACTAAAATCTGCATTAAAATCTATTAATCAATTAACATAATATGTTTTGTTAATATATTATATAACTCAAAAATTTATTAAAACAAATAGAATAAGAAATATTATATTGGCTAGGTAAAATTGTATTTTTGTTAATTTATGATCATACTTATAAAATAAAGTAGTTAAATCGATTTATTTATCGAGAAATTATTTTTAAGATACTGAAAAGCTAAGAAGCAACAAAAATTATTTTGAATTAATAAAAACCACCACTCATTAATAGAAACAAATTCAAAACTTAAGCTTTATTTTCCTCATAACATGAAACATAACAAAAAGAATTGAACTTGATGACTAACAATTTGTGAAAAACGAAATCTACAACCATATGAATATAATTTTAAAAGTTAGGAGAAAAATAAGACTTAGTTCAGCAGTTAGATAGAAAAATACTTTGTTAGTAATTTCAAAAATTAATCTTACTAACTATTAAAGAATTTGGTTTGCATTAAAATATTTTTCCTAAATGAATAATATTACAATAAAAAAAATCATGATCTTTGATAGCATGTTTTCATTTCCCAAATTTACAAAGTCAAATACTGAACTCATTCTAAAATTAGCGAAAATATATATTCAAAAAATTGTCAATACACAATAAATGAGATACATTCAAACTTAAGGCGGAATAAATAAAAAAAATTTAATTTGAACAACGATGTTTAGTGCTTGCTTTTATAAAAAAAAATCTAAATTCCAGTTTTAAAGAGTTAAATTAAAATGCTTCAGAATGGCTATCTCAGCTGCTGATGAATGTTTACATTTTGGCTGCAACAGAATCTTTCTTCAGAAATGTCACAAGCAAAAATGTGAAAAAGACGGACACAAAAACAATGTCCCGCATGTTCTAAGGCCATTTAAAACTTTCCAAATTGTAGTTGCAAGAGCTTCTTTTTATTTTAGCACTATTTTCAATTATTCAGAGTTGCTACCTCGGTCCAGATCCTCGGCATCATTCATGAGATGAGAAAATTTATTTGCAGATGTATAAACCTGAAATAGAAATAAAATTACTTAAATATAAAATTTTGCCATAAAATATTATTTATTACAATGTACCTTTACAAAGAATTTCTAATGCAAAACAACCATCTTTTTGGTGCCTAAATAACAAATTTAATAAAAATATTTAATTGATTTGCATTTAAAATATTTGGGTATTTTTCCATTATACGGGCGCACGCAAAAGTCGCCATTAATGATGCAACCGCCAAACAGAATATAGCCGCCGATAAACTTTCGCCACCACATTTTTTTAAAAAAAATCACGGCCATTTTGTCACCTGCGCCAAAATAGCGACTGTGTGCTATCGCCAAAAAGTCTGCTTGGCGAGATTTACGCTGGTATAATGGAAAAGTACCTATATTTGTGATAATTTAGTAATCAATATATTTAAAAATGTCAATTGTGTAACTTAACAGCCTTTTTAATAGAAAAATGTTATTTTTAATATCTATTTATTTGCATCAATTTATTATTTCATAGTTTAAAAAATACTGATAACTATCAACATACAAAATTTCTGCATTATGATTAAAACTTTATTTTAAATTACTGATATAAATATTCTTGTGCAATTTTTACTTCTTAAAACAAATGCGTGATATATTCTTACCAATATTCTACCGTAGTCATTAATAAAAATTAATGTTTCTTTATTGCACATTAAAATAAACTTACAGGAGGCTTTGGCTCTTCATATGTCGTACCATGTATCCGCTCTCTGGAATTGTCTCGGTATGAATGATTATGCCTAACACTTCTAAAACCTCCTTTTCCAGCCTCTGAGTAAGAGCTTTTATCATTACTAGATCGTGGTGCAGCATCATCAGAGTTATCACTTCTCGCATTGTAGTTACTATTGTAATTTTCTAAAGGGAAAAAGATTAAAAACATTTAACTTCTCTGTGACACACTCTAAATATGAAAAAGATATTTTATAAAAAGGGATAATATATATATATATATATATATATATATATAGAGAGAGAGAGAGAGAGAGAGAGAGAGAGAGAATTAGCAAGAAAAGTCAAAAAGGAAACTATATATATCAACAAAGTAACAGTTAATATAATTTTTCATGTTTTAGTTTTTGATCAAACTACAGTTTTCTTTAAGGGAGGAACAAATATTATATATATATTAATATCTTGCATTGTTTTTTCCTAAAAGTTTGAAAATTCAGAGTGGGAATTAAAAATTTATACCTTTTTCTTCAATTTAATGTGCATTTTACAAAGTTGTATTTCGATATAAATCTGAAGCCTCACATTAAATTGGCATATTTTTCAAAATAATTTATAACTATAACTAATTTATGCTAGAACATACTTATGTTCTAGTATAAAATTTAAATCTTTTAAACTGTAACAGAATTTATAATTCAAAAAGATATTTAAATGTAACAAACAACTTGTCTCAAAAAAAAAAAAATTCCATCCATTTTTAATAAGAACAAAAAAGGAAATAAAAGGTTATGTACTATGTTGCGTTTTGTATTCACAGAAAAATAAAACTATCCACAACACTTTCCACAACTATTTTATATTAAAATTATTTCCTTAATTTTTTAAAGCTATTTTGTCAATTTTTTTAATTATATGACGGAAGAATTAAATTCAGAAAACTGAAGGTAGAACAATAACAAACATGCTTAAAATGAAATGAATATTCACTATTTTTAAAACCTTTTCTACTATTTGAAGGAGGGTTAGCTTTCACATTTTCTCTATCACTTCCAGTACTGCTATTACTTCCACATCTCTGTCTTGTCCTGGGAAGTGTATTGTATGGTTGTTCTCTTTCACGTTCCACCTAAAATAATTTATAAAAAGGTAATAGAATTCAAATGATGAAAATATTTAATTTTATCAACATTTTTCACTTTAAATTTTCTTACACTAATAAATTTAAATATTAAATAATAAGAATAAATATTATGATACACTTTAAAAATAACTGTACTTAAGGGGTAGTCAATCATTATATCACACTGCTTAATCTTTTAGATGCATAAAACAATTATAAAATTGCTTAAATGTGCAATTTTAAAATAAATAAAAAATTGGAATTGAGTAACAGTCTTTTTGGATGTTTGAAACCACAACTTATAACGATTTAACTTATAGCTCTTGAGATAAATTTGGCCTAATTAGTAAATTGCATTTATCTATTAATAAAGAGATCCATGCAATGGCGATTAGAGAACAACTTGAAATCTATTTAAACATGGTTACATCTTGTAACCAGAACGAAAAATAAAAACATTTATCGAAGAACTCACATCTACTTGAAATACACACAATGGCAACATCTCACAAATATTCAGTAAAACTACAACAGCAATGTTTTACTTCTTATTTATATAAGCAGCGGTAAACAAAAATTTCATCTTTTTCAATGATTTGCTAATAAGAGTCATCTTATTAGATTATCGTATTAGATATTTTCTCTTGTGCGACTGTATCAAATTAGCTTGATTTGAAAAATTTTAGCCTGATTGTGGATGCTGCCGCTATGAATAGGAGAATTTTGACTTATTCCCAACATTAACTGTATGAAACTCACCTGCTGTCTCGGTAGAGGTGGTTTGTACTGCGGCACTGAATCTTCATCTTCCCTTGCTGACCCTGGTGGTCCAGAATCTGAAGATCGCCTGGATCGGTTACTCATTCCAGAACCAGAACTGAACTTCCGAACTCTATCACCATCCCTGTAGAGGAAATCAAAAGTAGACTTTAAATATAAATAAACAAATATAATCACATTGTATTGTTATGGCAAAAGATAATTATCAAAAATTATATTAAATAATCTATTTTTCTCATTTAACATCTTATAATATTTTAAAATTATTAAGGCTGATATATATATAAAAAAAATGCAATACCTCTCTTTAGGAACAACAACTTCTTTTTCTCTAGCTAGTCTTTCTTCGATCTCACGTTCCCTGGCAGCAGTATCAACTGGTTTTGCTCCACCAAATATTGAGCTCTTTGTAATTGCTTCAGAAGGAGGTGGTACCGGTTCAATTGGTTTAGTACGAGGAGCCAATTGTAGCTTCCTTCGTTCCTTGGGAGCACCTTAAGTAAGTCATTAAAAAAAATTAAGTTTCAAAACATTTCTGATGTAATTCCAGCAATAACGATAATTAATTTAAATAAGAATTAATTTAAATTAGTATTTTAAATAAGATAACTTTCAAAGCAATTTAATTGAGTAATTAGTATCTTTGAAATCAAACTTCATTCCATGATTCTTCAAATTCAAAGTGCAAATGATATTTAGTATTAAATTATTAGCTTTACTAAAGCTATGAAGGTGTTTTTATCACTATTTTTCTTACTATTTGGTTTATTATTATTATTTGGTTTAAACTATTTTTTTTATTGAGAGAGATTAGTGAATCATTCCACAAAATCTCACAATTAAAGAAAATGCATGCTGAGAACTTATATAATATAAACACTTTTCCAATTTCCTAGCTTGAAGCAATGTCATCTAATTCGAAAAATGTATTTGCCACTGATTGTTTATAAAGTTTAAATGACTAGATATTAAAAATGATTTTTTTCCTGCTATTATCAACTTTCAGGGAGGAAAAACTAATAGCAATCTTCTCTTCATTAAAAGTAAAAACAAATACAATCTGCATTAGAATATTATTTATTTTATAGTAAACTAGCAAAACAAAAATATCCTTCAGATACTTCTTGAAAATAATTCCAAAGTTACAAATAATAAAGATTTTTTTAAATACATACCAGAATCATTTGATGGTCTATCATACTGCCTATCTACATTATCTCTGGGAGGGATGTCCCTATCTGAAGAGTCTCGGAACCTGGAATCTCTTTCGTCTCTTCGGCCATAATTATCACGGAATCCATCACGGCGATCGTTCCTGCCACCTCCACCCCGACTCATACCTAAATAAGATTGCAAAATATATTTCCCCTTTTTATTTAACTTTTAACTAAATAAAAACTTTTTTATATTATATACTAACTCCTATTATAATGAAGACACAAAAGGTACATGCAAAGAACAGTAAACCCATTTAATTTATATCAATATTTCACCCTTTTTTTCCATTTAATTTTAAGTTTCAGGAAATTTAAATATTTTAACTGCTTTGATAACATTATTAATATGAACAGGCATAAAATTCTGGTCTATCAATAAAACTTTCAACAAAACTTATTATAGATCTTTAAACACTTTCTTAATTGGGAATCATCAGATATATTTTAGTAACAAAAAATTTATGCATTGTTATTAATATAAATATATCAAAAAATTAGGAACAGTAAAATTATGCCAATAAATATTTTGCTTTCACTCAACATATCAAATAAATTATAAAAAGAGGAAAAAAATTGACCAAGAATGAAATATTAGACTTACCTCTATCAGAAAAACCATAACCTCTATCATTCCGCCTCTCAAATCCTCTGTCATCATTTCTGCCATAATCACGATCATTCCTGCTTCCAAAATCATTTCTGTCAAAGCGATCCCCATTTCTTTCAAACCTATCATTCCTATCGAAACGATCATTATTTCTCTCAAATGGCCTGTCGTAATTGGACCGATTCCTGTACGAATCTCTGTCTCCGTATCCACCCCTGGACTGAAAGCTATCATTTCTGGAATCATCTCTAGAAAACTGATCTCTCTTATCAGATCTCCAGTCACCTAAAGTTCTGTCAACACCGCCGTCACGTCGGTCATTTCTATCACCTTCTGATAGATGAAAGAAAAAGAAAATATCAACACCAGTAATTAATTTTCCAAACACAGATTAAAAACAATTAAAGAAACAAAGCAACAATTAATGTTTTACATACCATGCTCTCCAGCCACACTAACTTTAATAGCCCTATTTTTCAAGGTCTAAAAAAAAAAAATAATTGTAGTAGTAATCAATAAATTACAAAAGCTTCTTAAACTTTCATTTCAAAAACAAATCTGATACAAAAAAATTCTTTAAAACCAATACAATAATAATACTTTTTCATATTAATAGTAAATAAGGAACAATATGCAGGCTGACTAAGGGTTACAAAAAGATAAAATAAGATTAGGTATGCTACAGAAGACAAATTTATGGCATTAAACTAGAATATCCCAAGTGTCTTTGGCAAGTTCAAATGATAAACCATGTCTTCTTTGGTATGATTTGAGATGTTCCTATCATAAATAATCATATATAGAGTTCTAAAAATTACTTCTGGATTGTACTTAAATTGGTTGTTTCATCATCTTAAAACTATATATTAAAAATTTAATTCTTATAATTAATACATCAATATCATTATCCTATAATTAAAAAATAATTTGTTACACTCTTTATAAATATTTAATTTATTAATATTGATTAATATTAATTTATTAAAATTCATTTATATATATTTGTCTATAGGCTTTTTTTTATTAAAATAAAGCAGCTCCTTTAGAATGGATTGAAATTTATTCTTTTAAATAATATATAAACGCACAAATTATTAACATCTCCATATAATATATCATATTTAGTTATGAGGCTCATATTAAAGATATTTTATTAACCAAAATGTAATAATTAATATAAATAAATTATATTTTTAAATCCATACTTTTTCAATATAAATAAATATACATAATTATGAGTTAATCATAAAGTTATTTCATTATTTTGAATAAAAGGATTAGACAATATAAATTTTTACCTCGCCAGTTAAAGACAATGCCTGCATTAGATCATTTTGATTATTAAACTCTGCATAGCCAAACCCTCTTATCCGTCCTCGATCACCATTTTCTCGAGGAAGACGAATATTTTTAACCTATTAAAATACATAATCAAAATCTCTCAATAATGCATATCAATAAATTATACAGATTTTTAAAAATTTATATTCAAGAAAAGATAATTTATCATGCAGATAAAGAAAATGATTACATTTTCTTATATAAACAAATCAGCCATGCCTTTGCAGAACAAAGAAAACTGAACAAAATTCAACAATTATTAGTAAAAAAGGAGTCTATCTTCAACTGCAATGATAATTGATATTTTTGAAATTGACTCAACAATGTAATGATATTCAAATAAATACAATTGATATGCTGATATAAATGCAGTTTTAATTTAATTCATATTTCAGCAGCATATTCTTATTTCACATTTGCATAACTAGAATAAGAACAGAGATAAAAATTATACAGCACACTTCATGTAATGGAAAAATAACCATGATTTTGTGAAAACATTAATATACAAATACATAATAAATGCTACAGAAGAATAGGATGAAGCTATTTTTCTTCTATTCGCAACAGATTTTTATGCTGATGTATTCTTGACTCCAAGGCATTAGTAATTCTGTATCCTCCAATCATAGCAAATGGTCCTTGGTCATTCTTGAATATTTTAATTACTATCTTAATTCCAATAAATATAATTTAAAGTGTTAATGAACTAAACTGAACTGAAAGCTATACTGTTTTCAGTTCTATCCAATTTCCCAATGCTTGTATAGCTGATTTCATCTCTATCTTTTATATTAAAACTGTAACTCCAATGCTATTTATCATATATGTATGTGAAAAAAGCTAAGAATATTAGAAATTTAAGATACATTTAAAATCTTACTACTCTTTTTTAAAACATTTTATCAACATTTTGCAGTTTAATATTAAGAATTTGTGTGTTGTAAATTAAGTATCTTTAACACTGAATTTAGCATATAGGTGAAACACCAATACATTTAAAGTTAATGATTCCCATAATTGCATAGAGCAAGAACAATATTAAACATCTAAACGCAAATTCATTCAAGATATTTAAATTCACAAAAGCAATGCAAGTTAATACATCATTAATTAATAACTTTTAAACTAATGTATGTAATCACTTAGTTCCAATATACTTGAAAATCATATGTTCAATCTAAAAATGAGTATAATACATCTTCCAGCACTACGATAGGATATTAATGCATAAGTCAATAGGGTTCTCAAAGACATATTCATAAAATAAGTCATTCCAACATTAGTCATATTGTCCAGATCTCTTTTTCTATGGTTCTCACAATCTGATGTTATTTAAGGCAGTGTAGCCCCCACCTCCCCTACTCACTAATTTTGAAAAATTGACATTCTATTTGTATTTATGACAATAAATTAAATTGGACAAATTTTAATTCCACGCTATTAGCATATAAACTTATAAAATTTTATTCTACTTTAACACAACTTTAGAAGAGATTTTTTAAAATACGAATTTTAAAAATATACACAAATGATATAAAATATTCCATACTAATTTATAACAGATCTTTGTCTTCAGACTTTGATGACTAATTTGTATGCATTTTCCTATACTTTGGGACAACATTTGATACTTGTCAGCTTTAACAATCAGCAAAGAATGCCAAGAATTTTTTTAGTCAATTTAGCAATTTCAATCATCAAACTATACAGCATGTTATTCACATGTTCAATATTTTTCATTATAAATTAACAATGCAATAGTGCATATTTTTTATAATTTGGGGAAATTTTTTAAGCACTTTTTTGGTCGCTGTTAAAATTAAATAGCGTTCAACTGTCCTTCAATATTTTAATACTGGTTCACTTTTAATACTATAGTTAATATTAATACTGGTTCAGAATTTTTAATTTGAAAAATATCTTAAATAAAGAAAATGCAAATAAATATTCAAAATTATTATATATTTTTTCTATATTATATATATATATATATATATATATACAGACACACACAGACACAAATAAAAAAATAAAAATTTATGAATACCTCAAGTCTTCTAAAGAAACTTGTTATGTCATCTTCTGATACATCATAAGGCAGATTTCCTAAAAAGGCTGTAAATGGAGGAGAAGTAGGAATTTTTGACATATCAACATCTGGCCCACGTGCAGCTTTAGGTGCAGTAGGTAGAACAACCTTTTCTTCTTTTTTATAATCTAAAGTGTACCGATCTGCAAAATCATAAGGAACATTATTCATCAGTCAAAAAATATACTTGACTAATTTCCTTTCAAGAAATCTCACTTAAAAAGTTGAAAGGAAAGAATATCGACTTCTAAATCCGTTACTGAAAGAAAAGTAGCAAGCTAATCATGCAACAATAAAATAAATTCTACAAAAGAGGAAATGACAATTTCTTGAACTATGGTACATTAACATGATTATGCATCAAATAATCAATCATATATATAAAGGCTGAAATAAAGTCATGTATAAATAAAATTTTAATACATAAATTACTTAGAATCTATGAAGCAAAATCTTAGTCAAATTAATATGAAATTTTCAAAATAGAAAAAGTTATCAAGACTAAAAATTACACAAGGATCTTACTTTTAAAAAGAGACAAATTTCATAGAGAACATCCAAAAAGAAATTTGATACTTTTATGAAATTCATCAAAATTGAATGCAGATAAAATAAATAAAACTTAACATGGACAACAGATTCAAAAATTTTACAAAAACAAACTAACTTATCACTAATAACAGCAATAATTTTAAATTAACTAATGATATGAAATCAAAACATTAAACTATAATTACTGGACCTACTTTATTAATCATTTTCCATTAATTATCAATCATTTTTATATTAATTAGAATATACTAATCAACTTCTATAAATACTTATAAAGCAGGGAATTTAAATAAAGTGAAGGATAGACTAATTATGAATGAAGATTGCAAAAAAGCATGGGGAGCAAAGGAATTAAATGACAACATGAGAGATGACATATCTCGATTAATCATAAGCACTCCATAATATCAGCCATTTCAAAAAACTCTAAAGTATGTTCCTTCCCTGCACTTAAATGTATATCTTATAAATGAAAAAAATTTAAGGTATAATTAAAAAATATAATTAAAAAAAATGCTTGGTATTTAAAAACAGTAAATAAGATGCTATAAAATAAAACATAGAAAGGAAAATATATAAAAGGATACTGTATAAAAAGAAAAGACATATTAACTATACATTTTTTCAAATTAATATATATCTTCTTACCATCAAGATCTTCATTCTCCATAGTATCAGCCCAATCAAATCGACGAGGTTGGATAACAGCATATCCTGTTGGAGCATCTTGATCTTCTCCTAAAAATGTATTTAAATCAAGGGTCTTGCCCTTAACTTTTCGCTTCCCTTTTGCTAGAAGAAAAAATAATGAAATGAATGATTAAAGAAGTAACTATGCAAAGTTCAAAACAAGACAAAAATATATTTTAAAAAAATACAAGAAAATTTTTAGTCATGGATTTCAATATATATAAAGACCAACAGAGCTGCAAAACAATATACATAAAATATGTATGATAAAATTTCAAAAATATAACCAAATTAGAAATAAATAAAAAGATTAAATAGCAAATAAAAATATTATAATGGAATAAAAGTGAGGAAACTGATTCAGTGATATAAACTACTTTAAATGTTGAAATTAATATTTTGTAAAAAAAATATCAAGTACTTTGACTGAAATAGTCTCCAGAATATTGAATATATTCTATTAAGAGGTATAGTCAAAACTAATCATACAATCAAATTAATTCAGTCATATTAACAGTTATTATCTTTCTATAACAGCTGAAAATATATTAACAATTAAAGCACATGGCTTTACATGCTATCTGCGAAATAATAAGTTTAAAAAAAATCATAATTCTCACATGGGACAAATATTTAAAAGTACAACAAATTAGAATGTTTTTTTAATCTCAACTGTGAACATTTATTAATTCATAAATTTTGCTTTAATAGGATAAATTTGTTAAATATATTGTTTAATAACAGGTTCAAGAAGACGCTTGCTTCATATTTATGACCAGAAAATATTTAAGAACATAGTTCAGAGAAAAATTGAGCTTCTGTTTTTATTTAGTATTCATAATTTTAGAAATATAAAATTAGCCTTTTAATTCAATTATCTGAATATATTAACTTTTTTTTTACTGAAAATCTAAAAATAAACACTGATTAAGAAACAATAATTAAGAGCATAATAATATATTTCAATTTCAAGTCATTTTGGTACTTAATTATAACCACGCAACAATTTGTATGTGTATTTCAAGATATAAGCTACAAGTACACAGCATATATATGAGCAAAGCATTTTAAATAATTAAACATTTAATTTAATAAAGAAAATACCCATCATATAAGCAAATAATACAAGTTCATTAGTCAGCATTAATTATTAAATTCATACAAAAAAGTTAGCAGTTTTAAAGAGAAGAAAATGCTTAACTTCATGAATAAATTTCAGAAAAAAACCTCATAATATGTCATTATATAGAAAGACACCATTATTATAAATGGATCAAAGATACTATTAAAACCAAAGCACACATTACTGAAACATTTATAAGAACAAATCTTCCCCTTATTTTAACAATATTTTTTATATTGATGTTATCAATATATAAGATGATGTTATATAATGTATATAATAACATACATAATTATATAATAGGATGCTATAAGTATTAGAATTCATTAATTGAAAATAAGTAGAATCAAATAAAGTAAAACCAAAAATAATATTCTGGCAATTAAATAATTTAAAGAATTAGGCATTCTAATTACTCATGCTTTTTACAATGTCAGAATACTTGTGTAACAAAAATAATGTAACTATACATCTTATAAGTCCAAGTTATTTCTCTCATTTAATATCTTGGCAAATCTATACTTATAATAAAGTTCAATGTGTGTATGTGTATTGTAACTCTAAAGGTTAGATTGTTTGAATTATAAGATACCAAATTTGTATACTTTGGAGGTTGGGTATGTGCACCTTAGAATTTTTTTTTTTTTGCTTTAATTAGAATGTTAATTAAAAATTAATAGACAGTTTTGTATTTTTCCTCTATAACTACCAAAAATATTACTGTTTTTTACATCACATTGAATTTTAAAATAATCTTTTGAATTATAGCAATTTTTAAATCTATGAATTAAATTTCTATTTTTAATGAATTTTTAAAAATAATTTAATTATATTTTTCCATAATTTATTTCCTAGGAAAAAAGACTAAAGTTAAGCTGTACGTTAATCGGAAAAACTAGCTTTTATCAACAAATTGCCATCTCACTGACAAAAGCTGAGATGAAAAAATAAGTTAAATATTATTAAAAACCTAGAAAATTGTACATTTCAGTATATGTCTGAATGAAATGAAATAAATATAAAACACCATGTTTACTAAAAAAAAAGGGAATGCAAGACAAAATTTTCTAAGATCTTTTACAATATCTACATTAATTTAACAAATTAGCTTTATTTAAGGCAAGTGTGGTTTAATATAAATCTTTTCAATTCAGGACCCAAAGGCTCGTTTGTAAACCGTTAATAATACAAATACACAAGTTAAAATTTTCTCTAAATAAAGTATATAATTATATTTCATGTAACTTGAGTCAATAAATGCTCTAATTAATTATGAATGTTTAGTTTTTATCCAAATCCTCTGCTTTGTGAATTAAATTAAACAAATTGTTCTTGAAACCTTGATATTTTAAATAAAAAAACATTTAACTGCATTTTAACTAATAAGTCAATACGGCTAATTCATTTATGAAAATTTGAATAGCACTATTCAAATAAAAATGGACAATTTTAGACCATTTCATAAATTGTCTTAAAGATGATACTCCAATCACTGACTAGGGTTTGGCCTAAGATTATGAAAAGTTGATTGTTCTAGGCTATTCAATTCAAAACTTCATAAATCAATCAGATTTGATAGCAAAAGTTAAAAATTTTCATTTACTTTTTTAAAAACTGAAGTGCCAAGAATATTTCACACGATATGATTTTTCAGGAGCAATGGACTGCATAAAATTTAAGACTTCATAATATTTAAATACAGAAACAAAATGAAATGTTGTTATTCAGATTATTTAAATCCTTATAAATGTAAAACTAAAAACTGAATTTTATGATGCATCTAAGAAATTTTTGTGAAATAATTATTGAAATATTAAATAAATTATGAAAAATATTCTGTATTGCACTTACAACTTAAATATTGAATGACTGTTTTCAGTATACTCATATTTAAAAATAAGTGCTTGGTTTCAGGTAAAAAAAATTTTTATATTAATTGCAGTTTCATCATCTCCACTTCCCTTAAGTTAAAATCTACTTTTAAATTTAAAGTTGGAATTTTAATAAAACATTAGAAGACACATGGTATATTATGGCTTAAGGTTTTTATAACAGCATGAGTGAATTATATGAATATCAAAATTTCAAACTTAAAAATATGTTTATGAAGTTATTAAAAGAAAAATCACGTAAAAAATGTTTAATTGAAAGTTTTAAGAAGCATTAAAATATAAAATCTTTTGGTTGGCAAAGGCAACTAGTATAATTTAAAATATTTTTCCACTGAACTTAAAAACTTATCTGCTCTTTACATTTTGTATCCACAGGTAATAAAGAATAATTTTAAGCTTAAGTTTAAATATAACTTTTTCAGTTTAACTGTTATGAGAACAATGAATACTATAATCGTATACTCAATATAATGAACTTTTGTAAGATCATTCTAAATTTCCCCTTTTTTTGTTTTAACTGATTGAGCATGCATTTTAATAGATGAATATATTTTGTATAAGTAATGTTTAGATGGTTTTACCAAACATTCATTAAATAATTATTTTTATAAAAATTGTTCTGATGAAACACTAATGAATACAACAAAATTTAATAATCACAATTCTTACCAATATAAATTAAAATGTTCAGTATATTTCATAAAATTTAAACACACAGGATCAACACTGTTTAACAGTCACATATTAAAATGGAAGATTACAAAAAAAGTATAGCAAAATTTCCTACTATATTTCTTAAATCTTCTCTGTATATAATTTGAACAAACTACTTTTTGTATAAATAATGCTTAAAATTTAAACTAAACATATTCATAAGTGCAATATTTAAATTAGATTAATTTTTCAATTAATATATTTTAAATATTCAGATCATAAAAAGTGATTAAAATTTTAAAATTAAAGTCATAATTCATTACAGAAACCTAAATATATAAATGCATGCAAAGATGTGAGCTATTAAGCTTGAATTCTGAAAATTGTGATTTTATTTTGCAATAAGTTTAAATACATAAATTATTTTAGACAATAATTATGAAATGAATATAAATTGTAAAAAATCTGGCTCAACATTCATAAATACATGTATCAAAAATGTTCATAGCTTCATTTTTTGAAGAATTACTGTGCAAAATTAAATTTCAACAGTCACAAAATTAAAATAGTTTCACAAGAATCTCAAAAGGAAAAGGGCCAAATGAAAATACACTTTTTATATTATATTAATCAACAAATTTACAATTATATTAGTCTGTTCATTAATAAGGAAAAACAATGTTGAAGCTATGAATGGGTCGATCTTATAAAATAAAACTGGTATGTAAAATAATAGATATAACTAGACATTTTTCAAAATCGCTGGCACAATTAATTCGCTTTTTAAGATAACTTGACAGTAAAATTCCTTTTTCCCGAATCATTATGGAACAAAAACACAAATATCGCACATCGTCATATGAAATTAATCAGAAATCCGATTTATAATTTCTAAAAAGTACTTACTCATATTGTTTGAAAATTTTGTCACGGATTTCGATTGAAGAAATGAAAGAAAATCAATGCAACACGTGCTAAATTAACAGTTTTTTAAATGTTGCCCGATGTCACAGAACTAAACGGGGGAAAAATTTTAAAAATAAAGCAAGTTTTTAAGAAATTAACTATTTAGATTTAAAAAATAATAGAAATCTTCTTAAATTATTGAAACCATATGGTAAGCAGCGATTTTCATTGATCAAACGGAACAATCGGATTTTAAAAACAGTCGTAAAAAGGCAGTGGGAAAAATGATTACAACAGCATGCAAGGCTACGAAGGTCGCACATAGTTGCAGTAGTCACCTATATTTACAAAACTACCAAATGATTATAGAAAGCGATGAACTATTGAAATAAACACAATAATGTATAAATAGTGCGATATATAGTAATGTTACGCATTGATAGACAACCACATGCTACCAAATCGTGAGGGCAGTTTTTTATCAGTGAGGTAAGATCAGATGCAAAAGGAACAGATTTCAGCATGGAATAAATGTAAATTTACACGTTAAATATAGAAGCTTTGTGAAAGTCACACTGAAGTCATTTTAATAAGTACTGATAAAATAAATTCACTTACTATTGGCGGCCATAATTACATCTATAGTAATCGCGGATTTTTCTCAGGAAAAAAAATGCACTATCTTCACGTTGCCACGACACGATGGGACATAAACGAATAGAATTGTCGAAAAAGGCTGCAAAACATGTTGTCGTATAAAATGTGTTATTATCGATATTTATTAATCGATTAATGGCAAGGGTCGATCAAGAAGATCTTAAATCCAATAAAAAATCTGGATCAAATCTCAAAGATATGATTTGTCAAATTGAATCTTTTTCATATATTTATATAATTACTTCTAATCAGTTTAAGGACTAATAATTCAATGTCTCGTTATCTTTTATCTCGTCAAACATTTCATATATTTGAGTTATTACTGTTACTCGAAGTAGGCTGGAATAATAAGGTCGATTTAAAACAAATCTAGAAAGACAAAACTAGGCTGAATTCGTTCCATATTCTTTAATATGATTTTGCCAATCATTCAAGGAATTATTTTCGGAGAAAACAAGAACAGATAGCCTGACAAAGTAGTGGTATTCATAATCTCTGTCCAATCTTTCCACAGTACACAAATAGCAAACAATAATGGATTATATTGCAAATTTGGAAAAACAACATCGTATGATATTGTCTTACAATATTTTAGCAGGGTAAAATGAAGAATTTTCTTATAATGATCAATAATGTATTCCAAAATTGCATAATGTAGTTTTCGCCAAATTAATTCATAATGTTATTAAAAAACATGCTTCAGTTTTAATGCAACCTCTATCATTTTATATAAATTTGTTGTGTTTCTACATTTTTCACTTGCCAAGAAATTCAAAACCGGAATTATTTGATTTTGCGAGTGATGTCTAATCCACCGAGGCAACAGGGTCTTGCGTGGCAAATCTCGATTATAGTATCAAGTGTTTAGTTCAAAAGAGATATGAACTTCCATATTCAATGGATTGTCCTTGCAATTTAATAATTATTTTAAATTTCGAGGTGGAAATGCGATTTGAAATAAAAGAGGAAGCGATTTGTCTTCAAATTAAGATTTCTTGTTAGAATAGATTATGGCATTTAGTTTCAAATGTTTAACGCATGAGAAATAAGCAAAAATCATAATTTTTCAGAAATAATTTACCTTTTCATAGTTTTTAAAAGCTACATATTAAGAAAAAAGTAAAGTAAAATTTTCACCTGTTCACCAAAATTTTTTAATAATAAAAATAATAATTTTTGCATGCTTTATTTCTAATAAAAATTGGATAAAAAATATTCAAAGAATTTTACTGCATAATTACTTATTTTTACTTTTATTTTTTCATTTCCCTTATTTACTTTACATTTTAATAAGATAGCAAAAATATATCCATGTTGTCTAGTCACTCAAACTAAAATCTTAAAAATGAAGAATAACTTATCCAGGGTTTGAAGAAATTATGACTTAGTACCAGAAACTCTATTTTGTGGTATCTGAGTTCGTTGGTGTCCATGTAAGGACTCACTTCGAAAATGGCTTACAAAAAGGGCTTCAGTGATAAGATCCAGTTTTCACGTATCTAATGCTGGTAGGAGACAAGAAGACATTAAGCAAATACATAGGTTTGTTTATTTTTTTGTTTTTGCCAAGGCATAGGTTTTCATTTGCAAGCATTGTTAACGCATAATTGGAAAGATTTTAAAGCTATTTATTGAAATAATTTTTTTCGTGGCAGTACTTTCTAAACGATAAATGAAAAATACGGAGACGGATTCTTTCTTTTTCAAAAGAAACAGTAGACTCTTCATTCGGCATAATGGTTATTTTAATGACATGAAGAGGAAACTTCTGCATTATCATTGTGACCTAACTACAAAGAAATTTTTTCACGAGATTTATAACAAATCCTGTGTGAAGAATTTATTTTGGATTCCCAGTGTTTTCTTTAATAAGTCGGCAAATGTTTCTCAGAATTTTCAATAGAAAATTTCGCTTTCAAATAGTAAATGACGACATATCAATAAAAACATAAATATTTCTAAACTAATCATTTGAGAGTTGTGATATATTCTGTATCAAGTTTATTTATAAAGGAATTGTATCAGTCACTATCATGATGAATATAAAATTAAAATTCCTTTTTTCCCCCGTTAACTACATAAATGTTCATTGAAGTAAAAATTATTTGCCAATCCACTAAATTTGAACATATCGATGCTGCAATTGATGCTGATGTAACTTTCGAAAGCGATATCATGATAAATATCGCAGTGATAATTCATATGACACGATAAAGACATCAAGATTCGGAAGTACACATTGTGTATTCGTAATAATACTATTAGATGTAGAACTTCAGGATTCACTTGCGCAAATGCATACTTCGAATGCAATACTATATAGATAAAAGTTCCCTTCCACTTGCATATATTCTTATTACTACATGTAAAGCTGTATTAAATAACGGATTCATAAGTGATGGCAAACAAAATTCATGATTTGGCAGTGTCATCGCCGATCATTACGACCAGCAATGTATAATCGGTACAAAATTCACAGTTAGAAGCTCAAATTATACAATTCACACATTTAATTTGTGAAGGAGTTGGCCCCTATCTTTAGTTTGTCACAATCAAAAGATGATAGATTTCCAAACTATAGTGAATGTAACATCAGTCATTCCAAGATATGCTACAATGAACTGAAAGTATTCTATGTTTTTACAGTACCAATTTCAGCTGTAATTCAAGAAAATGCAGTTTTTTATGTGATACCAGTGCCAGAAAAACTCTTTCAATAGTGCCAATTTAGACATCCATGTTAATCACATCCTTTTGACTGATTCTTCATTTAAATTAAAGTTTTTGACTGACACGGGAGAAGTCATGTCTGTTGTATCGGTCAGTTCTATCAAACAGTCTGCCATGAATGAAATTCTTAGTTCTTTATACCGCAAATGGGAGAAAAATTTCAACGTTTGATACTGAATGGCTGATTCTCGATCTAAAATGGTACAGAATTTTACCTTGATCCTCCATAATCGACAACCTGTTACAAACATTAAATATTTCTTGAAAATAAATTATTTTACTGTTTCATTCTGAGAACAGTAATGCAATTGGTGCCAAAGCTATGATTTTGTTTCAATGAAAAATCGCTCATATTGACCTACTATCAATGCTGGAGGGATTCTTATATTTAACAAGTTCGATAGAATTTTGTCCGAATTTCCAGAACTAACTATAATCATTCAGATATTCTCAATGAACGAACGTAGATAAAGGTCCTTCACTATATATAGACTAAAGAGCCTCCAGTATTTTCCAGCCAGCATTTTCTTTTCTTTCTCAAGAATTCTTCATAATTATTTGACAGAAATTTGAATTTTTAATGCCGCAAAGTATAGTGCCGCCTTCGAAATCTGCATAGACAATCCATATAATATGATTAAGAAAACAGTGTGGATAGTATTATTGTGGTTATTATCGTCGGTAGAATACATCATTGTGGTATTTTGCAAATTTATTAAACTGTCTTTTACTATCTTTGAATGATAACGACTTATATTGTCTTTTTCTGTTTTTGTATTTCATGATAATCACCTGATAATAAAATTCTATTTCGAGCATAGATCAGAATCAAGAAATATGGAGCAATTTTGAATTAAAAAGAAATTTTAAATCAAAAAATTAAATGCCCATTGGGAAATTCATCTTTTGACAGAATCTTAAACGAGTTGCGAATGTCTTAAATAAGCCTTTCTATACAAAATAATTTATTTCGATATCATTATAATGTTACGAATCTGTAATGTTGCTTCCCAGCGTTTTGATTCTGACACAGAAAGGCCATTTTATGATGAGTTCTATTGAACACCTGTCGGATGCCGAATCAATGGCCCCTGTACTTGGTGATAAACGTGAAGACCATTCGGCGACAAAATCGATGGTAATAGAATCCTGAGGTATTTTGGCAGCAGGATTAATAGGAAACGAATTATGCTTGATTTTTCGAGAACATTCTATACCTTGCTACAAAAGCTATAAAAGGCCAACAGATAAAACTGAAGGCGATCGTATAGTGATTCAGCGATTAGTTTTATCAGTCCAGTGAAGCGCAAGCACTGAGTGAAACTTAAAAGATTAGTGGTTAGAGAATCGAGCCGTGAGATGAAACTTGAAGACAAGTATTGAATTAGCATGAAATTGTGTTGTGCTGAGTAACCAGTATATTAGTAGTAAGTCGGCATTTGCGTATAGCTAAAGCAAGTTGATAGAGGAGAGTAACAGGCGTTTGGAGAGATTTTAATGAATAGTTAAGTGGATTCTCCGATCTTGCTGAGTATTGTCTGGTCGCTTTGTATGCTGTTGTGCATTGTTTGCTACCGATCACTACTTGCGAGTGTCTATTAATTGTAAAAGCGGCTGTGTATTTATCATGTACGTCTTGTGTTCTGGCATCTGTGCATCGTGTTAATACACGTCTTTATTAGTTATTGATTCCTGGAAACTGTTACATCGTACACCCATTATAACCAAACCTGTTCGAATTTTAGAGAAAATTTCAGTAGTTGTTGTGTCTAATTGCACTTTTTATAAGTCCACTGACAGATCAGCGATTTCAACCGAATGAGCGTCTATTGTTTTTATAACAGCGCCAACTAGGGCCAAGTGTACGATTTAGCTACTTCACTCTCCACATTCTCTTTCACGTTCCCTTTTTACAGGGGGAACATTAACACATACAAATAGAAAGCAGAACAGCTATGCCCGATCCGAGATTCGAATCCCAGGACGTTCAGATCGCAGAGAAGACGCGCTACCCTTATGCTAGGACGCCAGTGTGTTTTCTTACAGACAATTGTCATTGGACAAGCCCACTGTTACTAAGAAAGCGATTTAAGCTGATAAAGTGCGTTTCTTGTTTTTAGTAGCGCCAACTAGGGGGAAGAGTACGACTTTGTTCTAGTTTCAATTTCAAATTCAATTTCTTTGGAAGGTTTCAAAATTTTAAAAAATTATCCTTTTTCTGATACCAATTAAATAATTGTGCAAAATCACCCTGAATTGTTGATTTTTTAAAAATATTTTTTTGCTTAGTTTTTAACACATTGTGTGCGGGTACATTTCGCAACGGAATTGTACCGGGAGCGGGTTTGCACGTAAATTTAGTTCAATCTCAATAGATCGAAAATTATTTCATTTTTTAACCAACTTTTCGTATTTTACATTGAAATATATAAACAAATATATAAATAACAACCATAAAATTTTTGTAAACAAAAAACGCATCTCTCATTCACTTGCACAGCCCCTTTTTACAGGGGGACGCATTCACATATCTTACAAATAGAACAGAGGAAGAATAACTATGCTCGAGCCGGGAAGCCCAGATCAAGGGGAAGAAGCGCTAACCCTTCATCAGGACGCTGGTTTAAGTTGCGTAAAATTACAATGTTACACTGAACTACGAAGGCTTTTATTTTTAACTTCTCAATACTTGCTTGTTCCAGAATCTCTTGGCCAGAGCTATAAAAATATACAAAAATGGAAAAAAATTAATTAATTTCGTGACAGTGACATTTAAACATCAACTTTTCCTACGAGGTGATGGAAATAATTTTGCTAGGCAAAATTATTTTCACCATCTCATGAAATATTTTCCAACAACATATTTTTTTATTATCTTTTTTAATTATAGATATCCATTGAAGAATTTGTAATATTTATCTGAATTTTTTTCACTCTGTCTATTTGTTATCTGGTGGTGGTGGTGGTTCTAATGCCACTTGGTCATACCAAACACGAATGACCGGAGCTTTTTCGAATGAAGATAGAGGTGTGCGCCTTTCGTTGTTAACGAGCATCGTTAAGGTGAAAGTACGACCTTTCTCGAACACACACGACACAACCCTTTTTAGGGGGCGGTCGAACTCATTCATACACTCATTTGTCCATCCGCAAGTCAGAATTTAAATCCAAATCAGAGACCGACTCATCTTTGATTCAGTATCCCCAGAGGTATCGTTTTGCTATGGGAACTTGGAGGACTTTGCAGTCTCGATATATTTAACGTGCCCCAACTGCCATTAGCCAACACGGCGGTCTTTGGCCGAGACGAGAACAGAACCCGCGACCTTTCGACTACGACACTGACGCTCTACCAACCAGGCTACCGCGGCCTATTTGTTATCTAGAAATATCTATAAATTTCAAACTATTTTTTTTATTTTTTTTTTAGTGATTGATGTATTTAAAATCTGATGTTGCTAATGAATCGATCTTTCGGATTCATTCTGAAGTACTTTTATATTGAAAGAAAACAGAATAAGGAAATGAAAACTTTCTAATCTGCATCGCTTTACCCCAACTGGCGTAGGAAAGTCAGACATGGGGGTTACGTCAGCAGGCGTTGAAAGTTCGCCAGTGATTGTTGACAAATTTGTTTTCTTTCAAATTCAAAGTTTAAAAATTACGTGTATAATACTATTGTAGCTATCTCCATCTCGATCCATAAATAAAATGGATTTGTCCGGACTTGATTGGCTGTTTCGTTTTATTTTGGGTATGCATCATAAATAAATTGTTTTGAAGTTAGCTGTGAGTTTTTATTATTAAATTGTTTTTATGTTATATATTTTACATGCATGCTTATACTCTTAAATGTATCGTTTTTAGGTTAGGTTTAATTTTTTATTTGTCACTATTTGATAGTTTTTCGTACATATACATCAACATTTCCATGTGAACAGAGTCGAGAGTAATAGCTAGTATAAACTAAAACAAAAGCAGTGGTTGAATTATCGAGACGAACCATAATTGAGGCGGAAAAAAGAAGCGCACTTTCTTTGAGCTGTTTGTATACTTCTACAAAAGGATATCACTTATAATAAAAATTATTGTACATGATTATTATACAACCAAACATTAAGGGGAATACTTTAATTTTTTAAATTCTAGATATCCATTGAAAAATTTGTAATATTTATCTGAATTTTTCCCCCTCTTGTAATTTGTTATCTAGAAATATCAGAACAATCGCAAAAGTGATAATGCTGAGGCAGGTATGTGTGTGGGAGAATGCAAAAATGACCTTGGCAAGACAGAAGGTGAGATCATGAATTTCCTCGCAGAGGTACAACGAGATAATTTGCACAAGTGATAATTTAAATTTCGTTTGTTACTTCTTTTGTGCGAAACTGAGCTTTCGGTATTTGCTTCTCATAAAATCAAAGTATCGAGATTTATAATACTTATTAATACTTGGTTGATTAATTTTTATATAATCTATAATATGTGTTTTTATTTTGTTTAAATATTAAAGACTATTTTACAAAAAGCACGTGTTGAAATTTCTCTTGTGCGAAAATGAGTTTTCGATAATTGCTGCTCATAAAATCAAAGTATCGAGATTTAAAATACTTATTAATACTTGGTTGATTAATTTTTATATAACCTAAAATATGTGTTTTTATTTTGTTTAAATATTGAAGACTATTTTGCAAAAAGCACGTGTTGAAATTTTACATATTTGGAAGTGACAGGAGCGTCAAATATGAAATAGTTTGAGAATAACTGACGTAAGAAATGTCTATCTAAATGTAATAAAGATAATAAGGAAATATAAATAATATAAATATAATAAAGACACATGTGTTAGCACTCTGCCAGAAACATCCTTTGACTTAGAGCACCTTCATACCGTGAAGACCTCGAATATTCGATGTTTTGAAGGTATGGTTAAAATATCAATTAATTAAAAAAAAATTTTTTAGGACTATAACGTGACAAATTCCGAAAATATTAAAGCATAAAATAATACTTAGAAAGTTTTAAAATTTTAAAAATTATCCTTTTAATGATACTAATTAAATAATTCCGCTAAGTTACCCTGAAATGTTGATTAAAAAAATTTTTTTTGCTTAGTTTTTAACAAAAAATATTATTGTCTTGAAATTCTAAGTGTTTTAATAGATTTATGATGTCTATTCGAAAGGTTCATGCACAAAATTAGAGCAGCATATGTAAGATAGTTAAAATATAATTTTACTGTCTATAGCAATTTGATGCCTAAAAATAATTTGTTGGTGGAATCATGGATATGAAATTGTCTTTAAGAAATTTAGTTGAAACAAATACAGACAATATATTTGAAGTACCACGGGTTGATAAAGGTGTCTAATAATATTAATAATCAATTTTCTGATCAAAATTTTTTTTGTCAAACATTTTATTTCGTCTGTGAAATGCTTGAACGATGTGCTATTTAAAGTTTACATACAGTTCAATTTCCTGCTATTTATTATGTCTGAATTCAATCATTTGATTCAACAAATATCAATGTCCAATTTAAAACGCATCATCAGCATTCAGTTTTCAGAGCTGCATTCCCTTAAGGTGGGTTCACACGAGGCTAACTATTGCACGCAGTCATTGCCTCTCTACTATTGTCCTCGTATGGACAGTTGAGACAACGTCGTTGAGACAATGGCCAACGGTTGTCCAGACGAGATAAATATTTGCCTCATTGTCCCACTGTGGTCACGTGATTTTCCGTAAGTAGACGTCATCTTCTATTGCGCGCAACAGTTAGCCTCGTGTGAACCCACCTTTAGATGGTAATTTTTTTTCTTTTCTAATCAATGTAATTTGTTGCCAATAACCTCAGATAATTTTCAAAATTTATTTCTACTAGAATGCAACCATGCTTTATGTTTCTTTTCTTCAAAAGGTTGTGGAAAAGATATTGAAATTTATGTTTTAAATTGTAATACTGGTAAATTTTGATCATCAGAAATTGCTTGTCAGTATCTTATTCTAGAAAAAAAATTGTCTTATTAGAGCCAAACTGATTTTCTACTGAATACTAAAATGATACAGATATCGAGGTATTTTAAATACATGTGTAATAAACACTTTTCGTCAATATTTTTCATGCATAATGAAGGTATCTAAGTATAATTTGAACGGTTTTGTTTACATATCTAAGGATTTGATCGATATTATTATGTATCTAAGTTGTAGCATTTTTACGTGATAACTATTTTGACAGATTGTATTCAACAATCAATGCAAAATGTGACTCTAAAAATAAATCTGTATTCCAAATATAATTAATTTAGTTCCTTACATTTTTCAGTTATCATATTCAAAAGACAGATAAATAATGAATTTCTATTGAACGCATTTTGTCCAAACTTTGGAAACCTACAAATTTGATATTAAAACAACATATCAGTTTTCTTTTCACTCTAGATTAAAGTACTTTTGAATTATCTTATTCATAGACACATATTTATAAATGTATTTTTCAAATAAATATCGAAATCAACATTTTTTTGACGATTACAATATTGTAATCCTTTTTGTTTTACAGGAGAAAGTAAAAATTAAAAATAGCAAACCTACGAAGTTCTTAAAAAACTTGCTGTTCAAATATACAGCATGCTTCACAAGTTGTTATTAATGTAATTGTGTGGCTAAAATGATTATATGTATATATATATATGGTAAATACTATCCTGTGTGTTGGTCAACGCTGTAAATATTTGTCGTCTTTGTGCTGTCCTGACTTGGTGTAGATAAACATCATCGTGTTTCGTATTGAGGTCGTCTCATTGTTTTTTTCACATCATACACCCACTACATCAAGGATGGGCAAACTTTTTCGATCGCGGGCCAAAAATCGAAAAAATAAAATTTGGCGGGCCAAGATGAATTTTTCTAAAATTTTAAAAACAATATACAAGTACTACAATTTAATGTATTAATGAGATGAATGAAATTGCGATATCATTTTTAAAAGTTCCTTATGTTAAGGTTCGAAGTGAGATGTACTGATTCTAAGGAACGAGGCTAAATGCTCATCTGTCAGTCTACTTCTGAAATAATTCTTTCTAAGGTTCATAGTTGAAAACACTTGTTCACATATATAAGATGAAGCAAACATAGCACTGATTTTCTGGGCATGAGATATTAAATTTGGGAAACTTACTTTCGATAATGATTTGTAAAACTCTAACTTTGGCATATTTAGAAACAATTGCTTGAGATGATTGTTAGATTGCAACTCAATTAATTCAAGCTGCAAATTTAACCTCACTGCTTCACAATTTACGTTGAATGGCATGGTAAAAATACCCAATTCTGCTTGAATATATTGAATTCCCGTATGTCTGCTCCACAAGAAAAAGATAACGCTTGTTGGTGCCAATCTACAGCTATAACTAACAAATAACTTCCGCTTTCAACATTTTACCAATTGAAAACAGCCTGTGTTTGCTATTTCCTTCGATTTATGTTTTGCAGAACAAAAATAGAGAATGTAAACAGATTACCAGCTCTTTGAAAAAAAGGAAGAAAAAATATAATATTCAAACAAAGTAGAAAAGAAGATGGATATATAATATATGAATATTTCTTTTAATTTGCCTCTGACCGGCAAATTTTAAGTCTATCCGCGGGCCGGATAGAACCTTCCGGCGGGCCGGAGTTGGCCCGCGGGCCGTAGTTTCCCCATCCCTGCACTACATAAACAAACCCAGTGGAAGTAAAATCTGTAACAATATCTCTTAATAGTATAACTGAAAACTGAGTTTCTCGATCTAGACGTATGAGCATTTAGTACGTGGTCTCTATCCCAAATTTGTGGATTTCCTTAAAAAAATTTCCAAATCCATTCTCAAAAGATCTCTCAGTCTCTTCCAGTTTCAGAAAACACTATTACGACCTTTATTTACCCTACTATGGAATTGGATGAATAAAACACAGATTCGGCATCTAAAATGTAGATTGGTATAAGATTTCTAATAAAACCTTCGAAAGGCTCGACCATATGTAGGCACATGTATTGGCATGCGATAGCTCAAAAACGAAAAAACTTAAATAAATGAAGTTTGGTATGTCATCTCATGATTAAAATTGCAGATTTATGTCAAATTTTGATTTCAACTGGCGGAAAAAAATGTTCAAAATACATACCCGATTTTCTTAAATGTACTATGATGCACAAAATGCTCATGTGTGGAATTCTGAAAATATATATCTGGGTATTTAAGGTGTTCACAACCTTGCTCAAAGTCTACAATTTTAAGCGGTGGTGGGGAAGTTGAGATTCTACTCCCCGTCCTTTCTTTCTTTTTCTTACAATCATGATTTGTTTTTGTATGCCTCAGCTATTCTTAAGGTTGGTTGGTAGAGCGTCAGTCTCGTAACCGAAAGATCGCGGGTTCAGTCCTCGTCTCGGCCAAAGACCGCCGCGTTGGCTAATGGCAGTTGGGGCTCGTTACATGTGTCGTGATTGCAAAGTCCTCCAAGTTCCAAATGATACCTCTGGGAGTACTGAATCAGGGATGAGTCGGTCTCTGATTTGGATCTACATTCAGACTTGCGGACAGTTGAATGAATTCGATCGCCCCCTAATAAGGATCGTGTCGTGTGTGTTCGAGCAAAGTCGTCCTACCACCTGAACAGTGCTCGGTAATAACGAAAGACGCCCATTCCTGCCCTAATTCGAAAGAGCTCTGCTCATTCAGGCTTGGTATGACTAAGTGGCATTAGACCCACCACCACTCTTAAAATTTGTTTATATATTTTAGAACACTCTGTATAATGCAACCATAAAAACTGATGCTCTATGTAAATAATAATGATATTTGTACTTTATTATCGATTTCTACCAAAAGAACAGTTCTGTAAAGCCTTCAGGCTCCGTGGCTCGCTGAGCTCGTCCTAAAACCTTTTGAACACATTCGAATTTTTTATTATCCATAGACAACAACAACAACCAAAAGAACAGAAAAAAAATATAGCAGCCATAAAATTTTTATTTTAAAGGACAAAATTTATTTCTCAACTGTTTTCTTCCTTCATCACGAAGTGTTTACAATTTTTCAATTTTCGGAACTTGGCATAAGGCCACTCCTCCACTGCTGCAGCTGATGGTTTTCCATTTCGTAGTTTCCTGATCGAATGCGACGCAATCCTGGTTATCAGAGTAAGAATTCGGTTCTCGTTTATCCCAGTTGGTGTAATCCAAAGTTGAGCCATCGGTCCAAATGAAAGACTCTAAGATGATAAAGAAAATAATATTATAATTTTGTGAATTCTATTTTGAATCTGAATATATAAACTACTTGCCATTACCTGCGACTCTATTAACGTGGAAATTTTGATGTGTATGTATAAAAAACTATCAAATAATGACAAAAAAATTAAACCTTACCTAAGAACGATATATTTAAAAGTATAAGCATATACGAAAAATATATAACATGAATACAATTTAATGACAGAAACACACAACTAACCTAAAAACAATTTATTTACATTGCATACCCAAAATAAAACAAAACAGCCAATCAAGTCCGGTCAAATCCACTTTATTTATGGATCGAGATGGAGATAGCTACAATAGTATTATGCACATTATTTTTAAACTTTTAATTTATAGGAAAACACAATTGTCTACAATCAGGCGGGAACTTTCAACGACAGTTGGCATAACGCAAATGCCTGATTTCCCAAGCCAGTTGGGGTAACGCAATGCGGAAATTTTTGATTTCCTTTATACTGTTTTCTTTTAATTTAAAAGTACTTCAGAACAAATCCGAAAGATAGATTCATGAACAACAATTGATTTAAAAAACATCAAGCACAAAATAAATAAACAGAATCGTTTGAAATAATCAGTCGAAATTCTGCTAAACATAGCCTCAACTCTGTTGGAAAAAAAACAACAATAACAAAAAAACAGGAACTTTACTCATCTTTGGAGGGATTCGGCCTCGGCTTTTTGGCTCGAAAGTTAGCTTTTAATGAATAAAAAATGAATCTCTCAGTCAACCGGCATAAAAAGTAGCCTCTGTTATCTTCCTGACTCTAATCTCTCTCTGTGCTAAATTTCATCTAATTCCGTTCAGCCGTTCTGGCTTGATTAAGTAACAAACATCCATCCAAACTTTCACATTCATAATGATAGTATAAAAAAGAAAAGCAGTGGGAGAATTATCCAGACGAACCATAATTGAGGCGGTAAAAAAAGCGCACTTTTTTCGAGCTGTTTGTATACTTCTACAGAAGAATATCACTCATAATAAAAATTATTGTATCAGATTATTATACAAAAAAACATTAAGGGGAATTCTGATTTATATTGACTTCGAGGTATATAAAAGCATTTAAAAATGATCTATCGACAGTTTAACCTTGTTATGTTTTCGATTGCATAATTATGATGTTTCTTGGAGTCTCCGTTCAAAATATCGTAGCATAACAAAATTATATGCTTGATTTTTTTTAATATTTTTTTAATCTTTAATTATTACTCTTAATTACGTCGAGTATATATTCTTTTGTGTAACAATAATTCATACAAAAAAGTGTAATTAATATCATCATGAAGTGTATAGATATAAATCTTATGATAAAAACATTTCAAGATTATTGCTGTAAAATACACTTAACAATTTATAACCCAAAAATTGGGTTTTTCGAACTTCGGGAAGGTTTGTTGAGTTTAGTTTAGTTATATTACGTCCCGTTGTAAAGAAACACTAGGGATATTTTGGAACGGACTTCGTCATTCTGAACCACAGTCAGATGACGAGGACGATACCTGAGTTGGCAACCCTCCTCTCCAAGCTTCCACACCACACCAGCTGGAGGACGTTTCTCCTGACAGATTTAACGTGTAAGAGACCCTCTCACACGACAGTTTCTTCTGTGGAATCGAGTCCCGAACCTGAAATTCTCCGGTTCCGAAGCCGAGACTTTACCGCCAGGCCACTGCGGCCAAGTTTGGAACGTGAAGACTTGTTAAAATATGATTGATTTGTTTTAACGATTATATGTTTAGTTCAAGAAAAAGAAAATTAATTATTAATTACTGAATGAAAGAAACATAGTAAATCTATACTAATAGTAAAAATGTGAAAGTTTGTCTGTTAAGATGGATGGATGGATATTTATAACTCAATCACGCCAGAACAACTGAACGGAATTGGATGAAGTTTAGCACAAAGATAGATTAGAGTCAGGAATAAAACATAGACTACTTTTTATGCCGGTTCATTGAGCGGTTCATTTTTTTTTTATTCATTAAAACTTAACTTTCGCGCCAAAAATCTGAGGCCAAATTCCGCCAAAGATAAGTATGACTCTAGTATTGAAATATAAATCTTGAAATTTCCTAAAGTAGAACTAGATTTATTATTTTTATTTCAATTGTTAGTTATAACTCTTAAGACTGCGACAAGTCGAGGCAAAACAAAAAATAAAGTAGAAGATTATAAGTTGAATTAAATTCATCAATCGGAATTCAATATTTTGGAATGTGAAATAGTATTTTTATCGAATATTTTCTTGAACTAATTATATGTGAATTTATTCACATAAAATCTCAATAACAAAATAAAATTGGAGTTCATTACGAAAATAAAGCTTATTGAGCAGTTAAAACTGTAAACACTATTACTATTAAAAAACTTTAGGTATCCGACGACGTTCGAAGGAAATTTTTTGAAAAACTGTATTTTTTAAAAACTATGGTTGTGAGATGTATCGTGAATTATAATACAAAAGACTATAAATACAACAAAATGATTTGAAAAAATTATATATTTTGAAAAATAGGAAAATGTGTAGTAAATTTTAACCAAATTAAAACAAACTGTAAACACTCTACATAAAATTGCAATGCAACAATCCTATTTTTCTTTGTACACAAGTTATAGAATGTAATGATGAATGAAAGGAACCAAAATCCAAGAAAAAGGTTGCGATGCAAAGTAGTTAAGAGTAAAAACATTCGTATCTATGCATTTTTTTCTGAAATTTATAACTTAAGCGTTCTAAAAACACCTATAAATGAAAAAGTATTTCACCAACAATACAACTTATGGTTCATTTCATTGCCCATATTATTTAAAATACAATACATAATAAATTTTTATGACAATTCCTCTATTAATTTTTCTGACATCATGTTAATGGTGGTGAATGCTTATGAAAATTAAAGTTTTGAGAAAGTTGAAGATAAATTTTAGTTGGAACATATTTGACCCTGGATGATAGGTCAGGTCATCCTTTTCGTAGAAAAGATAAACTGCCTTATAAAGAGGAAAGTCTGAACTACAAGAAATAACAATATAAAAACAATTTGTTAATATGCTCAATAAACAATGTTTTCAAAGTAGTCGGATACCTTAAGTATTTTTTAGCTACATTAATAGATTTTGCATGTTTTTAATTTTAGAACAGTAAAAGCTCCTTATGCGCGCTTCTTTCATTCGCGTTTTCACTATTCGCGGATTAAAAAAATGCGACCCAATTCCAATATTCGCTGCTAAAAATTTCTTTATTCGCGGATCTAATGAGTGCATACATAATAATAAAAGGATTCCAATAGGTATCCCACCCAATATCCTTTATAAATGATGTCAAATGGACTAATTTAAAAAGTAAAATAGATCTTATTATTACTTTGTCTAAAGTATGGTATTCAATGCAAATATAGCCGAAATCGCGAATGGAATAAGACGAGATGGGTTCTAACGGATAGAATCAAGTGACATTCAGGAATTACTTGAATCGCAAGATGAAGATCTGACTGAAACCGACTTGGAGGAAATGTTAAATTCACAGCTCATTGAAGAAGAGGCTTCAACAAGCACTGGAAATATGACATTTAATTTGAAAAATCTTAGTGAAGGTTTAAGAATGGCTAATGAGCTTTGCGATTTTTTTATGAACATTGATCCGTCTATGGAACGAAGTCTTATTTTTAAGAGGCAAATTGTTAATGCGACTGCTTCGTATCAGCCTGTGGCGTTGGCAACAGGAGTTCTTACAATTCAAGTACATTCTACTTTTGGCGTTGGAAACAGGAAGTGATTATTATTATTTTGGAATAACTGGCTAACGGAACTTGGAAAATGTTATCTCCTTTCCTATTTAATTTTACTGCCGTTTAAACTTCGAGTTTAGTGAAGCATTAATATGTATTCATATTATTTCATCAAATATTTAAAATGCTTTAGTAATTATTAATTAAATATTTATTTTCTTAATGGATGAAGTTTGGTTTTTATTCTCCATTCGCTAAAAGCCTGATTTGAAGGAGCTTTTAAAAACTGCCAAGCAAGAGAAAATTACAAAATTCTTCAAACCATTGCCTAAGCCTTAAGATAATTAATCAAAATGTTCAAAAACTCCAATTAAATTGATTTTTTTATATATTTGGTTTTTTTTTATTTTGTCACCTAGGAACGTATCCTCTTTAATCCCATATAAATGACCATTCCGTATTCACGGTTTCTGTATTCGCGGCATATTTATGGAACATATACCCCGCGAATAAAGAGCTTTTACTGTATTTTATAAAGATGAATTGATTCTTTATAGCCAATTAAATATTTTGGGATATTTAATAAATCACCACTTGAGAAATTATTTTAAAGATTTTTGTGATATGTAAATCTGATGATTGAAAGTAAATTAAAGCATATTTTGATCAAACTGAAGATAGATCAAGCCAGCTTAAGATATAAAACGCATTCTTCCTTGTATGGTAGCTTTAGGGCTTACACTGAAAGTTGCTTTAAAGATGACGAAAACATTACAGCTATTACTTAAGGCATAAGCATATTTCAAATCAGCTTAAAGTTATTTGTATTTCTAATTTCCTTTGAAGTTAGTAAAAATATAAGGAAGTGTGTATGTGTTTAATTTATGTACATATAAACATTATGGGCATTCAAATATATGCAAAAGGAAAATGTTTCTTTGTTAATCTCGTTTGAAAGTATATAAACTGAACAATCAGATTTTTATTTACTAGGATAATCACTATTGAGTTTCTAGATTTTTATTTACCGGAAGAATTTGATTTTTTTAATTCCCGTCACAGAAACTTATAAAAACGATTATATAAAGAGCTTAATTTCTTCAATAAATAATGTTCTAAATTAAAATATATCCTTTTCACTTTCTCTCTATTATATACAAAAAAATATGCAAATTGTATTTTATTCGTTATTTGATTGGTAGATAACGAATTAACTGACCAAGACATTTCCAGCTTGTTTTGCCAGTATTATTTGAAATATTCAATGAAAATACCGATAATAGTAAATATTTATATTGAACTTGACGGCGAAATGGTGATTATACAAGGAAAAGTAAAGCTTTAATTAAGATGAAATTAATAGAAAATGAGGTTTGAATAATATTCTTTATAGATGCCACTTTTAGACATACTGTTTGAGGTAATACTAATGAATAACTTTCCGGTTTGTTTTCCTTTTACAAATAACAAATTTTTTGTCGTTATATAGATGAAATTTTGCATATAAAAATTTTGGCAGCATCATTGCAGATCTATCAAATTGTGGAACAAATTCATTAACAAATTTATCTTTTCATGTGAATTCAAAAATGCAATAAGCTATATAAATGAAATTTGGCATATTGTCTTCACAATGAAATAACAAAGAGAATGATGAGATTAAAATAATATTGTTTGTTAATTCTACTTTTAGACACCATATGTGGCAACGCTAATAACTTTCCGGTTTGTTTACCTTTTACAAATAACGAACATTTTTCGTAGCTATATGTAAAATTTTGCATATAAAAGTTTTGGCAGCACCATTGCAGATGTATCGAGTTATGGACCAAATTCATCAATAGATTTATCTTTTCATGTGAATTAAAAAATTCCATAAGCTATATAGGTTGAAGTGTAGCACGGTGTGCCCCGGAGTTTCTCGCCAATATGGCAACCCAACGCAACTTTTTTACAGTAACCCCAATTCTGTTTTGTTTACTACTTTTTACAATAGTTGAGTTGTTTATGAACTACAACTGTTTTATAATAAATTTGATATTTAAAATATCGATTTCAGATGATTTAAATTTTGTTTATTATTTTAATTTAAAATTTATAGTGCAAAGAAAGTTTAGAATAAAATTAATATTAATTAAAATAACATTGATTTCATTTTTAGTGTTAATATTTACAAAAAAAATTTTCGTTTTCCCATTTTTAATTATCACTATACGAATTCGCAAATCGCATGCGTTTTCGTATTAAAAGAAGTCTGCCATGGAATTATTCGCATTTTTCGTAATTCTTTTGGTGCTCCAACGTTTGGTTCCCTCGAAATATTATTATGTCTGGAATCGTACAGGAGTGGATGTCTGGTAGTTGGGATGGTAGGCTCTACTTCGAACCATCTGAATGGATGAAGGGTGAGTGGATTAAAAAAAAAATTATGAGTTGATGAGGCTTGGAAAGAACGCTTTGAGTGTTATGAAGTGTTGAGTGTTTATGAAAAGATTAAATAAAACAAGTAAATACATTAAATATTAAAAATTCTGTATAATATTCGTTCCTATAACATCCTTTATTCTTACTTGTAATATCATTATGCACTATTCCTTAATCCACACCGTCCATCTGTTCAATTTGCTATCGAAGCTATTGCATTCCCGCTCCGTAGGAAAGCGAAGCCCTAGAATGTTTTTTTAAAGTTAAAAAATACTGCCCGGTGCCTTCGGCATCTGTAGAAGGCACCGGGCAGTATTAAACAAATAATTATAATTAGTTAAACATTCTAAATAAAAAGGCGGGAAAGTTCAACCGTAACTGTTGCGTGGAGCAGTTTGTTTATTTTGTCCGCCATCTTTGTTGGCGACTTGGCATCCTTGGCGTAGCAAGGTTCACACTATTCTACACTTTTACCGCTATATAAATGAAATTTGGTATATTGTCTTTGCTATCATTCAGGTTACACTGAGCAGAAAGTTAGCAAAGTTTGGAAGAAGAATTTATGATCGAGGAAGCACAATTAGGAGAGCAGTATCCAGAAAAAAACCTATTTATTGGAGTAAAAGTTCATTAGCTCATTCTTGGAGCTAAAAAAATAATAAATTCAATTTTAAATAAAGTTAACTTCACCAAACTTTGGAAAATAAAATTTAAAACGAATTCGAACCCCAATGTTTCAACATAAAAACTTGGCAAATCATCTTAAATTGGCTGTACAGCAGGTCCACCACTTAATCTGATATCTTTTCACTGCTCTCTTAAAGATCTTTAACGTACACGTATTTATACGATTCGAGTTCACCAAATTTGCGTAATAAACACTGCCAAAAACAAATAAGCTAGATTTGAAAGGTCGGGTTCGAATCCAGTTTATGGGCTGTTTCTTGAGATGATGGATCGGAAATGGAAAAACAAAACAAGGACTGAATCAAAAGGTTCAGATCCAAATATCTTCTTCATGGATCTGAAAAATGTCTTACAGTCTTTACGATAAAATAACAAATCTGCACTTAATTTTAAAACAAGACGATTAAGCGAGAGATATCCAAAATGTGTGTATATGGGGGAACCCTTCCGACGGTTATGCTGTTTAACAAGCTGCAAATAAAAGTAGCGATCTTATCATTTGCTTTCCATATATGTTTTTTTTTTCTTTTCTTTTTCGAATTGGACACAATCAAAATGCTACTAATTTGAAAAATAAATGAATAAAAATAAAAAGGAAATATTTAAAACCTAAGAATGAATTATTTGAAGCTTATTAGTAACATCAACTGATGGCAGTTTCCGAAAAAGGAAGAAAAATCTTTAATGATCCAATTTATCAAAATGAAACAAATTAAATCCGCTGAGCATCGAAATCCCGATCGGGATCGGTAAAATCAATATTCTAATTTTCAGGATGAGAAAATAGGACGAAAATTACTAAAAGTAGCGTACTAAAATTATTTAAACAACAGCTTTGTAAAATATTATTCTTAATTTTGAGATTTACTTTTGAATGATATTAAAATTAGAAATCTATAAATAAATTTCTAAAATACAGAGTATTCACCAAACGATTTCAAGTATATGTTCATTCGAAAAGCTAACCATGGAAGTACAAGTACTTCTGTTATAAAAGTGGCAACAATATCAAATGCGGTACTGAAATATAAGATACAGAATCAATTAAATGAATGATTAATGTAT
>JAPMOQ010044115.1:100755-157008 GCA_026543055.1 Argiope trifasciata | reverse complement strand
AAAAAAAAAAAAAAAATTAGAAATCTGTTATTAATTTAAGTATTGCTGAATAAATCAACTTATTTTTAAATCAGCATTTTAAATGAAAATTAATAAAGCTTGTCACAAAATTATTATTGTATATAAAATATAATGTTAATATTAGGTGCTACCCCATTGCATCTCAGAATATATCAGTTATCTTATAAAAATTTGAATCAGTAAAAAAATTCATCCCATATATATATATATATATAATTGTTTTTGTATTAGGTATCTGTAAATGGACTGGACAAAGCTGGTTGCACAGCTTTGCATTGGGCTGCCCATGCAGGAAATGAAGAATGTGTGAAACAGTTATTAAAAGTTCCTAATATAGAAATTAATGTTCAGGTAAGTTGCATTGCACACATTCAGTTAATCCTCTAACTAACCTGTATGTATTATATATAAAAAAAAATTGCTTATTGTTATGTAATAACATTTCAATTATGTAATTTTTATATCTATGAAAATTTTGATTTATAGAACAAACTTGGTGACACTCCTTTACATTCATGTGCTTGGAAAGGGCATAGTGAAATTGTACAAATGCTTTTAGATAAAGGTAAAAACTTAACTTTACTAATGAATTTTTTAAAAAGCATGTACAATGTAAATTATAGAATTTAGTATAAATATTGCAAGTAAGTCTATATTAAAAAAAAAAAACTGTTTGTTATATTCTATTAATAAGACTTTTTGATATTTGAATTTGAGACTTAAATTAGATTGAGAATTATACCTATAAATTTATTTTGCTGGTTTTAGCTATGAACTATCATGCAAATATGATACATTTTTATAGATCTCAGGATTTTTGGAATTGAATTTTATCATTATTGAGATCAATTAGATGCCTTTTATTAATAATCTTATAAAATTTATAATATTTCAAGTTCTTTTGTATAAATAATTTTTTTTATTAATCATGCTAATATGTGGTGTTATTATTATTGTTTTGTCTGAAGGCTGCATTATGTCTGATTCACAATGTCTATTCAATTTTTTTTATATTTGGAATTAGATTTTAATTGTATTTTATGTAGGCTGATATTTTAGAACTCTCAGTCTCAAAACTGTTTTAGATTTATTGTAAAAACTTTCTAAAATTTAAATTTTTAAAAACATGTTTTTGTGATTTGTCTACATTTTTTTTCCTGATACTAATATTTAATTTTATTGCTAGACAAAAAAAAAAAGAACTTTTAACTAAAAATTTGAAAAACAAATATTATGCTAAAAATTAAAGCGAAAATGAAAAAAGAAACAAAACTAATAAAATACCCAAATTAGAAGAAAAACATTTTTTTAGAAAAAATATTGCAATTAGAGCTCTTAAATGCTACAAAATATCTATATAAAAAAAGATTACATATAACTTATTCCTAGGAGAGGGGAAACTGCAGAGTTTAATAATTAAAAATAGCATAAAAATTGAAATAAAATTAATTCCAGCATGAAAATATTTTACTTAGGATAATTGTCAAACTTCTCTTGGGGTGGGGGGTCCTTACCTGAACATTATCTTTGATGAAGTCTTTGATCCAAATTCCCTTTTTTTTCTCTTTAATATTTTTTATTTAATTTTCAATTTAATTCTACTATTTTTATTCATTATAATCTTTACTTTTTCCCTCCTGCTGGGAATAATTTATGTTTATACCATATCTCATTTCATATTTATTTCTGCAGAACATATATTTCAAACAATTCTATTTTATCTTACAATTATAATAAATATACTGATATTAAATACTTTTACATTTAAATGCATTGTTGCTTTATTCTTGAAAACCTTATTCTTAGGAGCTGACCCAACACTGAAGAATAATGAAAATAAAACTGCATTTGATATTACTAATGACTCTGCCTGTGCTGCTTTGCTTAAAGAATACCTGATGACATGTAAATATTATGAATTTTTTATCATATTTTTATTATTTTAAACGATAGTTTTTCTTGTCATTATTTCTTTTTAAAGCAGATTTTCTGCCTAGAACTATTATTTTAAGGGACATTTTATTATATAAAATATTAAATTTCAGTAATATTTTTTAATTCCAAAATATATTGAAATTTGAGAATGCAGTAATGTTGATGTTGATTCAAAATCTTTTGAATTGCTGATGAAGCATATAAATGCTGTTTCAAGCATTATTATTCTTTTCTTTTCTTTCTTTTTTAACTATAAAAAAAACCGATCTTATTCTGATATTGTGTATGCCTACACTTAGTGATTAGGATTTCAATCTTTTTATTTTATAACGATACTTTATTAATTTTATAAATCACTAAAAAAATGGAAATCGAATTTTGTAATTAGCTGCTACATAGTAAGTAGCCTACAACAATCATATAAATAATTCCACTCAGTATTCAGGGTTATAAAATATTTGTCTTTACTCCATCCAGTTTATGAGACAAAACTGGATGTCAATTTTATTAGCATCATCTCTATTTCACCACTTTATCAAAAAATAAAATTGTTTTATCTTAAAACATTTTGAATACTAAAAAAATATGCCTATTATATGATTTTCTAAAAATGTATTTTGTTTTTAGCACCACCATTTGCAGTTGATGATTATGGAGACAGTGATGATTCAGAATGATAAAGACTTTCAAAACATTTTTTATACATCATTGTTTGTAAAATATATATATTTTTGAAATATATTTTATATTCAAACAAAGTTCATGTAATGAACTAGTCATTTATTAACAGAGCTTACATAATTATATTCAAGAGTTTTCACATAAATTTTATCAAAACTAAATTTATACAAGCAGTTGCCTTCATTAATGAGTCACAGAACATTCTTTGGCTTATGGCAATTTTATGCAAAGATTCTTATTAATTATCGTAGCTATAACCTAAAATTTATTTTTATATATATGCATTAAGCCTTTTTTAAGTTTCAAACAAGATATGATTTTAATTTTATAAAATAATTATTTAGGTATAAAATTATTTAATATTTTTATAAGCCCAGAAATAGTTAAATGAATCTTTTATTTGATCTGCAAGCTATTAAAACGATTTTATATAAATGTATTTATATACTTTGTTTCTTCCTAATCCAATGATGTAATTAGATGAAATTGGCATTTTTTTTTTCCTTTTTTGTATTAATATGAAGTATAGCCTTTGTTATATATTTAATTTTTAATACATAATTGTATTTTTATACATTTTAAACTTGTATATTAAAAAGTTGAAATTCTATTTTATGTCTCATATTTACCTTATGCACATAATTTAATAAATCGACATTTTATAATAAATTTCCAAAAGTCTAATCTTTTTTAATTATGTTTCTATGAGAGAAATCATAAATTTTTGAAATCTTTAAACTGGAGTAATATAGGAATTATGTTTTTCTCCCTCAGAATAGATAAGTATAATGGTGGGAATAAGATTCATGAAATAATTCTCTTTTTCTAAAATCTTGAATCTATTTGAAAAGATGCCCCCTTCCCCTAATTATAACTTAAAAGCAAAAATTCCTTTCTCACTAATAATTGCTACTCAATATTGCTGCATGTGCAGTATGCAATCCATCTCAATTAAGTTAAACACACTTTCAAATGTAAGAGGTGTATGTGTACTTTGTCAGAAATTCTTACCTGTTTACAAAACACATTAATTTTTTTTATTACTGTGACATACTTTAAATTGTATCATTAGCCAATTATATCATAACAAGTCATTATTGCGAAAAAAAGATTTGACTGCATAATTATACTTATAGCTATTATCATCTAAAATAGCATGCTGAAGCAGTTAAAAGCTCAAATTCAAGATATGTACAAAATTTTATTATTTTGATTTGTTTACTCTTCTTTACTTTCTGTGGAGCAGTCTTTTGTATGTGTTGTTTTTTCATTGTCTTCTAATAGCTCAATATTTAGTGGCAACAGATCTCCCAACGAACTTGATCGAGCACAACGATAAGCATGCCTAGAAAGTAATATAAATTTTAGTTTTAATCAAACAGAAAAATGTATCACATATAGTTTTATCATGAAGTTATAAGTAATGATTATTGACTATTTCAAATTTTTGGATCCAAGGCAATATTATGCATAAAGAAATTTCTTTAGTACATACTTGATCCTCATTTATACATTTTAATTTGAGAATAAAATGTACAGCATTGCAAGTGTTTTATAATCGATTCTCTCTATTAATGATGATTGCATTTGGTAGCAAATGGGGGGGATATAGAAAAATCTTCACTTTACTTTAAACATAAAACTTTTCAATATGAAAAAATATACAATGGACTCCTTTATGAAATCTCATTGTTCTACTTAAAAACATAGTAATAAAACTTTTTTCACACCAAAGTTTTCAAATTGAGATTCATTAAACTTTGGAAGGGGGAGAAACAAGCATGTTTCATTATATAAACCATTTTTAATAAATATATATAATTTGGAGAAAATCTAATAGTGAACATATGTGTGTGTGTTCAAAATCAAAGGCTTTTGTGTGTGTGAAAAATTTATTTTGATTGAATATAAATTATAAACAATGGTTTCCAAAAATTAAATCATAAACATTATAATCAAGTATTGGCTATTTTCTGAACAGATAAATTAATGCATTTTTTGATGTTCTAGAATAAATTACTAAACATTAAACTGCCATTTTATTTTGCATCGTTTGAATATAAATTATCACTGACTTTTGCATCACTTTTTCTGAAATTTGAATTAAGTTAATTTGTGTTTGAGTGCTATACTTTATAAGTACTGAACAGAAAAGCTCCTTTTTAGTTAATCTTACAAAACTTAATTGAAATACTAAATTTGGAAAAAATAAAAAAATGACATGTATTTTTTTAAAAAATTTTAAGTATGTAAAATCTGAATTTTTTTTTTTTTTTTTTTACACTTTTAGAATATTATTTGATTGAATGATATATTGAAAAATATTTACATATTTTTTTAGGACGCAAATATTTTGATTTAAAAATATCTTATTTTATAAGGTGTATTCTAGTTAATATTATTGTATAATTAATTTTTGACAATTGTAATAAGTCTATTAAATGCTATTAGCAAAAAAATATGTAGTTTGATTTTCAAGCAAAATTTTATTTGCATTTTTAATTACTAATTCAAGTAAGAACTTGGAAGAGCTTCTGTTAAGCAGTGCATAAATTAAAACACACCATTTTTCTAATACACCTTTATAACTGCCACCATTTTTTTTAATGTTGACACAAAAGATATTTTTCAGCCTGTGATTAGAATGAAAATAAATAAACAATAATAATAATAAATATTGCCAGAGAAAAAAGATCAAGATCAGTTTAAAAATTTATCAGATTTGAATTATAATATATCCATTTTAGTATATTTGTTGGATTTAATGCCAAGCTGAAAAATTATAAATGTGCTGAATATAAATAGTTATAAAATTGATAATGTTCTACAAACATTATTAATATATAAAAATATTATGTATTTCAAAAAGAGCTAATTTAATGTATCTAAAATTAATCATTGTTTTGAAAATTTTTAACAAAGAAAAACATTAAATATTCAAATCTTGCTGACTGAATTAAAACTTTTATCAAAATTTTAAGAAAAGGATCCTATGAAATTTTACTATTAAAAGCATGATTGTTCTAGCTGCAGCAATCTGCCTTCTATAATACTAAGCTGTATGCATAACAAATTTTCATATTGCCACCCACATATGGAAACAACCTGGAATATATACAGTAATTTTTTATAGCTATAGAAATGGTTTTAAATTTTTTATTTCTTATCACTAAAAAAGGTTAGTTTTATATTTATCAATTTCATTCTTTGTAAAGAAATATAAATGCATCTGTGCTTTTTTAATTTTTTAAATAATTTTATATGGAAACTAACTGAAACAAGTGACAGAAAAATAACCTCACCTGCCATGTTTAGCTTTGGTGATGATTAATTCCTTTAAATTTCCATCACTGCAACATGCACGACAAATTACGAATCGAGATTTCTTCAAAACAGGTTGCACAATCCTAGGCCATGTGTTGCTATCTATAGATAAATTTTACATATATATATATATAATATGCATGGAATAAAAAAATTATATATATTAAATAATATTTATAGTAATTAAATAATAAAAATATCTTTGACAAAGAATGGTATGTAAAATTGAAAGTCAGATAATTCAGAATGAATTCCAAGGAATATAATTTGTAATTACTTTGGTACTGTTATTTTTTTCATCTCTTTTATACTTTATTACTAACTAGCTGATATACTAGATAAAATATATTTACAAATACTTATAGCACTCTAAACTTAATAATTTCTTCACTGCACCATCATCTATTAATTTTCATTTGAATTTATTATGTTACTTAATCCCTCAGCTAGTTCCTAAACTACACTTTAGTTTTTGCCTCCATATTTTAAACCAACTATTGGGATTCTGATAATTTTTATCTCACTAATAGTCATTCCTGCAGTGATAACAGAAGTTATTTTATATAATTTTAATTGCTAGGGCTCAAAGTATTCTCTCTTTTGGTGTGTTTTATGACCACAAAAACACAGCACAGCGTTTCTTCTTTTTTCTTTCCATAATTTGCTCCTCATATTTCTTTTCTCTTCTCGCCTTTATTGGAGAAATGTCATTCAATAGTCTTGAATGATCTTGCACAATAAATTAGATAAGTTAAAAAATTTACAAAAATCAAAAAAAATTTGGCAAATAATTAAAGTAATATTCATGACTTACTAAATGAACATACAAAAGTATGTTATGAAGACAAAAATTTCAAAATTAAATTAGTGTCTTAAAAAAAAAATTTATCATAATTTATAAAAATTGATAATATCTCATGAGTGTAAGATTTGATGAAACAATAAAACTGGCTTGAATAACAGTAATAAAAAATGCTGCAGATTGTGATTTAAATAAATTTTAAATACATAAATATCTTTAAAAAGAATTTAAATAGGTATCATTATAAAGATAATTATTTGCCTTTAAGCAGTTATAAACATAAATATTGTGCATTATTTCAAAAATTAACTAGCAAAAAAAAAAAAAAAAAAAAAAAAAACCTCAAACTTTAATTATTGCTATATAATTAAATGTCTTGGGGGAATAATTAAGCACAAATATATTACAAATAGACCCCAAATTGACATGTGAAAGTTCCATATTTGTACTGTTTGTAGTTTTAAAATAACATATGAAAGACAAACAAATGCATGTGATTTCTGCTTTATATAATACTTTTTCCTATAATATGAAAATAATATTCAAAATTTTAAATTAATATTAAAAGTTTTCACTTTAGGAACTTAAAATTTACTATTTTATTTAAATACTAGCCACCTTTGGCGATCAGCCGATTCGCCAGTATTAAGGCTTGCTAAAATTTGGAATTAAATATCTTATGTAACTTGACTCTTAATAGATTTTATGCAAAATATGTTAAGCTTCAGATTTTGATAATTATATAATTCAGTCATACTATAATGTAGACTTTAAACAGTTATGTTCATTGAACTACTTATATCTATCTCACTTTCATTTTGTGTCAGTAAGCATAAAATTTCTACTTCAAATTAAAGTGGAAATATTAAACTGTATTAAATAAAAAAAAATTTACTAAAATCAACCATACAGTTTTATAAAAATGCAAATTGAAAGCAGAATTTTCCGACATTGAAGTTATGTATGCACTGCAGAATAATTTTCACAATTTATATAACATCTATCAACAAATTCAACAAAAATTTCTCTTTTTCATCATAAAGTTCAGTTTTTAGTTGTATTTTCAAAATATTTAAATGATGTAAATAAATATATTTTGTTTGTCTTCAATCAATAAATGTACTTATGAAAAAATTAAAAATTTATTAGAAAAAGTTAAAAATTTATAATCCTTTTGACACTTCAACTTTTAAATAAATAAATAAACGTTTCTACCTACTGAAATTAAATCTGACCTATTTATGAAGTTTTTACATATCAATTTTAGAACAATCAGATTTTCATAATCACTGTCAAGATACCCTGGTAGAAGATTGAGACAATTTGGAGCTAATTGCATCCTATGCATTTAAATGAATGCATAAGGAGCAATCAATTAAATACTATCATTTCAATGGTTAGGTTAAGTTTGTAGCCCCTCTTCCCACCAACACACAAAGCATTTGCCAAAATTCAAAAGCTAAAATAAGTAAGCACCAGCATTTAGATTGTGAAAAACAGATTGAATATTATAAGGAACTCAGTTTAAAACATAGGTTCACAATCTTTACTGAACTGGGGCTCCATTTTTTGATGAATGTTTCAATACTGCCCACCTCCCACTCCAGAGAAATAAGCGAGAACATAATGCATGGTGAAAACTAGAATTAAATAAAAAATACTAATAGATAGAATATTGTTGGAACTGAATGGCTACAGAATTTCTTCTTCACAGTAAAAGCTCCTTATTCGCGGATTTAAAAAAAAACGACCCAATTCCTATATTTGCGGCTAAAAATTTCTTTATTCGCGGATCTAATAAGTACATACATAATAATAAAAGGATTCCAATAGGTATTCAACCCAAAAACCTTTGTAAATGCCATCAAATGGACTAATAAAAAAAGTAAAATAGATCCTATTACAACTTTGTCTAAAATATGTTGTTAGATGCAAACTGCAAACACAGCCAAAATCGCGAATGGAATAGGACGAGATTCGAACAGATAGAATCAAGTGACATTCAGGAATTGCCTGAATCGCAAGATGAAGATCTGACTGAAACCGACTTGGAGGAAATGTTAAATTCACAGCCCATTGAAGAAGAGGCTTCAACAAGCACTGGAAACGTGACATTTAATTATAAAAATCTCAGTGAAGGTTTAAGATTGGCAAATGAGCTTTGCGATTTCTTTATGAACGTCTATGGAACGAAGTCTTATTTTTAAGAGGCAAATTGCTAATGCGACTGCTGCGTGTCAGCCTGAATTGAAGGAGCTTTTAAAAACTGCCAAGCAAGAGAAAATTGCAAAATGCTTCAAACCATTCCCTAAGCCTTAAGATAATTAATCAAAATGTTCAAAAACTTCAAATAAATTGATTTTTTATTTATTTATATTTTTTTTTGTCACCTAGGAACGTATCCCCTGTAATCCCATATAAATGACCATTCCGTATTCACAGTTTCTGCATTCGCGGCATATTTATAAAAGATATATCCTGCGAATAAAGAGCTTTTACTGTATTTAAAAAAGGAATAAAAGTTTTAGCTTACTTGTCATAAGGACAGGCAGGAGTTTTGATGATACGAAGTAAGCCATAATAAACTATTGCGTTTTAAATAATTAAACTGACAGTTTCAGAGAATAATCAAAATGCATACTTAATTATATTAAAAAATATTTGGATAAAAATTAAAAAACATCGAATTTTGAAGTCTTTTTTAGAATATATATTAGGTTAATCTGTCCATGTCCCTCCGTGCCATATCAACGCCACCTAATTTTCTCTTGGTCTTTTATTGCCCCCCTGAAAACCTCAAACGCCTACATGGGTCATTATAGCCCATACTGGGAACGTGTGGTTTTCAAGATAAATGTAATGCATAGAGTTGAATCCGACATATGAAAGCAAGCGAGCGTACTGAATGTGTAGAGACACGGTCCAAGTAAACTCATTCATAAGCCGCTACAACTAATATGAAGATCTAATTTATCTATTAAAGAAAGATGTCACAAAAGTAGAACCAAACTTGCAAAAAGTGGGTTGAGAGAGGACAGAAACTAGGGTGAAATATTAGAAGTAACAATGAAAACAATTTAGATTTAATTTACAATATTATTATAAAATATACTTAAAAATATCTGTAAAAATTAATTGCAAATTGAAAAAATACTGCAAAAAAATTAGTATAGTTGAAAAAGAATTTTGATATAAATATGATGACATAGAAATATAAAACTGATGATTTAAGATGATATAAAAATTAATTTTTAACTATAATACTATTGGAAATTAAGGATTAAAAAAACTTTCAAAATTTTGTTTAGTTTTTCATCAACTAAAAAAATTACTTCAAGATGCACATTCCTGCTCTCAATAATATCTATGATAAATTTGGAGCTCTAGAAGAAACAGTTTGGATTGTAGTGAACCAACACACTAACAAATTCTTTCTATATCTTTACTAAGCCTAATTAAACTAAATTATCAACATCTAATAACATCATATTTTTATAATTAATAATTTCATTCAATATAAAATAAAAATTGAAAGAAAAACTTAATATTTGAAATAAATAATATCAAATGTTAGCAAAGATAATGCATTTATCATACATAAAAATTTGACAAATTAAGTCTTGAGGGCCATAATTTTAAAAGCATAGAAGAAATAATTTTAAATTATATTTGCACAGTAAATGTGGAATATATTGATTAGTTAATTATATTATAAGGCATCGTTATTGTTACAAATCTGTAATGTTGCATCCCAAAATGGTTAGTTCAATCATTGGAAGACTGTTTTAAGATCAGCTCTGTTGGATGCCAAATCAATGATTTCAGGAATTGATGAATTTTGGGACAAAATAGATAACTCTGGAATTTCCCAGATTTTGAGCGATAGAGTCAATAGGAACTGAGATATGCCTGATTGTTCAGAACCTTCTCTGCCAGTTCTGGCAGCTATAAAAGGCCAATGTTTCAAGCTCAAGACAATTGTGGAATGAGAAGGAGGCATAGTTGGATCGATTCGGCGAAGCGCAAGCACATATCTGTAGGTTTCAAGCTTTTATATATAATATGGATGAAGTGATACAGAAATTATTTTATGACTTTTAGTATAGGATGATGCAGTGATTTTGTGGCACCTTTTGGAAATTAAAACTATAAGGAGCAGATAATCATTAATGTATTTAAAGGTCCTGAATTTTTATACACAATAATAATTGCTAAAATAATTCAAATAATTAGGTCAGGGGACCAGTTCTTTGATTTTTCCAATTATTTTAAATGTATAGATTAAAATAAAAAAAATTTAAGAACAATATATATAGAATAGGAAATGCTATTACCTGTTGGTCTAGAGCCTTTTCTTAAAACTACATATGAAATCCAATCTTTTTTTATAACTGTTCGCTTCAAAATGAATAAATAATATTAGAAATAGGGGGGGAAAAAAACTGTAAATTTTGCTAGCTAACTATGCATTGAATTTCTTTAGCAAATAAGAAAATAATATTTTAAAAAAATAGGAAAAATGATTAAAATTACAATAAAACTTCTGCTTTAAATGCAAACATGCTTACAGGAATGGAATGGGGGAAGATAAGTCATGATGAAAATTATTTTATCAAATCAGGTTATAATATGGATTAGAAAGAAAGAAAAAAAACCTTCATATTTAAATATATTTATCCAAAACAGTATAACTTATATTTCTAAGCTCTTATTAATAAAATAAAAATTAACTCTTACACATAAATTTAAAAGCAGTTTTTCATACTGAATCCATTGATATTTTTTAAATTATAATATATTATAATTTTTTAAATATAATTAGTGTTTTTATGCAGTATAGTTTTTATACAATTTTGCTAACAATGGCCTAACAATTATTATTATTTATTCAACAATAATAATAACAATTAGTATTATTTACTTATTTAACTACATGAAGCCTCATAAGGTTAGTGAATAGGCATATCTTTATGAATCAGTTGAACACCCTCATGCTTATTGTCTAAAACTTCAGCAATTATGAATGACCAAGTTCTGGTCAATTAGCTTTCATAATGCTTTTCTTTATTAAAGTGGTAGACACAAAAAAAGAAAAGCTTCCAATAGTGTAATATTTAAAAAATGCATTGAGTACTTTCTAAAATTTGAAATTCCAAAATGAACTATTTTTTAAAAGATTAAAACAACATGTTAAAGCAGTTGTATTTATAAAGAATTTATATCTTTACCTTTTATAAGTAACCATATTAAATTTTTTTTCTCACTAGATTAAAGATGCAAAATAAATGATTCCAAAATGCATAAAATTCATTATTAACTCATTAAATATGGCTAAATGTTTCATCAAAACTTTTGCAGCTAAAATGATTTTAAAAATCTGGATAGTTTATAATGCAAAGTTGTCTTATTAATAACGATAACAATGATTAAATGAAAGTGATTTTAAAAAAATTATATCGACAGTAAAAGGTATATTTCATAATTTATGATAAAATTCTTCATACATGTCTTGGAAATATATCCTCATATGGCACATAAAATCCACAAGGCTTTTTCTTTTCTTCTTTCATGAAAGGACAAGATAATTCATGAGGACACTGGAAAAAATATACATATAACAATGTAAATAATTAAATGAAGCACATTATAATGATTTAATTCACAATGCCTAAATGGAAACCACTTTTTCTAAAGCTAAATTATAGGTTTGTGTACAAATTCACTTGCATCAAGAGAGAGAGAGATGCCATGTACAAGTGATAAATTGTTAAATATTTTTTAACAAAAAATTTATTCTAAATTAAATGGATTTTTTAAAAATTAATCTTTTTGTCACAATAAATTATTTTATTTTCAAAACATTTTTATTACTGTAAGTAATAAAAAAAAACAATTTTGACATATACAGAGTTTTAATTTTTGTAAGTGAAAAAAAAAAAAAAGCATTTTTGGCTCATATTCAGAAATATGTGGCATTTCTTCAGTCTTCTAAATTTTTCTTCTTTTCTTTCTTTTAGAATTCAAGGACAATTTCATGCCATATTGCTGTCATATAATATTATTTATAATTGCTTTATCATCATCTAAAAAAAATTACTTCTTTTGGCAGAATGTTAATAAGTACTTTTTAATACATACTGGTATAACAACATGAGCTTTATTTCTATTCAACCCAACATCAGGCAATTGGTTCTCAATCTAAAAAAATAAAAAAATCATGTGAAATTAAAATAATCTTATTAAGATCTAAAATTTATTAAAAGTGAATTTTTTATATACAAACTGGAAACAGTACCTGAAGGACATAGTCTCTTGCATCCAACACAGAAAAGAAACCAGCTAAATTACCATTTTCTATAATAACCTAAAAGAGAGCCTTCAGACATTAAAAAAAACTATTCAATTACAAAATATAATCGGAAATATATTGCTGCTGCAGAGAAATTATAGAAATATTTTGATATACAGCAAAAGTTTTGAATGGCTTTAGTAAGGATTTACATCCTCAGCAGTTCAGGCATTATTTTCATCATAAAGTAAACATGGAGAAAAAAAATTTGTTGTTGTTGTTTAAAATTAAATCATATAATCAACCATGCTTAGAATAAGTTTTTGGCAGTGAAATTTTTTTCTAGAACTGGGTTTACCTTTTTGAAAACTTCTGAACAACTAGTCAAGAAAAAGAAAAAAAGTCATGCATAACCACATTCATCATATCTTTTAAAAGCAATACAGTAAGCTAGATCATTGACTTTTTATCTCGTTAAACTATGAATCTGGAATGTACTTTTTTTTAAAAAAAATTCCTCTTTTTATGTGATACAACTGAAAAAATTAAATTAATTTAATGAATGTGAAACTAATTATTATTATTATAGGTGCAAATTAAAACATGGAAATGAAGTGAAAATCTTATTTTAGAATAAAAGACAATGAAAGCATTTTTTACCCAAAAAAAATAGTAAGTTAAATATTAACAAAAGCATGCAATTAGAATGGATGCGATGGATGAATTTGAATTTCATTATATAATTCAAAACATAATTACAGATACTCTTGATTGTTATGTTGATGCTTTGTTCAAATATCGTAATTATGGATATATAAATTGGAAACTAGACACCCTTCTTTGTTTAAGACTTACTGCCAAAGCCAGTCCAGCATACAATGGCCTGTGTTTTTATATTTCCCTTTTTCTCAATGAAAATAGCAGAAATACAATTTTTTGAAGACATGCAATATTTATCATTTTTTGGATGCAATAATTAATAACAATTTATGTTTTAAAAAATATCTTACTTACTGATTTGGAAAAGCAATTTCAAATTTAAAAAAATATATATATTCAAAAAATTAAATATATATATGCTGAGGCAGCAAGAAGCGAAATCGAACTTCATAAATACCCAATAAAAGTAAACAGGAAAAATAAAGTTAAATACTTAAGGAATTAAGGCACTTTTTGCATAGGAGTGACAGAGAATACCTATTATATACTTCTTAGTTCAAAGAAAATAACAGGTTAATTTTAATTTTAATATTATTCAAATATATGTACAGTGCAATTTCTTGGAGACCAGTTCTGACTTACATATCTGTTGCTTATTGGTTTACTTGTTCTAACTCTTTTTTCCACATTATTATTTGCCAATTTCATTGAGCATTAGACTTTCACAACAGCAAAGTAAGTACACAGCACTGAGCTCTGAGAGCGAAAAAATTTAGTAAATTAGATAGCAAACGAAATTTTAATTTTAAAAAGTAATTTCTGAGAGTATTGTAGCTCAGTAGGCATAAAAGACAGACCACCATTGGTAGTACCTTGAGTAAATATCAATTTCCTTGTTAGTTTTTTCACTTCAATAAATTAAATTAACTAATGAATATTAAGTAATATTTAAAAGAAATGTATTAATATATTTACCAAGATATCATTTGTCTTACGCCATAATGTGTCGATGATGCGTACTCTGTCTTCTACAGTTGGCAAATCCAGCAACGAAAATGCACTTACAACCAAGTCATATTTTATCTGTAAGTAAATAATAAGCAAAAAATAATTTTAAAAAAATAACCCCAACTACCAAAAAAAACCCATCTCATTTAATTAGAATTTAAAAAGCAATCACTCACAATAATATAAACTTTTGAAATGCTTCTCAGTAGCCTAAGCTGATTTACATAAATTATGAATACTATTGTGAAATTATTACATAAATATGAACACTACTGTGAAGTATTATAAAAAATTAATTTTCAAAATAATAATAATAATAATAATAATTTTACAAAAAAAAATTAATATTATTTCTAAAAATATATTCATTCAAAATATAATTTCAGTTACTTACATTGTCTGATGCTGGCAAAAATTGTCTGAAAAAAATGTTTTTAATGCTGCTTTTTCCAGTGTCTTCATCTGAAAATAAATTCATCAGTAAAAAAATAAAAAAAAGAAAGATAAAATATATATTCTTAAATTAATTATTTCTTTAGATTTACCAATTAAAAGATCTTGTGCTATATCATTCATTGAAGATGATGAATCAACGCAAAAGTATTCATCAAGACTTTGCTCCCAAACAGCACGAGCAGCCCTAAAATTATAAAATCAAGAACATTTTGGGTAGGAAATAAAGGCATTATATAAAGGCTTTGCTCATACAGCTTTCATTATCCTATTTTAAAATTAATAATTATTATGATCTAATAAAAAGATTTTTTTTTTAAAAAAAGCTCTTAAAAAATTATTATTTTAGGGCTAACATAAAGAAAATAGAAGTTATATGCATTTTGTTTATAACTAGCTGATGATCATTTAAAAATATTTTGCAAGTATGCATAATATGTGTCTATAAGGAGAGAGAGAGTTATTTTACTAATAAAAAAGACAGTTTTTTTAAGACCAATGCTTTAACCAAACAGATAATCTTGACTAATATTATTTTCTCTTCATCCTAGATGCTTTTCTTAACTTTCTTGGATCAATTTATTTACACAATGAATTGATTTTTTGCCATCTTAATAATATTTCTTTGCAATAATTAGTTTCTAATTCCCTAAAAAAAAGTTAATCGAAATCAATGCTATTTTTTTTATATATCTGGAATGTAGCACATTATTTATTTAATTGTCCATGCAGCATCCAAATCCCTCAACAATTCATATTATTCATTTTAGACCTTCCAATATCCCTGAAAAACACAGGAAATTAAGAATACCTATGTTTAAAAAGAAAACATTTAAAGGTTGTTATGATTTAATACAATATTGATATCAGCTATTGTGTGCATGAAATAACAAGGTACAATTGTTCTGCTGCACAGTTTATTAAGTTAAGATGGTGCAGCAGGAAATATAGCATCTCTTGCCTACAGATGATATAAGTGGAGTTTAAAATATTCTTCCGCTAATCTAAAATTAATTTTTTTTAAAAAAAATAAAGGCTGATTATTAAAAAAAAAATTAAAATAACAGTGAACTATTAAAAAACTTTTTATGTAAATGAATAAGGAAATGAAATTCCTTGCATATTTATTTACTTTAATCTCGCAGGTTCAAGATTTTTTAACACAATTAAAACAATTTAATTTAAAATCTAATTTTATTTAAAACTGATTAAGTACTGTATAGTTAGTGATTTTGTGTTAAAACTTATCGAAATAAAAGTAAAAAATTTAATCAAAATTTTTCATTAACTAATAATAAATCATTCTAAATTAATTTAAAAAGGCAAAAATTAAGTCACGCCTTAAAAAAATCACTGCATGAGATAAGATAAGACTATAATATCCTCATAACTGTAATATATTTAATAGTATTCATAATGCGATCTTAAAGCTGAAATTCAAACAATGCAGTTTTAAATCAAATCTATATATTTTTATTTCTGTTATTGAAATTTATATTTTGAAACATTCATTTCATACAAATAATAATCATTCTCAATGCCTTTCATATGGGCATTTTCTGCTGGTACTTTCCTTTTGAGAAAATTAATACTATTATTAGAAAACAAGTTTTAAATTTTTACTGTGGAAATGTCATAATTGTTCATATTAAGTAGGAAAAGGTTTCGAATCTTTCTTGAATAAATATTTTGAACTGAATAAAAAATTTTAATACATATGAATGAATAATATAGTCTTACCATATGGCAGAACCTACTCCAGAACCAAAATCAAAAAATGATTTGGGCTGAAATGCAGGAAGCCTAGATTTAACCTAAAGTATTTAAAATAAACATAGTGTAAATTGAAATAATTTTTGTATACAATTATTCACAAATATAAATAGCAGATATGCAGAAACTTCAAATATATACTAAAATTACAATAGTAACATATTAAAGAAGCTGGAAATTAATGATTAAACTCTGAAATTTGAAAAGAAATTTCAAATACCTCAGAAAACACTTTATGTATTGAAGCATAGTTTGCAGGTAGTCTTCCAGCTAAATAAGCTAAGCTTTGAAAATAATTGTACCTGAAAAAAGTCGACATTAAAAGTAACTTCAATTGACACAAATAATAATACTTGAAAGAATAAATTACAAATAAGAAAAAAAGTCATTAAATCAATATATGTATTTAAAATCCTAAGATTTTAGTTTCCTTGAGAGGATAAATCATTAACTTTTCAACAGGGAGTATGATGATGAGATAAATTTTATTTAACATTTTTTTAATATAAATTAGCTGATTTTCTCAAATTTATTCAGCAAAATGTGACTAGAGTATTGTTTCAGAAAAGATATTCATCTGCAAAAATATAGTGAATGAATATCAAACCTATAACATATGATAGTAGTATAGCTAAAAACTAATAATTGAAACTCACAATGTTTAATGATAGTTTAAAGTAAGGACAATAAGCCTTTTTTTTTAGAAATATATCAAATTATATTCATTATTTCTTAAACACATCTGTGTATCGATGGGTCAAGGACTTCACTCAGAAAAAGGGTTGAGAATATAATATAAAAAGTTTTTAAAAAACAAAAAAAGAGTGTTAACAATAAAATTTAATAGTTAAATTTTTTCTTTCATTTTTAAAATCCTCTTAAAAATAAGTTTTCTTTTCTTTTCTTTTTTTTTTTTTTTTTTCACAGCTTTTACTTTTGAAAAAGAAAAAAAAAATTAGCGTAAAAAAATTTATCAGTGAAATTATACAATAAATTATTGCACCATGTAACAAACTCTGGTGATACTTGAGTATTAGAATGAACAAAGATTATAAAAATCTTTAATAATACATATTGTTACAGACACATATACACACAAACTAAAGTTGGTAAAATTATATTTAATACTTATTTTCAGATAGTTTCTCTTAAGTTTATAATTTATATTAAATTGTTCAGGGTGAAAAGCTCTATTACAGCTATGACATAAAATTTTGAAGGAAAACAGATTAATCATTTTGGGAAAAGTATTTCTTCCGACAGATATGATATAAAATTTCATATAATCTGGAATTTTAATGTGAAGTACACATATTAAATTTAACTCGACAACCATATTTGTATTATACATTGGTAAGAAATACTGTAACAAATATTTCCCTGCCTAAATGTGTAACATTTCTTTGATATATGACTATTAATTAGAATCTCTGTGTTTGCACAATATATATTACTAAAACACTTTTACAAATTATTTAACATAAATTACATATATAATTATTTTTTTAAAAAAATTAATGGAATGAAAATGTTAAAAGTTGAACAAGATGTCATATTTCATAAATACTGGACATTTTAACAAAAAACTTTGCTTCTAAAATTGCATAAGAATTTTAAGAAACTTATTCTTCGCAACACAAGTTGCACCACAATAAAGGCTCAAATTTTAAAAGTCCAACAAATAGTATAACTCATTGCATAAGTATCAGAATAACATGCTACAGTTTACACATTAAAATAGCATGATTCTACATACCTACCTAATAATATTTTATAAAAAATATTAATAATATTAAATTAATAATACCTAATAATATTAAATTATATAATATTGAATTTTAATAAATATTTTAAAAGAGAAACTGTCTAGATACTACTTCAAATCTATTGCCTTTAACAAATCATAAATTAAACTTTTATAAATGAATACAAAATTTTTTATTTTCATTTACTATCATAAATAAAGCTAAACATAAGATACCATCATACAAATAACACCAATAACCAATAACAGCTACTTGCCTAATATGCTTGAAATGTGAAAAAATAATTATAAATAGTAATTCTGAAACTCATATAAAAAGCAAATTATTAGAAAGCTAATAAAAACACTATTTCAATTATTGTTTTGATCAGATGAGATTTCAGATGTACAGAAATGATTGTGTGAAATCCCATTACAAATTTCCCAGACTTTTCCCTGATTTCTGGGTTTTGTCATCAACCTGCATTAATGTGCTCAAATACACAAAGGAAAATAAACACAATGAATTCAGAAATGTTTTTTTGATTGGGGGGACATCTATACTTATAATAAAGCTCAATGTGTGTGTGTGTTGGCGCTCTACAAATCAAAACCGTTGGACCTACAGCTACCAAATTTGGTACATGTATACCTTGGAGGTTGGGAATGTGCACCTTGGAGCCCTTTTTTCAAACTTTTAATTAGAATTTGAATTAATTAAAATTCAAGCGAAATCTTGATGTTTTTCCGCTATAACTTCCGAAAATATTATCGCACAAACATGATTTTTACATCAATTTAAAGATTAAAAAAATTAGCTTTCTAATGATATCAGTGTTTTAATGTATAACTTGAGCTTCTATTTTTAACGAATTTTTAAAAAAAAATTTTAACCATGTTTTTTTAGCACGTGACTGGATAAAATAAAACAATAACAGATTTCAAATTTAAAAAAAAAAAAAAAAAAACTGACATCGCAAATGAAATCTAAAGAAATGCAACTTTCAGTACATGACTGGATAAAATAAAAAATATATATAAAATGTGATATTTTCTAAAAAAATAAATGCAAAGCAAAGGCTTCTATAATCGTTTGCAATATCTGAATAATTAATTCAACAAAACTTCTTTATTTATGGGAAACCTGATTGAATTTAGGATATGCATTGAAATCCCGACTTTATGGCATATTTCTTCATAAGCTTCTATTTTTAACGAATTTTTAAAGAAATATTTTAACCATGTTTTTTTGAGCATGTGACTGTATAAAATAAAAGAAAACAATGAAGGAAGTTCAAATAATAAAAAAAAAAATATCATCGTAAATCTCAAGTCTAAAGAAATGATACTTTTAGCACGTGACTGGATAAAATAAAAGAAACATAAAATGTGATATTTTCTAAAAAAATAAATGCAAAGCAAAGATTTCTATAATCGTTTGCAACATCTAAATCATTTATTCAATATTTTTTTCCCCTTTTTCACTTTCTTTAAAAAAACAAATTTAATATTTTGGCAACACCATGGAAAAAAACATTTTTAATTTCAGGCCAATGAATGCCCGGAATTACTTCAAGGCTAATGAATATGTGACTTAATTGAAAATTTTAGAACGCATTAATCATGGCGAACCAGCTGGTCGTCAAAGGCGGCTAGTTTCAAATATAAGATAACATAGATCAAAATTTTAAAATGAAATATTTTAATGACAGCAATATTTTCTCTATTTATATTTTATAAATAAGAGAGAATAAAAGCTAATACACATGCTCTTATTAACTAAAGTAATTTTACAATTCATAAATGAAAGATCATCCAGAATAACATGTTAAAAAAAAGGAGGAAAAACATATACACATACATTATACGCATTGACTGCTTTCTACTTACTCAATTGGTTTCCAACGAGCAAATTCACAACGGATATTTCTTTTAGCTTTACTCAATTTTTCTTTGGTCATTTCATCTATACACAATATATTATACCATAAAATAATATAAATAATTTTACAATAATATAAAAACTCAATCATACTATCAAAATTACAATATATTGTACTTATTTAGGAAGAAAAACAGTTCACATTTATTTATAGTTAACTCAATTGTTTAATGGATGTTTGCAATGAATTTAACAGAGAAAATGCATATTTATTCAAAATGAAATTGGAGTAAACTTTGCACATAATATAATATTATTATTAAGTAGTTAAAAAAAACTTTTCTTTTTCTTTCTTTTTTTTTTAAAAAAAATTCTTTAAAACAACTTTTTAAAAAAAATTTCATTGTCAAACTGCATTATAAAGTTTCACTTTAAAATTTAGAAAATATCTGCATATCCCGAAAGTTACAACTCAAAATTTATTAATTTAATGCTGAATTTGAAATCCATAATGAATAATAAAAAAAAAATATTCAAGTAATTACAATCAGAAAATATTTTATTTGTTATAAATAATTCATACATTAAACTGAAATCATATATTTGTTTTATCCTAAATTAGAAGAAAATGGGAAGTTCAAAATACTATGTACATTGATTTTAGAATGAAACATCTGATTTTATCTACATAAAAATCACTCTTAAATCTTAAAGTTTACAAATATACAATCAATTTCAAAATTCTTACATTATTTTTGGTTATTTTAGGCTTAATTAAAAAATTCTTAATCAACCTTATTGCATAATTAATACAAGTCCATTAGAAAGCCCATGCAAATTTTAATGGCAACAGCAAATATTTAAGCACAAGTTTCAAATTTGCAATTATTTGTTAAACTTCAAGCAATGTCAACATTCATACTTGATGACAATTGGAGTTACATTATTAAAAAAGTATTCATAAAGACCTTTGTACAGTCAGAACACTGCAGTAACTGATTGATTTAGTAGCAAGTCTATTTAAATTTCAAAATTATCTCTTTAAATAATAGACAATAATTATTTTTTAAACAATAATTATTGTCTAAATTAATGGTTATGTTAAATTCATAAAAAAAGGACTACTTCAATTGGGAAAATCACTGGATACAAATAAAAGCCATTTAAGTGCATCAAAATCATCTTTCCATCAATAAATTATCTTGATACAATAAAGATGTTTGAAAAATTTAATAATTATTTATCTGATTAAGATTTTTGGATTGTGCCCAGTATTTCCAATATAAACAGTTTTATGGAACTATTCCATAATTTTTTAATGTATACTTCTTTAACCAATACTGAAGATAAATAAATGTAATCCACTTATGAGAGAGCATGTATAGTTTAATATACATATATTAAGCAAAGAAATAGAATGCACATCTACCATTACAATTTTTTAGCCCTGCAAAATCCAAAATTTAAAGTGTTTCAAATGAAATAAATTGACTTTATTGAGATGACATAATTTCTTATATGTAATTGAAAATATATATATAAGCAAATCTTGTGCGTTTAATAATCACTATCACTCGATTATTCTTAGAAAAAAATAATTTCAGGATAATTAATTTTTAAACTGTAAATGGATAGTGACTGAGTCTAAATAAATTTGCTTAATTGTAATAATTCATAAATTAATAACATTGTTATAAGTTATAATTGATGCACTCAATATACATTTTAACTGTATAAATTTCTATTAATAAATATTTTTCTAGTTTCATTTCAGCCACATTTTGATTTAAGATGCAAAAATTTATTTATAAATTTGATTAAGATGTATAGATTTGTTATTTAAAAAAATTCCAAGTTTGTAGACAAAGTGAATTATATATACCTATATTAGGACCAAGAGACATTTCTAATCTATAATTCACTTCATCTTCTTCCATTGGAAGTCTTCGAGAAGCAAGAAAAGATTTCAGTTCAGCTGCCTCATGTAATACACGTTTCTCATTTTCATCTGTAAGAAAAAATTCCAAATAAAATCAGCAAGAATAGTCTCCCTAAAACATTCTTACATACTGTCTAATAACTGCACTTGTTCTATTTACTGCATACCATTTATAAATAATAGTTATAAAAAAGTCTATTAGAATGCCATCCTTTGTAAATTTTTTTGCTGGTATGTGGTTAATGTACATGCAATAGAACATCAAATGCATATTTTAGATACTTTTTTTCTCACTCTGAAATCAAAATTTAACATAGAATGAAAACTGTGACTAAAAAAATGTTGTTGTTGTCGTTTTCAAGGGGTAATAAAAAATTCAAATGCGTCCAAAAGTCTAGGACGAGTTCAGCGAGTCTAAAGGTTGTACAGAACATCTTCTCTCGAAAGAGGGCCGAAGAGTCCAAAGATGGCAGCAGCAATGGCAGGGTAGTTGTGTTCTGGGCTTCATTGTGATGAGGGGCAATGCTTGCAAATGGAGTAGGGTCTAATAGTGTCTGGTGCAATCTTCATGTCCTTAATGTGGCCTGTGCAGTCTTGCAATGATTGAAGAAAGGTGTCTGGGGCAATTGAGATATGGGATGGAGGAAAGTTTGCTTTAAAAGTCTGTATTTTACTGCTGCATTAACATCTTCTGAGGAGGCAGAATTTGGTTGATATAATTCATATGATGCTTTGGTGCTGGCATCTGCGCTTTCATTCCCGTCGATTCCCACGTGATATGGAATCTACAGGAGGATACATATTTTTTTAATGCGGCAAATGAGGCTGTTGATGTTTTGGGATAAATTTGAGTTGCCATTGCCAATAGCCTTTAGTGCTGATTTTGAATGTGAAAAGATGACAAGACCATCTGTCAGATCTGAGGAGTAATGCAGTAGATAGAAGAAAAAATGCCGATTAAAAAAAATCACATATGTTTCATATATTTAAATCAGAGTATTTCTATTGCATTTACATAGCTGTGAAAAGAGAGACAAACAGATGACCAACCCCTTGAAAAATTTTCTTTCAAACTTGACAAGTAACTACATTTTGAATGTAATTTTATTCATTTATCAAATTTTCATTCATTTAACTCTTTTATTTTAAAGTTAATATAATAACTTATATTCAGATAGATGGACAGGCAGACTTCCCTTGAGAGGTTTTCTTTCGAAGCTGGATCAATTTCTACAAATTTCCTATAAAAATAACGTATCAAATTTCATCCATCTAACTGAATGCATTTTAAAAGCATTGTTTTAATAGACAGACAGATTTAAATACAAAATTGTATTTTTCAGACTCAGGAAGGTTTGAAATACACAGATTCGTCAAAATCTCAAGTTTGAAAATTTATAATACTTGCAATACTTTCTCTTTATATACTTTTAAAATGGAAACACATACACACACACATATTTACATTTTAGGTTAACATTTTGTCAAGATATTAAACTAAAAATAAAAACTTTTTTCTTTCTTTCAATGCTATAATTTAACATTTGAATATAGAATAAATGTGACATATCATTTTGAACTCACAATGTATTCAATAGAAAGATGAAATGTTAAGAGAAAAATCTTGTCAAAGCGGGACATGAAAAAAAATTGCCTTAGTCACTGTATGATGTTTAGAAATATATAAAACTAAATTAGCCAGAGTATTTATTAATTATTATTACTAATTATTACAAAAACATATACTTACTAGATACTAATCTATATACAGCATCAACTAAGTTAGATGGTAACTGCAAAGGAGGGGATTTTCTTATTCCTGGATGCTTGCGATGTTTCATATCTCCAGACTCCAAAAGTGTCTGAACTTCAGGTAACAATTCAACAGAATGTTTGGATGAAAAATAACGCTAAAGGAGAAGAATATAAAATATTAAAGTATAACAAAATTAAATCTATTAATTAGATGTTTATTAATTCACAATTCAAAATTGATCAATGAAACTTATTAATATAAATAAATAATTAACTGAGAGAAATTCAAGCAAATATTAAGAGGCAAATTATCTCAGTTTAATATTTTTTTTAATAAAAGTACGTTAAAAATTTCAGCTAAATACTTTTTTATTCATAAAGTTCATGAATATATAAAAATTTTAAAGAATCTTTTTGAATACTGATTAAATTAATCCATCAAATAGATTACATTTCAGTCAGATAAATGAAAATAGTTTATTTTCTTCAAATAGGATGCATAGTAAGAAATAGCTTCAAAAATTAAATACTTTGAAGAATCTTAGTCCCAATTAAAAAAATAGCTTTTTACATACATCAATATGTAAACTTGTGTATTTTCTAAAATAGAAAGTTTTATATTATTTAATAACGCATTGAAAGTTTTTTTAAATAATTAAGTGTGTATTTTGTACATTTAGTATTTATTTCTTAAACAACACAACAATTTTAATATTTATTTCTGTTTACTGCAGAAGTACAATTGGAAAAATATTTAAAATGATCACAAAAGGAAAAAAAAAAAATCCATTACCAAAAAGTTAAAATATATATATATTATAAGATTAACAATAAAAATGTGTGGATTTTTTCAACATATCTTAAAATTAACAAATTGCCAGTTAATTTGGATGGATACATGATTTCTTAATATACTGATATTGATATACATGCACAACACAATAAAAACTTTTGTATTAGATTTTCATAAATGCAACAACAAATAAAAATTGACATGATTGGGAAAGAAAGTATAAATTTCTTCCTATGCTAATGCACTATATTTATCAATCTAGAACATCTTATTTGAAGCCTTATAAAGTTGAGGCATTCCAGGATAGCTATCATCATAAGAGTGATATAACTGCCAGAAATTGATCATAGAATAACAGAATGTTCTGAATTTTTAAGATCAAAATTTTTTTATAGAAAAGAACAGCAGTATTTTTGAAATAGTCAAGCAATAAAAAAGTACCTTATCACTTCTTACTATAATTTAGAAAAGGTGTTTTTTTATAGTTTTTGTTAGTTTATATTTTTTAAAGTTTTATATTTCAAAAATTTAATAAAAACCTGCTTTTTAACCTATATTTAAAAATAAATAAATACAATTTCCTAACTTTAGTTTTATTCTAGACAATATCTTTCCAGATAACTAGTAAATACTTTTGGTTTTTGAAGCTAAAGAAAGTACATTAGCTTTTTTTGCTGAACCAGAAATGTTTTGTGGATTTTGCAAATACAGCAAAAGAGTTGCTAATTCTAATTTTATTTTTTGAATTCTCTCATATAAATTCGATAATAATTTCATACCTATTTCGTTTAAATTGTTTCGTTTATTTAACAGAAATTCAAATATACCTTCACTTGTTGATAAATTGACATTTGGCACACTAAGCCTTCAGCTGCTAGATGAATTAGTCCTAACTGATAAAACTAAAAATATTTGTTAGAAGAAGAGTAATATCTAAGCATTCTAGAAAGCTGATTTTCTTAATTTAAAAACAAGTTTTCAAATGTGGCAACTTTACTTCAGAAACAGGTTTTTTTAAAACCAGGATTGAAAACCTGCCAAACTCTTGAAAAATTATTTATAAAAACTGTAGTTACACATTTTACAAAATAAAAAGGGGGGGGTGATGGTTTCTCAATTGCTATTTTTCATAAATAATGAAAAAAAATTGCAAAAATAAAAAGATGGCAGCTCTGCAATTAGAAACATTAATGAAAATTTTTTAAATGACAGTTTTTCAAAAGGCAATTTATCAAGCTAGTGCCCAAGAAAACGTTGATAAAAAATAATTTATCAATGTAATGTGATATATTACAAGATAATATTACTTTACATTACATTATTTTAAAATTTAGCAACATTTATCAATTTAAGAATGTTATTCAATGAACTGTTTTAAAGTTTTTTATTTTAGATTTAAAGAAAAAGTCTTTTTTTTAGTATAGCATTAGCATGTCTTAACAATTTGATGAAGAAATGACATTGTTTTATATTTCATTATAATAAAAATCATAGTTGCAAATTTCCAAAACAAGTCATTTAAAAATATAGAAAAACAAATGCGTATATATATATATAGTTTTAAAAATTGATATCATTGATAAGACACCTTTTTAAACTGAAATAATGCAAAAATATTTTTTATTTGATAATATTCTTTAGTGTTAGGTAGAAACCATAAAATTCTGTTTCAATTTTTTAATTAAACTTCAAATTAAATTGTTGAAATGTCTATGCATAGGCCTCTAATACCCAAGAAACAACTTCCTGCCATATATTATTTTCTTAATCTCAATGGTTTATACAGCTTATTACTTTGACTATCAGGGTACACCTTTATGTGCACAGAGATTTCAATAAGAAACTAAAAATTTTAAAAAACACCTGTAAGAATTACAAAAAGAGGAAAAGTAAAAATCACTAAAAACCCTGCAGAATAAAAAATTTTAAGCAATAAATCTTAAAAAATATTTTTCTACATACATAAAAAAAATGTTGAGACTGGTTCAACAAATAACAATTTTCAAATAGATGGGAATAATTTTAAAAAATAGATGTGAGAAACCACATTTATTGAAACCCTATGTCTTCAAGTTAAAATCTCATCTTACTAGATTTTATACAGTGGATTCATGTAATTAAACAGCAATTTTATATGTGTAGAGCAATAAAAATTATTTCATAGTTGTTCAAGAAATTACTCTAAAATGATATATTAATAAGAACAATTATCAAGTATGTAACAGACTGAACAGACTTCATTGTAAATGTTTTCAAAGCAGCTTCTCACATTTTTAATACATCTTTTTGTTGCACCAAATTTAAATTTTCAGTGCTATATTCTTCTTTTCTCTTCATCAGACCAAGTTGCATATTTTTCTGGGCATTTATTAAACGAACTGAAACAAAATCTTCACTGGCTTTAAATTCCACTAAAGTTTGAATATTTAAATATATTAGAATGTTATAGAATAAATTAGAACCAGAAGGAATAATATATTATAGTTCATATTTTATACTGCTCCTTTGGAATAACCTTCTCAATAGACCAATAAATAGTCCATGTTGCTAAAAATGGTCAGGGATAAAAACCATTAAATGTTGGCACTTAATTAAAAGTTTTATTTGAACTTTTCTGGAAAACTAAGTACTTTTAAGGTGCTTAAAACAGTATTCAAATTTAAGCACCAATTATGAAGCTATGCCCTCTGTTAAGTAATAAGTTAAAAAAATTTTAACAGTATTTTTAAGCTTGTTTTAGCGTTTTTCACTAACAGCCATATATTTTGCTCTCTTTCATATATATATGAGCTAATTAAATAATATATAAAAGCTTTTATTTTTTTAAAAAAATTCTAAGATTACAGTTTCTAGCACATAAAAAAAATGATACAATAGGAGTAAATGAACAAAAATGTGAATTATAAAAAGCTTTTCTGCATTTATTAATATAATTATGGATAATGCATTATACTTATTGTACAACAATACAGCATTAATATATATTAGTTGTATCTAATCTAAGGTAATATCAAATAGTTGTGTGAAAATAGATATTTTCGTACATTATGAAAATGGCAGAAGAAGCCTTTGATCACACGGAACATTTGTTTCGTCTTGCTTGTTTCATACCCGAGATATACATTTTTAAGCACCGGCATGATATAGTTGCAGTTAATAAGCACTCATTATATAAAAGTGTTTTCTAAAATCAATGCTATTTATCTTTTATTCCCATTTCATCGCACCAAATATGAAGAAAGTTGATTAGTTAAGGGATATATGATTGTAAGAGAAAATATTCAAATATCCGCAGTTCATTTACCGTACTTAAAAATAAATTATTTGGGTATACAACAATTTAATCTGTTACTCCAGGTTATAGGACATGTGATCTAAATTGAATTATAAAGAATATGGACCATAAAATTACAAAGCCCGATCTCCCTACAAAACATGTGCTTTTGTATAAATCAAAACAAACTTTTCAAAACAACATTTTCAAATGTAGTAATTACTTCACTTCACTTTGAACAAGATAAAAGAAAATATAATTTTTTTAAAGACATAAAACTATACTGTAAATAATATTAAAACTGATAAATTTTCGACTGTTATCTGTTTTTAAGTATTTTATTTAATCCTTTAAGACTTGTAGTAAAATTATTCTTTCGGGGGTTTTAGTTTTAAAATTGTCGCACTACAACACTTTTGCACACTACTAATTGAGTTCAATTTTATCAAAATGTATCGAATTGAAAATGAAAATCTGAATTCCACATACGGTGCACCTGAATAAGAACTAAATAAATCTAAAAAAGATTGCAATCCATAAATTGGTGAGTGCTAGTACCTTGTATGACATCAAATACTTTACTGCCTCAGGATAGGTGGAAAAATCACGTTAAGTTTGACTTCTGTTGCTCATTGGTTGTTTCAGAAAAGACATGAAAATTGAACTGCTTATTTCTTGTTAGTGAATTTGATGCTTATTTTTATAAATAAAACGTATAATATTTGAATAATACTGATATTATCAAAAATGAATACTAGTGACTTCGACTGTCCGCAGTATGTATGTTTTGAAACTTTGCAAAGAGAAGAAATGAGAGGTATGTTAATAGTTTTAGTATAAAGGGTGTGAGTGGATAGCTTTCTACTTAAAAACAGTACGGATTTCCAGGGATAACGATATTCAATCACGCTAATTTTTTTTATTTTTCCTTCTGTTATAAATATTGGAACGGAATTAAACAAGCAGAAGTTTGATTTCATGATTATTATTTGACATCCAAATTTTATTCATTTATAATAAGAATTATTTGATTGAATTAAAACAGTATTTAAGAATTTTTGTTAAAGTAATTTATATTAAAGAAATTATGTGGGAATCTTTTTTATATAAAATATTGTTATTCTGAACTGTTTTACTGAATATATACAATTCGTTTGGGTGATTTTTCATTTCTGTTTCTATACTATGTTGTTGTCTGTATCAATATATCTTTCAAAATGAAGTATTTTTTGTTTGTCTTTCCGCTGAAAAAGTATGCCTTAATTCTTCATTTGAATTTTAAACAGTTTCAGAGATAATAATGAATACCAAGTCGTATACTTTTTTAGCTAAATCAGGATTTCTCTCTCTTTTTTTAAAAATAAAAAACTATTTCACATATTTAAATTATTTTTACTTGTAGAAATGTTATTCTTTTTTTCTTGTGTGAAAATGTTATTATACTACATACAGCAAGATTTAGGACATATGTTAACAGTTTTAAATTTGATTATAATTGGAGTTAAATATATATTATTAAATTGGTGATTTATTGGCAAAAAAAATTGGTTTTAATATTATTTATTGGTGATTTATATATTGGTTATATATTTTATATATTGGTGATTTATTGGTAAAAAAATTGGCTTTAATATTACATTTGGCAAGTTTTGTCTCCTTCATCATTATTTAATATGTGCCTATATATTTGTATGTATATTGTCTTACGAAATAAGTAAATAATCAGCTATTGGTAGCAACTTTTTAAAAATTTACTTTTGTTCAAAGTTATATTCAACATCTTTCTATATAATTTTTTTTTAATTATTTGTTACATTCATAATAAAGTAAAAAGATGCCTAATTTTAAAAAAATTCTTTATCATTACTAAAAAAAATTATAAAAGTGCTTTTCTCATTGTTTTAAATATCTTTGTATATGGATAAATTGTTTTAAATGTCTCCTAATTCATGAAAGTTTTAACACTATGTTTATCGGACATTTTAAAATGTTTAAATTTTCATGGACGGTATAAATTACCAGTTGAAACTTTATCTATTTCTTAAAAGTTTTGAAAATTAATTTATATTTATATAATCCAAAAAAGTAAATTTTTAAATGTAGATACATTTTCACAGGAATATTTTTTTCCCCAGATTCATCAAATTTATCAATGGATTCTTTGGATGAAGTAAATCAGTATGTATTAAAAAACATTTTTCATGATTTTATATTTAAGAAAAGTTTTAGTGTATGTTATACAAAGTTTTCTGTTTTTACTTGATTATAAGAATTGTGTTAAGATACAGATTTATAAAAATAATTGCTAATAATTATTGTCAGTCAGTTTTGATACATATAAATATGCTTTTAAAAATGATGATGTAACTGTTTTATATAGCTGTAAAACTTTCCAAATATAATAGATTAAAGAATAATGTTGTGCTTCTTTATCTTCTAAGAGCTAAATAAGCCTTCACAATTATTCATTGTTTAATTCGAAAACAGATCATTTATATTTTAGTCATCTTAAAATTATATAGATAATTGTAAGAGATAAATTTTTTTATTATTTATCTAAGAATTTTAATATTCCTGCAATTTGTTTGAATTAAAAAATGGATTGGTTATTTTGTTCGCAAGCTAATTTTTCAGACCTTAAGGCTCTTGTATTAAAATAATTAGCCACTTGAAGAATTGTCCCTAAGAGATAATTCATTTTAAGCTTGGTTGTTTTTATGAAAAATTCTCAAAAAAACTAGTTAAGTTTTATGTGTCAGCATAATCAAGCTGGTATTCTTTGCTGAAATACCCATCATAAATTTTGGTCAATAGATTTCAATTTTCATAAATTTTCTAATAAATAATTCACCCTAATTATATATGTTTTACCTATAAATAATAAAGAATCCAGGATCTATTTCAAATAATGATTTATTTATTTTAGCCACCAAAATTATTCTTTGGTATCTGGTGATCTTTCACAATCAGTTTCGGATTCTCTACTTTCTAATTATACTGAAAACTCTAATTCCATGAACATTGGGGATAGCAACAGGTAAACTAAGTATTTATATACATTTATATAAAAATTATTTATCTAAGTTTTTAATTTGACTTATTAATCTTGAAAAGGTACATTTGCACTTTAACGTTTCTGATGCTTTTAGTGTGTTTATATATATCAAGATCTACTTATATTTAATTTCCCCCTTAAGTATGTTATTTTTTTATATTTTTTATAATGGAATAAAATTATGTAAAATATTTTTTTCCATTAAATACTATAAAGTAGTAAGTTAAGAATATTAAGCAAGTTAAGAATTTATACTAAAGATAAAAGATAATACTTAGATAAAAATATTCTGAAGACTCTTTTAATAAGATGTCTACTATTTGGAAATTTCAGTTCAAGCAAGAAACAGCAAACTTCTATATTTAAAATAATAAAAAAAAGAATTAATCATAGTTTTATTGTAGTATTTCAAAAGCTAATTTTTTTCATTGAATTTAATTACATTATAGTTTGTTTTTTGAAATTTCTATCTATTAGACTCTGCAATTCAGGATTTTAAGCCATATTTTCAAGTTAACATCATCCATAATAGTGAAAAATATGATTTCCTTTATAAGTTTATAAATGTAAGGACATTGAACATCCTAGTTTTATACATTTAATTAAGAACTATTTCTTTTCTTTGACTCTTGGGTGTAATATATCTGGCCGGAACCTCAGACAAATCAGCCAAGATACATAGCATAATTAAATGTCCTTAAAAACTGCTTATTTTTTCAATTTTATATATAAAGGTCTTGATAGTGCTTATTATATATACATAATATATATATCCAGGTGTTGATATTTTCCTTCTAATAAAAAAAATTATAGCACTAGATCTTCCTGATTAGGGATTGTACTTTCTTTATTGTTTACAGTAAAAGAATTTTCCCTTAGAAAAGAAAATTGCTGAATTTGAATAGAAAGCTAGTGTGGTTGCTCAACTAACTAGAAATTTTTCACTACAAATAAAACATAATTTATTATTGAAAAGTTATTATTGAAAATATTGAATGAATTGGTAGTGTTTATGAAAAGTAATAAAAAAGAAACCTCTTATTTACATTTTTAATGAAATTAGCATTATTTTTATGTTCTACATTTAATTATATTCTTAACTGCTTTTCAAAGAACTGAAGTATTAATGATCTATAACATTTTTAATATTATTAATTATCATGTTATTAAATAATTTATGATAATGGTTTGTTAATAAGATTTCTCAAACAAAGCTAGCATTTAAAAATATATCTAACTTTCAATGACATTGGGAAATATTCAGCAGTAATAAAATTGGACATTTATGTCATACTCATTTCATCAAACTCAGAATTCTATACTAAAAAAAGTACTTATGAAGTGCTTTTTTTTATTTAAAAAAAAGTTAGTCTGCATATCCTGTTAATTTATTTCTTAAAAAGGGCTCTATATTATAAAACTAAAACTCTTTCATGATAGTTGTAATAACGTTTGATATTTAATGCTAATTAGGATAGTATCTTTCTAAAGATTTTTTTTTATTTAGATTTTTATTCAGAACTATAAATGTATGTATAAAAAGTTACATTTGAATGAATATCCTTGTCTCATGGAAACGAAGACTTTCATTTGAATAGTACAAGGACAATACCTTTGTTCTTTTCTTTTTTTCCCCAGAAAAAAATAAGTTAATATTTTTTTAATTGAAAAATTTCCTGCTAATTTATTATATTTGTAAAGATATGTTATTTATATTTTCTGAAAAGTTTTATTTTAAAATGTTGAAAAACTTTTTGGCAAAAGATTACAGCTTTAAAAAAAATTAAAAAACTAATTCTTTTGTCAGAGAAAATTGCAATTTAAGGAATTTATTGATTATATTTTTCAGTTTCGATAGTTATTTTTATGTTTTGTAAATTTTTTAGATCAGTTTTAAAGGATTTTTTTTAACAAAAATCATAATTACTCTTTTATTGTACTTTTCACTTGTAACTTCTTGCTTACATTTTGATAAATGTGTTGAAAAGAAAAATTTATGCAATTTCTTTTGTAGTTTACACAATGACATTGGATCAAATGAAAAAGAAAACTTCCATGTAAAGCAATCCAAGAGAGTAATCATTAAAACTAAATCGAAGGCACCTAAAATAACCCAGCCCAGACCTTTCCAATTTGAAACAGACAATCGTATAAAGAATAAACCTACTAATACTGACTCCAATTATGATGAAAAAGATTTTGCCTCAAAGCTGAGACAGAATACAAATACCAGCAACCAGACAATTGTAAGTACTATGATACACACAATTATTCATTGTTTTCTAAATTCGTATGAAGTTTGTATTCAATATGTATTTTTATTTTAGAAAAATCGAACGACTAAGGTGAAGCCATTCAATTTGACAGTACCTTCAAAAAGGAAGCTTGAAGAAGATGCTGAATATATTCCATTAGCTGAACAGATTTCAGCTTTTCACAAGAAAGTCCCTGAACGTTATCAAACAACTTCTCAAAAAGGTAATTTATATTTTTTATAGTGAAAACTGTAGAGTAGTTTATCAAATAGAGGACATTATTTTCTGTATGACGTATTAGTTTTAGTATGATTAATAATATTTCGCTTAGTTTTATAAGTTCTTAAACATGAATTTGAAATTTGCAATTGTAAAGAATAGAAAAAAATAGCTCCGAGTAAAGACAGATATTCAAGGGTCTCCTCTTCTAAAGGCATGAATTTAACATTATAAATTACAAAAAAAAAAATCTTAAAATTAACGTATCTTTATATTTAAAATTGTATTATAAATTGAAATAAACTAGATAAGTAAAAATTGGTGAATTGTTTTTCATGAACTTTTGTTACAAACTGTATTTTAATCACCTTTTACAACAGAACTGTGTAGCTCTTGTTTCTTCTAAACATTCTACCTGTCTTGTACGCAACAGTTCAACTTAAACATCAGATAAGATTTGTTTTATTGTAATAAATAGTATCTGCATCAACTAAACTATTAAAGGAGAGATTATTTGTTTCTCAATGTAAATGGAAATACAATAATTTAAATAGCAGAATGACTTAGACAAGGGAAATTTGATAATTATACATATAAGAATTTTTGATATTCAATCTTTGCTTGCAGTAATCTATACTTATAATAAAGCTCAGTGTGTGTGTGTGTGTGTGTGTGTGTGTGTGTGTGTGTGTGTGTGTGTGTGTGTGTGTGTGTGTGTGTGTGTGTGTGTGTGTTGGCGCTCTACAGGCCAGACCGTTGGACCTACAGCTACCAAATTTGGTACATATATACCTTGGAGGTCCGGAATGTGCACCTCGGAGCCCTTTTTTCGAATTTTTAATTAGAATTTGAATTAATTAAAATTTAAGCGAAATTTCGACGTTTTTCCGCTATAACTTCCGAAAATATTATTGCACAAACATGATTTTTATATCAATTTAAAGATTAAAAAATTAGCTTTCTAATGGTATCAGTTTTTTTAATTTATAATGTAAACTTCTATTTTTAATGAATTTTTAAAGAAATATTTTAACCATGTTTTTATCACGTGACTGGATAAAATAAAAGAATGCCGGAAGTTCAAATAAAAAAAATATCATCGCAAAATAAATCTACAGAAATGCAAGTTTCAGCACGTGACTGGATGAAATAAAAGAAATATAAAATGTGATATTTTCTTTGAAAAATAAATGCAAAGCAAAGGTTTCTACAATCGTTTGCAATATCTGTACCATTAACTCAATAAATCTTCTTCATTTACGGTAAACTTGATTGAATTTTGACAGGATATGCATTGAAATCCTGATTTAATGGCATATTTATGTAATCGTTTGCAATATCTGTATCATTAATTCAATACTTTTTTCCCTTTCTCGCTTTCTTTAAAAAAACTTATTTAATATTTTGGCAACATCATCGAATTTTTTTTTTTAATATTTTGGAAGCATAACCGATGGTTAAAACTGACGGATTTATAAAATTAAAGAATATTACTAGGAAAAGGTGTACTTTTAAAACTTTCCGTCCATCATCTTAAAGAAAATACTAATTTCAGGTCAATCAATGCCCGGAATTACTTCAAGGCTAATGAATATGTGATTTAATTGAAAATTTTAGAACGCTTTACTCATGGCGAACCAGCTGGTCGCCAAAGGCGGCTAGTATTAAATAAAAATGAAAATAGAAAATGCTATATAGATATTAAGTCTTAAAGTCAGTCTTTAATTAAATTAGATGCCTTCATCAATAATTTAACTACCACTATCTATTGTAATCAATTAATAAAAAGACAATATATTTCTCTTTTATATATATTTTTATTCTTCAATTAGTTCTAATTATTTCTACAAAAATTGTATTTATTGTTGAGAAATTGCTTTAATATCATTGCTCAAATTGTGTACTGTTATTAAAATAATCTTTTACTTTTAGCCAGACAAGTTTTTCTCAATTGAAATTTTGACTTGATGCTAAGACTTTTTTTTCTTTCTGCAGAGTTTCAGCCACAAGAACACTGGGAACCACCTCCTCTTCAAGCCAGGTCTCCGAAACTGCAGGCTGTTAAGCGTCAACGTGTAGTAACTGCTATCAGCCATGAAGAACAAGAGCTAAAAGAAATTAAAGAGTAAAAAGAAAATCCTTTGTTTGTTAATACAAACTCATTTATGATGCCTGCTGACAATAAATTTAAAAAAATATATAAAACTTTATAATATAGTTGATTCTGGTATGATCTTAAGTAATTAGAGGCTTACCATTTAGTAACTTAAGCAGCTAAAGGCCTAAATTTTTCTTTTCATTACAAAAATTTTCTTTCTTTCAATTCTCAAATAGTACTAGATGTTTTAAAGCCTTATCACACGTTGAAATGTCATCAGCGCTTTTCACTTTCTACCCTCAAAAACCAGTCAAGCAAGTTTCATAATCGACAACTTTTTCTAACCAGCTTGAAAATGCCATTGGAAATATTGTCCGCAAACGAAATTAAACCAATCGTGTGAAACTTTGAAGTGATGTCACTTTCGTTGTCATTTGCGAACGGAAAGTGCAGACGATGTTTTGTCGTGTGATAAGGCCTTTAGGCTAACATGATGATCCAACTTTTTCCTTCAATTGTAAAAATCTCTTCTATGAGTCAGGTTGAGGAGTATAACAGCACTTCTATACAAAAATCAATGTTATTAAAAACTAAATTGAATTCGTATATCAAGTAGTTTTGATGTTTATCTTGTGCTTAAAACACACAGATTATTTTAAAATTTATTTTTAAATCTGCTTATTTAAAGGTAATTATATTTGACTGCAAAGCGCAACAAATGAGCCTGGGCAAATAATTTTTATATAACTTTATTAAAAATCAATAAATCAAAAAAATATAAGTAATAATAATAAAAGTAGATCTCTACTGATTAATAAATTTAATTGATTTCAAAGTGGCCACCTTTTACAATTATGTGGAGATACAAATGCTTATTGAAAATTTCAGCAGTGGGGCTGTAAATTTTGTATCTTTTGCCAATCCCATTCCTAGTTTAGTGCAGGCCATCCAAAATAGACCATACACCATAATCCATGGAATTATCTGGTAAGTTGATGGTCAATCTCCAAATGATATCTTCAGAAAATGTGCAGTGCTGAATCACTTTTTAGCCAACGGAAATACAATAGCTTCTAGAATGTCCTAATTTATTTTTTTAACACCTACATCTATAAAAGTCAGAAATGCTTGCCACTTTCCCAAATTTTACTCTAGACCATGACCAACCTTGAACGTTGACCATGTTCAACAATTTCCAAGATGCCTGGAAATTGTTGACCATGTTCAACGTTTCCTGCGTTTTTAACACCTACAGAATGTGGGTTTTTGACACCTACATCCTCAAAAGCCGGAGGTGCTTGCCACTTGCCCAAATTCTGCTCTAGACCATAATCAACCTTGAGCATTGACCATATTTAACAATTTCGAAGATGATGCCTGAAGCATCTACAGACCAGATCCGATCATTCTGAGAGTTATAAGCTTGTTGGATAATAAAAGGGTTTTCATCAGTGACATAGAATATCTCCCTGTGCTGATTTGTGGATCGTCTCAAACGTTTACAGCATCTTTGGAGCTGCACAAATTTGTTTTCTTCAGTAAGAAGCTGAATTTTTTGGAATTCATGATTTTGGTCCAAAAACTTGGCTTTGGCTTTTTGGTTATATTGCATCATTTCAATCTGTATATATATTACAGGTTTCATAACTTTAAATCACTTTTTCATACAATAATCTCTTAAACTTATTATTTTGTAAATAGTTTTGCTTATAATTGCATCTTTTTGCTTATCTTATCTGGAGAACAGTTTTAAGTAGGGAATTCAAACCAGATCTCATTGAGGTATACTGCATTTCCTAGTATATTTTCTCTAGGCCAGAGCTTTAACATTAGATGGAAACTACTTTAGCAACCTGCTTTGTTCTCAATACATAGGCTTTTTTTCATATATGAATTGCGCACATTCTTTCTGGGGGGGGGGGGTTTTGTGTCAAAGTGGGAGGGGGTGAAGAAAAATAAAATTTATTATAAAATATGGTTTTATAATAAAATTCTGGTGAGCAACCAGATGGAGATTTTAAATTACATAATTTTTTTACTTATGGAGAGAGATGTACATTCGGTATCTTATTGGGATCCAAAATTTGGAAACCACTGCTCTGGACCTATATATATTTAATATAAAAATTGTTTATTGAATATTTTCAATACATCTTTAAGAGAAAATTAAATAATTTCATTGCATTCTTAACTGTTGATTTTAGATCATTTTTCTTAGATTATTTGACCAATTGTAGTTAATTCTAAAATCCTAATATTGGTATCATATATCACAGTATTCTATGTTATCAACAGTTTTTAATATTCATTAATATCAAACAAAACTGTGTTGTTTAAGAGAAAGATTTTATTTGTTATAAATGCTTGAGGTAAGTGATGAAATAACATATAAATGTAAATAATATATATATGAGAAATGTAAGCAGTATTGAACTTCACATATTTTTTTACATTTTAAGTTGGAAGTATCTTATATTTTTAGGAATAAAATTAATTTTTGAAACATTAATTTGTAAATTTGAACATTTTCTATAATTGGATCATTTAATATATGTTATTTTTATGAACCAAGTAGAATAAAAAGAGTTTGCTAGTTACTCTAAAAGTATAATATTCTATAAATCCCAATTTTAAATTATTATCTGAGTGATATTTGCAAATATTTTGATTTTTCTTATGTTGTTTGAAATAACTTGCAAGTTAATTTTTTTAAATTCCTTATATAAATTAATCTTATGCAATTTTCTGTCTACTTTTCTCCTATTTGCATGCTGAAACTTGATATGAATCCAATGTTAAGTCTTATTTATACTTATAGCCTGGTAGTAATTTTGTTTATTATTCTTAACTAATAGTGGATTATATACTTTGAACCCATGATTGGTCTTATGATAACTTATTTTCTTCTTAAAGTATAAAAAAATTATTTATGCTGAGAAAAATCTAATTATTATTATTTTTTTATGTAGAAATCAATTCCCATCAAAAAATAATTACACTAAAAATAACAGGTACTTTTCTCTTATAGATATGAATTTCATGCTCGCCCTGTGGATCCTAAAATATACAAAGGTCCTTCCATTGTTAAAGTTCATCCTAAAACTAAACTTCCAACAAAAGTAAAGGATATTCGTTTAAGAACCGCCCAACGAGCAGCTTTGCAACGTCGAAAATCTTCTGAAAAAAAGTATCAGTTTAAAGCTCGGCCAGTTCCAAAGGACATTTTAAATGGCCCTACTGTAAGTGCAAATGAAAATTTTTTATGCTTAATATGGGTTGCTAGCTGATATATTTGACATTTTCTAGAATAAAACTATTTTCATGTTTCCTTCCTAATGAAATAATTTTATATCAGCAGGCTTTAAAGTGTTCATAACATTTTTTTAAAAATGTGTCAAAATAAATTGACTATTGAAGGCTGAATAGTATAAAAGGGTGGGCAGTTGATCGAGAAAGCCAGGATGCGTGATGAAAATTTCGGATATTGGGAAAAGTCAGGAAAATTTACTATGAAACTAGAAGAAAAATTTTTTTTAAATTCTTATTGCATACAATAAGAATTAACAGTTACTGGTATTTTTTCATAAGTAGAAGTGCCATTGGCAAATAATGTAGATCAAACATTTTTTGATACTCAAATTAAAACAGAAGTCTGCATTCCTATGTCAGATGGTAGAAGATTTATATCTGAATTTCTGGGGGAATAAAATTTCGGGTATGCAGCATTGTTGATGCTGTACTTGAGTAGATCCTTTGATTCTTATATACAACAGTTGTCATACATCTAGCTTATAATGAATTTTTATTCAAATTATGCATACTATATTATATCAGTTAGTCAGTTGCCTTAATTTTATATTTAATATATCTAAAAAAATTCCTTACCCATGTTTTGCCTAATTTTTAAGATATTGCATTAATAATTTGATGGTATTATGATTTGTTAATTCATTACTTTTAGATAGAGGTTCAATTGAGGGTAAATTTAGCATTAACCAAAATAGCTTAGAAGATGTAAAATTGATTAAAATGACATTTGGATTACGAAAAGGAAAGATTAATTAATATATCTATTTTTTGCATATATATATTTTTTTTTTTTCTGTGCATTAAATTTGACATTGATTTTAGTGAAAAGAATGGAAAAATTTTCACATGCTGTTAAAAATATGTTGTGCATTGAATAAAGAAAAAAAAAATAAAATATCATAATTCTGAAGATATTAGATACATTTGAAAAAAAGCTGGGAAAATTTATTATAGAACTTGGAAATATTAATGAAGAAATGATGGCCACTCTGTGAAGGAACAAGGAATCTGGTTTAATTATACTTGAAAAAGTATTAATAGTTTATAATTTTTTGAATCAGCAATGATTGACTAATAATAGTTTTAATAGATTTGCTTGTTTAATCCAGAGATTTAAATCATTACTTAATTTACCATCATATAGTAGTCATTATTTGCAGAAAGAGGATGTGTGGAATATAATTTTTTTATATATTATATTTGCACCCATTTTGGAAAATTGCAATAACAGAAAAGGGGGATTTTCACCAACATTCGTGCTTGGTGGTAATATGCTTGGATTAATTAAAGACATTTATCAGTAGTTTTCATTGATCTGGCATGTCTTTGGATTGACATGAATTTAATGTTCTTCGATTTTATGTTCAGTATTTTTAATTTCTAAAATGCATTCAAATAATAAAAAGAACAATTTACTCTTAAAATTGCATGATATGTTGGAAATTCAAATAGGAAATGTTTATTTGCAGCTGAGGGGAAGTAAAAAAACATATTGTACTTTAATTGCATTCATATTATTTGTAAACTTACATACGACCTCTTTTGAATTGATATTTTAAAAACCAATTTATTTTAATTTTATTATTTTAGCCTCCTTTTTATTTCAGAGTTTTTAAATTTGGAAAATAACTTAAAATTAATTTTTAATTTGAATCATTTTGTATTTTTCAAAATTAACTCTTAACGTTTGAAACTGTTGTGATGAAAGTAATGAACTCATTTAAGATTACAATATTTTTTTTTTTTTTCATGTCGGGCAATGTACATGAAAGCACGTTAGTAGAAAAGAAATTGTATGAAATTATAACTTAAGTAAAAACAAGAGTTACTTATTGTCTGTCTCCTAATAATTTCTGCAAATAAATGCATCATAAAACCTATGTTTCAAATAATTCTCATTCATTTTATTTAATGATTTGTACATGTATATTTATATTTTATTCACTTAACAGTTTTGCCCGAACACCACTCAGGGACAGCAGAAGTGCCTTACCTGACATTCTCGAGCGCCACTTGGGCAGTTAATTTTTTCCTGTTATTGCACTGATTTGCCTTATCTTTTTATTGGGTCGTTCGGAAAGTCATTTCGTATTTTTGTGTCAAAATGAAAAGAAATTTTCGTTTAATGAATAAATTATTTATTAAATTATAAAATTGTCATTCTGGTCTAATACCTTTTGGTAGTAACATGATTACACGCTCATAAAAGTTTTGGTCTTTGCTGTAAAAAAAACTGATCAAGGTGGTTTTTGGCCTCCTCATTTGAAGGAAAAATTTTGCAAATCAGTTCTGGTACTGATGTACTGGTAACACATCTTCTCCACACATATTGGCTAATTTATTTCTGGCTTGAACAGCATTTTTACCTTTTATAGCAAAAAAGAAAAAAATGACGAAAATGCTGTTTATTGCTCTCCATATTTAAAAGGGCACCATCCAAAAACTACTGCGAAGAATCAGCTGCACTTTTTCACACTCAAGCCTTGCTATATCAGCTCTTAAAACATAAAATGATTTTGCGGTTTAAGTATGAAATTGGGTGCGAAAAATGCAATTAAATCCTTTGTCAGGAAAAAATGAAATTACTTTCTGAACAACCTAATACATTTATTAGCTTCCATTATTTCTAATAGATGTCTCTAGTTGTCCAGTAAAGAATGGATTGAAAACTAGTTTCCAAACTGGTTTGAAGGTCAGATTGTGTTGTTTTTTCTTTACGCAGGAAAAGGAGCTAATTTTATTTGCAGTTTGCACACATGTTCAGAGTATCAATGCTGTGAATTCCATTTATTCTCAGTTTTTTGGCTAAATTAGTAGAATGAGTGATAGTGAATGGCTTTTAACAGATTATAATTCTGATAATGGTTCAGATAGTGAATCAGAAATATCTATAAATGATTCTGACAGTTGTGAAAGTTTATTATCAGACTTCTCAAATGAAGAGGAATCCGAAACTTCAGATGATTTAATTCAAGTGTGTAACTTTTGTGAACTTGATACTAATAAAATAAAGTAAATTTTCCTTTTCAGTTGAGTTAGCCTGTTCGGGGGGAAAAGCCAACTTTAAGTAAAAATTCAGTTTTTTTCGCTGACATTAAAAATTATCCTAAATCAATAAATTCAATGCATATAAAAGTTTTTAATGCAAATTTCATTTCATATAATCAATTTATATACAAATATGTATATTAAATATATGCTTATTTTTTGACCCAGTATGGGAAAAAAAGTGAAACTGTTAAGTGGTTAAAGGTAAAATTGCAAATTATTTCATAATGAGGTATTTTCTTTTCAGGGTCTGAAAGAAAAACTTGTTATTCCTGCAACAGAAGCTAAAGCTCCAGCATTTCAAACTGATGATAGGCTACAAAAAAGGAAAATAATGGAGCAAGAGAAAAAGGTAAATATTTATTTCCTTTAAAATATATATATTAAAATTTCTCTTTCATTAGGATAAATAACTCCATTATTTTATGTGTCTTAATTTTTTTTATTTATTTCTTAAAGCTGACCATTAGCAGTGGACATTTTTCTAACTCTATTTTATTCCTGGTAATTTGCAGTTATAAAACATTAGGATTATCAGAGTTCTTGCGTATTTTACTGAATGCTGGGCTCCAAAAAAAATTGATTGTTCTTTGGGATTTTGTAAAACAGTTGAAATGTACTTCCATTATTTATTTATTTTAACCCATTTATGCCTACTGTTCCATTTTTGGAACATCTCTCGCTTAAAAGTTATTTTTATTATATTTTTTTACCTGACATATAGAAATGTCATGCAAAAATTCAAATTTTTTAACCTTAGACATAAATGGGTTTAAAAAAAAGAAATAAAATCAATTTTGTGACTTATTTTTCCTTGACTATCCAACAGCAAAATTGAATTGATACAAGAATATGACAATAATCAATCTTTTAAGAATCATATATTGAACATGGTGTATCTTCAAGTACCAACAACTACTGTTTGTATTCCCAACTTACTGACTTTTTTTTTTTCTTTTCTGTATTATATCTTTGAAAGTGATTATTCCAAAATGAAATTGATATGTAGCTCTGAAATCAGAAATGTTAATTTCTAATCAAATTTTCGATGAAATCTGAAGGACCATCTGATCATAATTAAAAAATGCAACACTTTTTTTAAATAGAATTTGGAATGTAAAATTTATCACAATTATAGATTTGTATTAAATTTTTGATTGAATTGTTTGAAGGACTGTCACCATCTGTTCTGCATATGAATGCAACAACTCAGGAAAGCAATAGAGTTTGATTAATGAAATGTGGAATATTATTGAAATTGTGGAGCTATCTCAAATTTGGAGCCTTGTTGAATGATAATGAGATTTTTCTCATTTCCATTCTTTTCTTTATGTATACTGCAATGCACAAAATTTTCCTCACTGTTTTACCATGCATAAAAATTAAAAAGTGTTTGATAGTTACTTCTTATCTCACAGGCACAAGAGGAAGAAAAGGAACTCTTGCAGCAAAAGAATCTTTCAAAACATCAGACATCTGTTATAAAAGCACCCCCAGCACCATATATACCTAAACGTACTGAGGTACAGCCTTTCAGTTTCGACAGAGCTGATAAAGAGAGATTTTCACGAAAAGAAAAGAAGATTCAAGAGGAATTAGAAGAACAAAGTAAAGTAAGTTTTCACTACATATCTTCTGCCACCCATAGAATAAAAAAAGATATTTTGCACATTTTTTATTATCCAATGGAATCTATTCTTAAAAATTATATTACAAAATAAAATAAGTATAATAAAAATAAAGAGGAATTGGAAGAAATAAAGTAAGTCTTCACTACATATCATCTGTTAATCATAGAACAATAGATATTTTGCACGTTTTTTAATTATGCAATGGCATCTATTAAAAATTATATTACAGAATAAAATGTCTCTTGTTTTAATTTAACATATTTTGAATTGGTGAAGATAAAATTACTATAAATATTGATTTTTTTTTCCTTTGTTATTTTCCTACTAAATGCTTACTTTCAGTAACTGACATTAGTTTTTAAATTTAGAGATAATTAAATTTAATTATTGGTCTTTCTTTTCCATGTGTAGCCTTTTGTTTTCCGCGCACAAATGATGCCTGTTCCAGAGCCATCTGCTTTGCCAGCAGTTCCAAAAAAGCCACCAACTCAGCCTGAACCTTTTAAATTTGAGTTAGAACACAGGTGTTCAAAGCAGGATAGTGTAAGTTAGATATTATTAAATGTATTGTTGGAAAGTAATAATTATTTGTTGTGTTTACAGTTAGCACTTTTTACCAATTTTGATTGATTTGATTATTTTTTAAATTACAGATAAATCTTTGTTAAAACATGTTTAAAAACAAACTTCTATTAGTTGCACTAAAAGTGACTATTTTGTCAAAAATATGGATGTGAAATCAGGAGGCATTTGTAGAAATATTTCATATGATTATTTTAATATCATTTATAAAATTAATAACCATAAAATGCTACAAAGAAATTTCCATTGGGCCAAATGTAACTAAATTTATTTTGTATGCTTCTGATAGTGAGAGTTCGATTTGAGCAAAAGAAGAAAATGTTCCAATTTCTGCATCCAACTTTAATGTGTGTGCCTTGCAAATTGATGATTTTGTCATATGATTAAATTATAAAAATGGCATGTTCTCTTACAAACTTTATTTTGCCATAATCTATTAACCAAGTATAATCACTGACCTATGCAAATCAGTAAATAGACTTATTAAATTATTATTATATCTATAAATGTATGGCAAGTAATTTTTAAAAATATTGCAAGATTGCTAAGGGATGCTGTAAGTGATAAGATTATTTCTAAAATATTTTTTTTTTTAAATAAAGTTAAAATTTTAGCAAAAAAATTGTTTTTATTATTTTTCCTTCAGTTATATCTTGAAGAGCAACAAGTGTCTTTTAAAGCACAGCCTGCTGATGTTTTGAAGAAGAAACCTTTTGTACCTGAGAAGCCACCAAAACCAAACTTAGGTATGTCACATTTCAATGTAAAGAATAACCCATGAACTCTCATTAGTGTTTATTTACATTTGTAATTTGTTGCTGTTTGTATAACTACACTTGCTGCTCCTATGCAAAATGTCACCATTGCTTATTTTTTTGTAAGTAATGTTGCAATCACTTTTCTTCTGTCTCAAATAGTGTTCTATTTTCTATTACATAGAATTTGGAAACTATCCAAATTGTTGTTCTGTCAATTTTTAATTGCATTTTTTCTAACGAGACTTGCTTTTGTACTATCAATCATTCTTGTAAAAACTTTAATTCAGCATACTCAGAAGTTTTCATTGGGTTACAGATGCTTGGTAAAAAATTTTAAATCCATATCCAGAATTTTATAAAATTAGAATTGTACTTGGATTGTTGCTTTGTTGAAACATCCATTCTTCTGGTGTCGTTGGAAATTCAGCAACCAACAACAAACTGTGAATTGTTTGCTATATAAATGCTAGCAATTTGTTTTTAAAAAAACAATTTCAGTAAACAACCAGATATAAAATGCAACTCAAACTATGATAGGTCCATTTTTTAATTGACATTTTATTTTTTAAAAAAGGTATTCTTTATTGAAATAATACAAACAGTAATTAAATCCACTTGCCCATCATTTTCAACAGAAAATACCACATAATTTAATTGCTGCCAGCTGTTAAATATTTCTACACAAAATTTTAGCGTGAATCAATTTGTTTCTTAGAAAGCAGAGTTTTTAATTTCTTATACTCAACATTGGGTTTCTATATAGTAGGCAATGCTTATTGTTAGGCTAGTGCATTAAAAATGCATTTCAAATTTAATTTGTGTAGAAAGTGTTTTTTGCCTTCAGCTGGATTGTTGAATCTGCCTTTCTTGCTTTACAAAAATGCCTCTCCCCCCCCCCCTCTCTTCATCTTTCTTTCTTTTTGCTTTTTATAGGATTTATATTAGGATAAATGAGAAAGCAGTTAAACTCATTCTTTGGTTTACCTTTTTTTTTCAGCCATGGTAGTCTGGTTGGTAGAGCGTCAGCCTCATAACCGAAAGGTAATGAGTTCTGTCCTCGTCTCAGCCAAAGACCGCCATGTTGGCTCATGTCAGTTGGGGCACATTAGCTGCAAAGTCCTCCAAGTTCCCATCATAAATGATACCTCTGGGGGTACTGAATCAGGGATGAGTCGGTCTCTGATTGGGATCTTAATTCTGACTTACAGATGGATGAATGAATTTGACCGCCCCCTAAAAAGGGTTGTGTCGTGTGTGTTGAGCAAAGTCGTACCCTCAGAACAACGGTGCTCGTTCACTACGAAAGGTGCACACTTCTGCTTTCATTCAAAAGAACTGCTCTCATTCGGCTTGGTATGACCAAGTGGCATTAGACATACCAACCTTTTTTGTACTTTCAATGTCATTGTAATAAGCATCTTTAAAGCTAATATGTTACCTTTAGTTTCTGATTTTTTTTTTTTAATGTCTTCAGAATGAAAGTTCATTCTGAAGCGTAAATGAAAATAACAAACTTGTACCCATAAAGCTTGTATTTATTTCCAAAATCAAAGATAAATTCATTTTTCTTTAAGTTGCCATAATTTTACATAACCCAGAAAGTCAATATTTCTATGACTGTGTCTGTTTTAGAATTAAGTCATCATTTGCAGAAACAGGTAGAGAAAAATAATTCCATGTCCTCTCAGACACAGCTGTCAAACTGCTGAGAAATATTCATAAGAAGAAATGAGATACTTAGTCTCCAAATTATCTTCCACGAATAAGGGGCTGCTGCTTGCTGTATCTATGCGACTAATGTTCAAAAGAAAACTGAAATATCAGTTGAATAATACCAATAAAAAAAGCCAGCAATGTGTCTGAGATATGTCACAAAAGTCAATTGACCCTTAATGAAATGTTCGCTAAAATATGCTAGTGAAGAATATTTACAATGAAATACTGGCTTTTCTCTCGTATACTATGTAAATACATTTAAATTTTTCATGACAATTCTCTTTTAGCATCTTTTGGGAAAATAATACTCTCGATTTCTTACTTCGATAAATGTTTTGAAATAAATATCAAATCCAACTGGGCTGTAATTTTGATTTTTTTTTTTCTTTTCTTTTTTTTTTTTCTTTTTCTTTTTCTGTTCATTGACTACAGTTGATTCCAGTTAATCAGAGCGCGATCATTTTGGTCCTAATAACCGGCTGGTCCGATTACACGAACATGCCCTATGTTACAAGACGGGACTTGCTATACGTAGCATATTGAAATGTCATTATGACTTTTACTGTGCGGCACACGCGTATGGCGAACATACAAACAAGAACTACTGTTGCCTATGAACTTTATTCATTGAAAAATAAATTTACAAACAAATTCTTCAAAACGATCTACACGATACTCAGCATGCGAAGCAAATTTTAAAAAAAGTTCTTATCAAATTCAAGTCAACATTTGAAGAACTTACTACCGAGCTGCCCGTTCTAAGGAACAAAGGGCTTGCTCACCTCCCACTGGTTCTTTTCCCTTTCGGACTTCCTGCTGTACACAGGCGACTTGTGGCTTCTTTTTTATCTTCCCTGCCATGTTATTTGGTCCATTTAAACGGAATTTTGGTTCAAATAAGCGAATAATATTAAGCTTATGTACATAGGATTTGTTTCGGTTCTTTGAGATTCGGTCCGAATAAGCGGCTGGTCCGATTATCCGGTGGTCCAATTAACCAGATTCGACTGTTGATTGATATTTTTTACAGGTTTTTCTTTCATGTGTTATTCCTTGTCATTATTTTCAGATTACCTTTTTTTTTTTTTTTTTGTTCGATAATATTACTGATTAAAAAAAACTTGTAAATTTAATGTTTTCTTAAATATGTGACCGAAAGGGCGCCAAAATTTTAATTCTGTCAGGGTAGACCATTAAAATCAATAAATCATGCCAATTTAGTTAAAACTGCATTTAATGACATTGATGGACATGATTTACACGGGGTCAAAACTGTTTAGGGCAATAACATTTAACACATATGCATTGAATTATACTCGGGGACCACATCGTGCTTTACTCTCGCTTCCAAGACTCACTGATTGTTCATGGCAATGGCTGAGGAAAACAGTTACGGTTAAAAATATAATTTTTAATTCAAGAATCTTTGTAATTATATGTTTTGCATTTTAATTCTTCTAAACTCATTCTGATCAAAATGTTATCTTTTTAACAGAAATTGAAGAATTCCACTTGCATACCGAGAAACGGGCTTCAGAACGCCATCGCTTAGAAGAGCTCAAAAAAGCCGAAGAGCGTGAAAAAGAGAGGATTCTTCAGGAGCAAAAAAGAATTCAAGAAGAACAGGAACGGATGGAACTAATGAAACTGAGGCAGGAACTGGTTCATAAGGCCAATCCGATCCCTGAATACAAACCCGTGGAGATAAAGCCCAGTGACAAACCTTTGACCGTTCCTGTTTCTCCAGAATTCGAGACGGATAAGAGATTGAAAACGAAACACTGATTATTTTGGTTTATTTTTCGTTTATCAATCGTATTTCAATGTATGTTTATTTAACTTTTAAAGCTTTTAACATTTTTACTTTTTATATACTTAGCTGTAAAATTTAGTGTATATTTTAATAAAAGATTATAGCTTAGTATTTTTGGTTGCTTTTTTTGTAAGTAACATTATGAGTTTTAATTAAATATTGTTACAAGCTTCATTCAAGTTTTTCTTCAACTACATTTTTTTGTTATGGAGAAAGTATAGTTGAATTGGTACTTTAAATATATTTCAAATTTAATTTATAATCATTTAATTTATAATCATTGTAATCTATTAACCCATTTGCATCATTAGCATATATATATGCTCAATTTTCCTGGACACTATCACTGGAGCGAATATATACGCTGCATCATATTGTATGCTATGCATATAATATGTATACTATATTCATATTATACATATTGTATGCTATGCATATAATATGTATACTATATTCATATTATATACTATATACCTATATGCATCCCACATTTCAAATATTACCACACTGAACAAATAATGCTCAAAAATGATTTTTTTTTCTACTTTTATACAATTTTACACCTAAATATGAAATTTAAAAAAATTCCGTGATCTGAGCTTTTTTTCACATGATGTAAATGGGTTAATAGAAGCCTAGTTTTACTATCCTAAGTTTACTAATTTGAATCTTGGTTCAACCAAATAATTTCTATTGATTATTTTCTCTACAGAAAGAAACTTTTCACAAATTAATTCAGTAGGAAGACTGGAACTCTGATTTATTAGAGAATATGATATTTGCTGTAGAGGCTGATGAAAATACAGATATCTATACATGGTATCAAATGAAGTCTTCTGAAAGCATTTGTCAATTTGAACCAGAAAAACTATAGAAATACTTAACTGATGCAGAGATACTTGTTCCATTTTGTAGAGCATTTACTGATGATGGTTTTAAATATACTGAAGTCTTGTCAATATGAAAAATGGAGTATTGTAGTTACTATTTTAATTATTTTCCTACCACGATTTGCACATACATAAAGCAGCAGTATCTGAGCTTTCACTTATCTGTGCACATACGAAAATCTCAAATGTGCAAATGGCTCCAAAGTAGTCAAAATGACTGCATTGCGGAAGAATAACTAAACGTGTAAAGAAATTTGTTTAAAATTAATTTTTAATATTTCTTATACTATTTAAAGTTATATAGCAATTTATTAGTAAGTATTAACAATAAAAAAAATTTACTTCATTTGGAACAAAAAATAATTTATTCATTATTTTTACATTTTAAGCAAATGTAAGTTGAAATCTTATTATGTGTACATCTTTCGCAAACATACTTTTGACATTTTTCACATATATTATTTGTTTTGTTTTTGTTGCAAAGTCGTACTCGACAATACTGTCGTTGGTTAGAGTATGTTGTATTTGATGTTTGTGGGTCCTCATTTTCTGATGACTTTTTCTGTCTTGCAAAGATTCGAATGACAAGTGACGGTAATCAAAATATATATAAGCTGTTATAGGAAATCGGAACCGGTCGAATTTCATATAAGAAATTTACTCAATTCAATAATAAAAGTCATTTGATTATTTAAAATTTTCCAAGTAGTCAAAATGACTGCTTTTAGGCAATACAGGTATAACACATATATATACCGGTGTGGGAATGTGTGTTGGCTCAGGATAGAACCTGGGACCTTTGGATTATAAGGCCGATAACATAACCACAGGACAAAAGCATGCTCATCTCCCGTAGATGTTATCTGTCTTATTAAGATATCACCACAGACTCACCCTCCATTGAGTTGGACGAACGATATGCGTTGTTGTTGAGTGGTGAGGAATTGATTTGTTGAGTGAGTGGTTGCTGTGTGTCTAATGCGCCGTACCCATGTTTGTTTTTGGCGAGCGGAGAGCTTTTTAGTTACGCCAAGCGTTATGGCGAGCGTGCGTGAATTGTTGCGTCAAGTGAGTCTGACGACTTTGTGTTGCGGATAGATGGCGCCACACATCAGTTGCTTGGAGGTGAAGGTTCATCACATCCGAGGTCACCAATGTGGAGGTGAAATGGGCTCGGAATAGAACCCGGGACCTTTGGATTATAAGGCCGATAACATAAGAACAGGGCAAAAGCATGCTCATCTCCCGTAGATGTTATCTGTCTTATTAAGATATCATCACACCGGAAATGAAAGAGGGGGGAAGGTAACTACAGTGATTAATAAACGCATTTATATTTTGTATAAAAAGTCACAAAATTCTAAGAAGCTGTGTCATTATATACACAATTGTTTTTCTAACTGAAATTGAAAAGCAGTCAAAATGACTGCCTTTGGCAATTTAGTTTTAAAATGATATCGTCTTCCTTTTCCCATAAAATTATGGGATCTTGCTGTGCATCATATGGTTGATGTGATTCAGAGACATGTTAAATTGTATTATTTTGCCGCTGAAGAATTGTATCACGTTCTTCCCTAACAATGACAATCGCAATTGGTGAGAAGTCGGGGAAGCTGTCCGGTTGTATTTGAATTGCGTAATTATCCGTTGGTGAGTAGTCGTTTGAAGTTTTGAATAAATTTATCAATGAACTCATTAGTAGAAAAATTTTGTGAATGAAATATAATAGGGCATTCAGTGACTGGAACTGCATAGCAACGTTGAATAACATGCATCATGGTCAACCACAAAATATATCCGTAAAAATTTATATTTAGCCTCCGAAACAGGTAGAAATGAGCAAAAGCGGTGACATATTTGTCCTTGAAATCGAAAGTTGGTACCTACTGATCATGGAAAAACTTTGTCAACTGCGAAAGATGCAGCTTGGAGCGCTGAATTAGATTTGAAAATATTCTGCAAAAAATGTTTGGAATCAAGTGAGTCATCTGAAAGCAATAGTAATAATGGACCAGATGGTGGATGCAATGTCGGCAATTTAACTTTGCCATTCGTGCAGAACATTCTTAGCGTTTCATTTTTGAACGTAAGTAAACTGTGATGTCCTCAGGCCTTATTCATTTTGCCGATATTTATATTGGGATGCAATCATCATATTGAAAAGTTAAAAAATTCAATTCAACATCATGATGAATTGAATTTTCTTACGTTTGTCGTCGTGTCTATAAAAGTGCAAAGCACAAAGTCTATATTCCACCAAGTGTCTTGGTGATGAGATCTGCCAGTTCTGGAGCCCAATGGCCATCTTAATGGGTGGTGCTCCAAGGAGGAAGAGGGAGTGGATAATAGCTTGACAGCTAAAAACATGTCCTGGAGCCAGTTGGGGTGGAGGACAGTGCTCGCAGTTGGGATAGGATTTAATACCAGTTGGTGATATCTTCATGCCCTTGAAATGTCCAGTACGTAACCGAGCTATTGTAGAGGAGAGCTTTCTTGGGCAGTCTAGGTCAGGGAATGTGGCCTTGCCAAAATGTTGATTGTAGATCCTACGCCTGGCAACAGAATTTGCATCTGTACAGGTGACTGTTCGGTGCTGTTCTTCATCACGTGCTCCTATTGCAAGAGCATCTGCACATTCGTTTCCCTCGATACCTACATGAGCAAGCATCCACTGGAGAATGCATTGAATATTTAGTGAGTGAAGAAGGGTATTTTTACATTTCAATATGATAATTGCATTTCAATTCAACATATAGTATTAGCTGCGATCGAATAGCTAGTAAATGTTCTCTTTCAATTCTTGACGCATTTTGGTCTTCTGATATTATGTTCCGCGATCGAATAACACAAAAACGTTGTCTTTCGGTTCTTGCCGCATATTAATGTTGAGATTCTGAAACAGGTGAGTTTGCAATTCGTAAACGGTTTTAAAATCATTTTTTGACAAAACACGATATATGCGTGTATAAAGATCGTTTGGCGATTCACGGAATAAATAAGAAATTACTGTTTGCACTGATTAATTTCCATTATATATAACTTATTCGGCATCGATAATAATAATTCTATTTTGAATGTATGAGATAAAGATGAAAATGTAATAACTGCACTATGCTTATAAGCTTCGCGCAAGTGCAATCAATAATTTGGCAATGTTTTATCGAAATAATATAAAATACAAACAAATGTTCAAACATTGTTTATATTAATGTATTTATAATAGTATAGTTCGCGTTTACATCTGACGCAAATACGAATTTCTTTTTTTCACTGTATAGTTATTATACTCAGGTAAGTGCCTTACTAAGTAGAATTCACATTTTATTTGTTCATTAATATAATTTTACTAGCTGGTACCCGGTGCGAAAAAAAATAATATTAGGGATAATCCAACAATAATTTGGCAATGTTTTATCGAAATAGGATGAACGGTTCGACAGTATATAAAATACGAACAAACAAAGATCCAGTTTTATGTATTAGATTTGTGTATTCCTTAAGAATTGTAAAACTTGGTGTTCTTTCAGAATGGTAATGAAAGAAAGTATTTATTATATCTTTTGATTCGTTGAATATTCGTTCAGAATTCTCAAATTTAATTTTAGGAAATGCGATTAAAATGTTTTCTTTCAAAATTGATTAAACATAGAAAATATATTCATACCATAAAATTTTAATATAGTTGAAAAGATAATTTTTAAAAAATTAAGATGGTGCAAAATTATTTCTATAATAATATTTTCGGAAGTTATTGCGAAAAACGATAAAATTTGATTATTATTTTAAATACCCATGATTGGTTGCCCCGAAATTTCTTCGCATAATCTGTAATATAGTTATTAACTCTGAGAAATAACTTTCGTGGTATTTGTGTACAATAACTACTATATATTACCATTTAACTTGGATTTAGCCTTTTCTGCTCAATGCATTTTGTCTCCCAGGTGAGTTGTTTTAAAATTAATCCTTGGTAAATAATTACGGTTGAGATCCGAATTTTTATATTTTAGATCATTGTACTATGCCTATAACCATCCCGCAGATATAAGCAATAAGCTGAGAAAGTTTCATCGCAATCAGATGAACGGTTTAGGAACGTATAAGAGACATACAAGCTAACATGCATTTTTATATAGACCTGTCGACTTTTAACTTCCGAGGGTTGGCAACTATAAAAAAACTTTTGAATTGAAGTAATTCTAATTCGATTCATTCAAATTAATTTACTCATGTTTAAAGTGGTTGCTGCATAATCCATTTACTATTCTTGCTTTTTTATTTTATTCAGAATTTAGATAGGGGTTTTTTTTTATTATTATTATTATCTGAGGTTCTTTAAAAGATCTTGCGGTGAATCTTAATAAACCAGTAACTACTACTAAACATTGGTGGCCATTTTTGTATAGTGGATAAAATACTGGCTTTCTAACCCGATCATCGCAGGTTCAATCCTTGGCGGAATTCAACCTACGTATTGGCACAATTCCTCCAACACCTACGCCAAATTGATGACCTCGGACGTGATGAATTTTCAACAGCTCTCTTGGCACCATTTCTCCATCAGCAACACAAAGTCAGACTCACTTGACGCAGCAACACAAAGCCGTCAGACTCACTTGACGCACCAACGCAAAATCGTCAGACTCACTTGAAGCAGCATCAACGCTCGTACACTAGCCATAACGTTTGGCGCAATAAAATCGTTCGTCTCTCTAGCGAATTCACTGGTAGGGGAGTATTGTGGGGAATCTTAATAAGCCAGTAACTACCACTAAACATTGGTGGCCATTTTTGTATAGTGGATAAGTTACTGACTTTCAAACCCGATCATCGCAGGTTCGATCCTTAGCGGAATTCAACCTACGTATTGGCACAATTCCGCCAACACCTAAGCCAAAACCTCAGATCAAAGAATCAAAATAAAAAATAAAACTTTTATCTTGAAACAGCTTGAAATCCACTTTTAGATATTGTTTTCGTTTCTTATGGCACTTGTTAGACAAGCCCGTGAAGAAGTTAGCGATTTTAAGCCGAGAAATTAAGCGTCTCTTGTTTCAGTAGCGCCATCTAGGAGTTCACTTTATTCCATCTCCAGAGAAAGGCAGGCGTATTTACAAGCAGAAATGACGTAAAAGAGCAGAAATTAATTTTTCCTAATGTTATATAGCATACTTTGATAGGGAAAATATTAAAATTATTAAAATTCTTGTAAGGATTTCTACATGTGACAATCTTAAAGCAGGGTAAACACAGATATCTTTTTAATAACTATTTTTTTAAGTCGGCAGCTTTTATCAATCACTCGCAGCGTGAGAATCGCTCACTAAGCAATTTTACAAAGCATTTCTTGAATTAATTAAGTAGATAACGTGGAATCGGATCAGGAAATTAGAGAATATTTTAGAATGAAGTTACTATTGGCTAAATTAAGATAAAACTTTGGGAATTAATTTGGATTTAAATTGGAGTTCAAGATATCATGGCATATATATCTTGTTCTAATTTTTAAAAGTTAATAAAATATTTTTTATTCAACCATTCAGGTTCAAATACATTTTTTTAAAACTCGTAATGGATGATGTTAATACATTTTTTTTTCAAATATTAATTCATTTATTAAATTTAATTAATCTTCAATACTTTAAATAGAGTTTTAGTATTTTTTAATGCAAATCGAAATCGACAGGCAGTAGCTCAATTGGTAAAATGAGAGGTATTTTTCACTTGAAGGTGAAGAATAGAGTTGAATACATGCGAAAATAAACATTTTTTTTCATATTTAATAATTTTTTATAATTATTTAATAAAAAGTAACTAAAAAAAAAAATTGTTGAACAAATAAGGAATTGAATTAAAGATCTTTATACTACTTGTTTTAAGTTATTATTATTATTATTTGCTATTTACAACAAAGAACTACATTGTTGCACTGAAATTCGACTCATTTTCATCAATTAAACAATGCGATTTTCTTCCATTGTTAAAAACTGAAACAGGAGGAACTCTGTTTCATATCTGCGTCATTTAACAGACGTCTAGAAATAAAAGATACATTTTCGTGAAATTTAACAAGAGGGATAACATACGTTTCGAAATTTAATAACATCTTATTGGAAGTGTAATAATCTACGGAAATCACTCAGAGTGCTCAGATTAAAGTCGGAATTATTCAGTGGAAGCTGTAGTCCATGTAGCAAAAGGCAATTTTCCAGGTATTTTTATTTATTATCAAAGGTTTGCAGTTGCCTAAAGTAAAGTTACAGAAATTTCCCATTTAGATTCATATTCAAATTATTTCAGCCTTTTTTAACCCTAGAGGCACACAAATATTGTTCAAGATTGTATGACATTGATCAAAATTCGTAATATTGTTTAATATCATATATTATTGCATAATATTGTACAATATTAGTAATATTGTTTAATATCATATTGTATGTCATTGATCAATATTCGTAATATTGTTTAATATCATATAATATTGTACAATATTGTATGGCATTGACCAATATTAGTAATATTGTTTAATATCATATAATATTGCAT